>OX457137.1:12746960-13346960 GCA_949752895.1 Dendrolimus pini | reverse complement strand
AATTTTGTTCAGAATATATTTTATGCACTGGCACATTGAACATGTATATTTTTTATACATTTTCAGATAAAATAGAACTTGCAAATATATCTCGTGTAATCTATGAGATGATAGACATTCTGATTTGCCACTCAGATAGACAACCCAATGCAGATGCAATTCAGTTACTTTTCAAGTGCCTATTGCCTAAGCTTGTTGCTGCATCTGTGGACAATAGAAATTCAAATGTAAGTATTGAACTAATTAAGTCATAGAAGAAATAGCTCTTGTTTTTATGCTTTCACTAAACACAAACTTGCTGGAACAATACTCTTCTCTATGGCTAAGCTTGCTTTTGTACATCATCAGTATTTTATAGTTTGATTTATAACTCTTTTATGTACAATAAAGAAAAATACTATGAAGGAGTTTCACTCAAACATTAATTATTTTATTTCTATTAATAAAATAAGTCTTTTAATTTTTTTTATTTTTTGTGTCCAAACTTATTTTTTTTATTAAAATGATTTTATTTCTATAGTTTATATGGATTTGAACAACTGGTGTCCTCTTCCAGAATCTTGTAAGAGCATCATATGTGACATACTCAGGATTGTTACTCAGTAAATATGGCAAAGCAGCCCTATCGGGTTATATTATACTGTTACAACATCTATGCTATACTTTAGATGGTCTGGTAAGATCTAATTTAACACTCTTTCTCTGTTAACTCTTATCTGTATTTATAACTGTAATGGAATATTTCAATTTTTTTTTTATCTATTATATCCCATATGTTTGATTAAACAATTTGTACACATATCATAAACTGATGTCAGAATTATAATTCCATTAAAAATTTATTAAGAAAATTAATATTATTGTGTCATAAAAACACACTTTAATAGCAATGTAGTGTAACTGATAGATCTTTGTTTTGTCCACAGGATTACAGAAGGTGTTTGCAATCAAATACCAATTAAAATTTCAGTTTTTTTTTTACATTCCGACACCTGTCACTCTACTTCTTTCTATGCATTGGCAAAATCAATGCCTTTGCAATGAGACTATTCCAACAAAAAATAGAGTAGAATAGCAATATGAACCAAAAAGTAGTATTTTCTTTAGTTTTTGTGACTAGTACACATAATTGGACCTACTTATGCAAAACAGAACCTATCCACAAACATGACAAAATTGGGTTAAAGATGCAGAAGGCTTTCAGAATGCACCTTCTATCGACTCGATAAGAATCATAACAAGATCTGACAACATTCACAGAATAAAACATTTTTATCACAAAGTAGCTAACCCACAAATCACCAAGAGTATAATAAACTAACAAGATCCAATACTTGAATATATAGGACAAAATATAATAACAATATTCAACAAACTTCTTTCCAAAATATACACATTATTTTGTACACAAAATTTTAATAAAAACAGCTTTTTCTCAAAACTGTCAGTAAGTGGGTTGGTTCCATTTTGCATAAGTAGGTCCAATTATAACTATGTTTTAACAATTGCAGTGTGGCATTTTATTTTGTTTTCGACGTTTGGGCTGTGTCTGAAATAAAAAACAAATAAAATACAGCTTCAAAACCGTAATTTTAAATAAGAATTAGAAAAAAGTTATTATTCCATGTCATAAATGTACAAACCCATTTCCAAAACTATTTATTATGTTTATTAGGAGCGTGCAGAAGTTCGCGCCGCTCGTGTCTCCCTGGTTATTGGACTAATGAGTCTACTGCCGCGGAAGTCATATAGGAAGACAGTTAAGTGGCTGCTCAATTTAACTGCTACTTCGAAAATACCGCATCGTCAAATCGCAATGGTAATTATATAAATAAAATAATAAAAAACAGTAATTTGAACTAGCGTCATTTCTTTCCAACAAAATTTTGCTCTTTGTACTTTTAATCACAGACTTAATTGGGGCCGGTCACACTGCCACTTTTGCCGAAGACCTCAAACGGCTCAAATATGCAACCCTTGGAAGAGGTTACATATTTGAGCCGTTTGGGGTGGAGACTTTGGGCCCATGGCGGCCAAGTGCCAATTTGTACATTTTTTTTTTTTTTAACTGGTTGATACAACAGGAAACCAGAAGGCTGGAGCTTACCTCACTCAAAGGTTTAGCCTTTGTATCCAGCGAGGTAATGCTGCCAGCCTTCTAGGTATAATGCCCAGCGATAGTGGTCTGGTGGGGCTGAACGGGCTTTAATATAGGTTTTTATTTTAATTTTAGTTTTTTACTATTGTATACATACTTTTAAGTTAGGTTTATTTTAGTTAGTATTAGTCTGGTATAATATTAAATATATTGTATGTAATCACAGACATAATATAATATAATAATAAGAATCTAATTATTCAGGAAATGCTGAGTAATTTATTAAGCAATGATCCTGATGAAAAACCTCCAAACACTACACCTGAAGAAGCTAAGGATAAAACTCCAGGTACCAATTATTTCAATTTATCTTTTTTTATTTTAATGCTATGACAGATTGCCATGACTACGTGTTTTTTTTTATAAATGGCAATTTCGGCGTCAGAAAATGCCACTGCAGTGCTTATTTATTTGACTCTATTTTTTTTTTATCTCTCGGGATCATTTTTTTGGATGGAATAAATAAATAATCGGCGGACAAACAGCGGCAATTCACGCTTGTGTTATGTGGGTAATATACTGTTACGAATTACGCAGGACTCGAATTAAAATGCCGTTGTAATTACTATAGACTTTATTAGAACTACACAAACACGTATAAAACAGGTACAAATATAACTGGATACAACCAGTACAAACTGCGCGATTCAATAACACGTGCAAAGTCCGTCACTATATCGCTTATCGAATGTACTACACATGTCTTGCTAGTATCGTAATCGTCGCTTGACTGCCTGTCTCCGCATTGGGACATTGCTTTATAATGCACCGATGCCATACGTGGCAAGCTTCGATGCAATACAATAACAACAAGAATTAGTTCGACACTAATAACGGCCATAAAACAAGTACAATAACAATAGAATGTTTTTCTCAATTACAAATTCTAAACATAAAGTAAACAAAAGAATTCTTAAATGCGGGAACTGCGCTTTACGACAGGCAGGTGTGCGTTTACCTTTGTCGCCATGTTACAATACAATGGAAAATTCGTTTCCGAAAATCACGCCAGGACTCTAATCCCAAGTCTGCATTGCAGCGAGGTAGGCAGTCAGAAGTTGTTGGGATATCTTTCGCTATCAATGTTTTTTTTTTCTCATGAAATATTTATGCAAAATTTAATGATAGCAGTCGACTTAAGGCATGCTACATAACACTTTGTTATGCTATTAGTTAATCTATACTAGTGTAGAGGTAAAGTTTGTGAGTTTGTGTGTACAAAGTAAATCCTTAATTACTGAATCGATTATTTAAAAAAATCACCAATAGAAAGCTATTCCTAAGTGACAGGCTATCTTTGGTTGTGATTAAAAATATTTTTTATTTTTTTTTTAATTATGCCCAGCGAAGAGGGCACGGGTCAGGTTGTAGGTAGGTGTTGTAGGTGCGTATATAATACAAGTTAAAAATTAACAAAAGCGAGATATAAATAAGGATGAAAACATAAAATTCCAGGAGATTTGATAATATGAGCCCATTGACATCCCATGGCTAAGCTTGAGTCTCTCCGATTTAGGGTTTACAGCTTTCAAACATTGGTCTTTTCGATGTGCAAGTTTTCTCACGATGATCATGCTTGTGTATATGAACACCTCCAAATCTTGGAATAAAAAGTTGTCTGGTCTATAAGCTATATTTATGTAATATTTAATTAAAATCTGTCCATTACTCTTGCATAGTGTATGATGAACAAATAAAATAAATATATTTCCTAATAAGTTTATTCCTTCCAAAAAGTCTTCCGAAACATTTTTATCATTCTAAATATTTTAGAAACAGACACAACGGAATCTACTGAAGAAAATGCAGTGGAAAAGATTCCGGATGTAGCTAGCTCTGACGAAAATGTTGAAAACCAAAGTGATAAAGTCACCATTTCTACAGATGATGAAAACAGTCAAGAGCTTCCACCGGTAAGCTAGATTTTACGATAATACGGAATTATATTAAACTAATTTTATTCAAATTCTGAATGGAGTTTTTACTGTTTCAGAACATAAAAGCGTGTAAAATTTTATCTATAATTAAGAATTTTTATTACTAAAGGCCCATCTGTTCCGAATTATAAAATTGTTCCTTTTTTTAGGTTTATGGCTTGGCAGCTAGACCTTTAAGCCAGATCTTAGTTTACAATATAGTTTCTTCATTTTCTTAAGGCTATGTGTAGTACAGCTGAACTGTAGGTAATCAGCTAGTGCCATTCAACGGAGTTCTTGTGACAACTCAAAAGGCCACATTAGACTATACAGTTCACATTTCTCACAAAACACATAATTACTACTGAAAAACTCTCAATATCTTACAACTATTGTTCATTTTAGAGTAATTTTACACATTTTTAGAAAATAAAACTGCACAGCACAATATCTTTCAGTTCCCGCCAAAAACTCCATAAAATTGTTCCTTTTTTTAATTCGCTGTAGTGTAGTGTGTAAATATGTTGTTTCTTTTCTCCTATAGTAAACTTTTATACCTATGTATAATATATACGACATTATCAAATCTGCGGTAACATCCAAAAACCCAAACAATGTCGCTTTTTAACTGACTTCAAAAAAGCGAAGGTTCTCAATTCGTCTTTATGTTCATTCGTCCTTTGTCAATTGTGAACAGATTAGCAAAATTTTTCGTTAAATCGAAAGGGTGTGTACTCTTGAGGTTTTTTTTTATTGCAGGAGTTCAGCAGACAGGCAGATGGCCCACTTGATGGAAAGCGGTTACCATCGCCTATGGACATTTGCAACACCAAACGTCGCCATCCAGTCGGGCAAATGCCCTACCACCTGGCTGTGGGTTGTTTTGTCGCCTCTTACGACAGGCCGCCCGGCCGCATTGTATTCTTTCTCCGTTCCTGCACGGAGGTGATCCTATGGTCAACAAATAAGAATCTGATTAATGGATTCCATGGAAATCGAGAGCCACCCTTGTTGAGGAGCATCTACATCAAAGAGTGAGATAGTAACCTTGTATACGCGTGCCTGTACTGCAATTTCTATAGGCGCTTAATATACTATTTCTAAAGCTATTCAAGTATTTGTGCAATTACAAAGTAAAAAAAAAATTAAGTCCGTTTAGTTCAAAGATTATAATTACTATATTTTGCAAATTTGTTGTTGTTTTTTATGTTGTTCTTGGCACCGAAATCAAGATGTTATAGAAAGAAGTCCGTTAAATATTTATTTTTTAGTTTTTAGAGTGAAGTCAGTTTGGTTTTTGTTAAAAAAAATATAAATTAGTATAGGTGTATAATTAGATTGATAAATGTTCAAACATATACAATCTATGCTAATAAAAATGATTTGTCCGTGTTTTGAAAACAATTTACAAATTGAATGTGAAAACTACTGAAATATAAAAACTATTTTAATAAATAAATTTAAAAAAACTAAAAGATAAAGAAAGCTGATATTTATAAGATGCCTAATCACAAAAGAGGGTTTTTTAGCCTGCTAACCTGTCTGTAATTTTGAAACGATAGAAAAATCTGATGATAGTGATTTTATGAATTATAACCAAAGTTTCATCAATCATGTGTTTTATTTTTATATCTTGCAGGGTTCAGGAGATATGAATATAAACTCCATGCCCAAGCAAACTATTTGTAGAGCGCAGTTTATTTAGAATAAAATTTATCGTTTTTTAATATTCAGCAAGAAGATATAACAGAGGAAGATATTGCGGGTCTGTTAAGGCAGCGGCCGCACACCGTGCCTTACTCTGCTATACTAAGGGCAGTTTACGAGCGTGTCAACGATGTTTCCAGTACTTTGCGCACGCGCGCTCTTGCCATACTCACCGACTGCTTGAGTAGCGATCGAGACACAATGAAGAATGCTCTTAAAGTTAGTATATAATTTCACTTAATATAAGAATAGACTTGTAGACGTGCCTAGTATGGAAAACATGTAGTTTAAAGAGGTTGGTCCGCGCCAAGTTAATCAGTTGCAGTCAGTTGTAGTAACCTAATGTAGTCTGAGGTCTGTTACGTGTAGGCACATGAACAAGCTATGTGGCGCAATACTTTTATGGGACACATATCTTTCTTGAGTAAACCTATAACTGGAGTCCGAACTTTGTTCTATTTTTCCCGCTAACCTCTGCCCCAAATTATACACACGTGTTAAATATAGGACTGTACATCTTCGGACCCTTTCTTAGCTGTATTTTTTTAGTATAAATACATAATTATCTAAGGTTTTGGAATAAATATAGATTATAGTTTTTCCTGAATCAAATTGAGTTAATGAAATGCAACAACCTTTTTATAGCAACACTAAAATTAAAAATAAGACGCTTAGTTAGAACATAACTGTTTTTAGCATTTCGCCATAGATTAATACGACATTACAAAATTAATTAAAATGTTATTTAGAGGAAAATAATGATTGAAATATGTTTTATAACATTTATATAGGGCACCAGTAAAAAATTATCTATGTTATCACCTAAATAAATTAATTGTTATTGGCTTTCAGTTTTGTTAATATTATGAAAAGTTATGTTCTAGTGACTTTCTAGTGTCAAATCGAGCTTTATATTTTGTGATTATTATAGTTTATTAATTTTGTTTTTAACCCAATTTAAAAATGGAAGAACAAGATGTTCACTTTAGACATACTTTATTGCATTATTTCCGAAAAGACAAGCATACAAGGAGTTATATGTCGTATATAGGAATGAAGTTTTAAAACAAAAGGACAGTGTTAAAATTGGTTTGTGAGATCCTGGTGATTTTTCATTGAAAAATACTCAATGGTCTGGCTGTTCAGTTTAAATCGATGAGACTCAAGGCCATTATCGATTCAAATCGTAAAAGCACAACACGAGATATTATAGAGAATCTTAATGTATTGCATGCATTGAAAAATGTATATATTGTTACGACAACAAACACAAAAGACAAATTCATACCTGCAGATGTTTTATTACCTTTGCGGCATTTCGACTTCTTTTGTTTACTTTTTGTATAAAATTCGTGATTAGAAAAACAGCCCATTGTGTATTATGATATTTTATGGTAATCATCAGCCAGGTGTTATTCTAGGAAATTCAGTCCACGCGGTCGAGCAGACCAGATATTGTGTAAAGCATAATGCAGTATAAAGCAATGCCCCAATGGAGGGACGAGTTAGTCTAGCGATAGCCACAAGCGAAGCAAGACGTCAGTGACGGACTTTGCGCGTGTGATTGAATCTTGCATTACGTTTGGACTGGTTGTGTACAGTTATATTTGAACCTGTGTTGTACGTGTTTGTATAGTTCTAATAAATTCCATAATAATTCCAACGGCATTTTAATTCGAGTCCTGCAACTCGTAAAAATATTTAAGAAATAATTTTGAATTCTTATTCCTATTTGAATTCCGCAATGACTTAGTTTCCAACCCAATAATAAAGGTCAGTGCAGTGGTCTCGAACCTACCGATTTTTCGGTATTTCTACCGATATGGGCTCTGTTCTATAATCTATAATACCGAAACATGACGATTTTTCTACGATTTCGCCGTATACATGGATATTCTCCCGATTTTTCTACCGATTTTACACTTTTAAGTCGGCAACCCTTTTCATTTATGTTTAATGTTACGGGGAAGCACTCAATATTAAGTTTGGATGGACCTAGTGCAGAATGTTCCATATATTTTGGGAATACCCTTGTGTCCTTCAACTCGATGATTTCATCTTTGATATTTTATCACTGCCCCATTCATCCGCTAACGTTGAACGCAAATTTCCACATATTAATCTTTTGAAAATAAAACAGCGAAATGGGCTGTCTACTGAATCAATCACTGGTCTATTACATGCAAAACGACTTTTTAATACAGCTAATTGTTACAATTTTGGAATTAATTCGAAGATGACCGCGGCCATGGCCAAAGAATATTGGTAAAAAAGTAATTATACTTAAGTATGATTGTTACAAATTAGTCTGTAAGTTTTTTTTTCAATATTTGATTGAATATTGTATTTTTTTTGTCAAATACCTATTTTGGGTACAAATATACCGATTTCGCTCTATGACGTTCAAGACCACTGGCGTCAGTGTGAATTTGTATTGTATTGAAGCAGCAATATGAATGAGTGTGGTAATAATGTAGGAATTGGACGGCGGCGGCGCCGTCGGGCGGCTGATGGCGGCGGGCGCGCGCTGCGTGCGCGACGAGCGCGCGGCGGTGCGGCGCGCCGCGGTGCCGCTCGTGCAACGCCTCATCTGCGCCCGCGACGCGCCCGAGCCCCACTCCAAAGACCTCGCGGTATTCACCATCTGTCATCTACACTATATATATACTATGGGGTTACTATCAAGTGTTATCTATCTATCACCATGTGTCTGGTATGGAATAATTATTGGTATATAACAGATATTGGTGACGCTGTGTCGGGACGCGAGCATCCTGGTGCGGTCGGCGGCGATCGGGTGTCTGGGCGAGCTGGCGCAGCAGCGGCCCGCGGCGCCCGTCTTCGACGCCTTCCTCGCCGGCCCGATGCACCAGCTCTCCGACCCAGAGACCAAGGTATCCATACCACCATGCCATGCCACGAATATTCGGCTGCTTCTACTCAATATCGAATACCAATCCTGAAAAAAAAATCACATATTACTCAACATTCTGTATATTTCCATAAAATAATTACAATCAAACTACGTTTTAACAGTATTAATTCGATTTTAATTTATTTTTGAAGTGTTTGAAGCTATCGCTTAAAGGAGGGTAAACCTCTTCCTTACGTAACGCGTTACGGCGCCAGTCTGTCTGGCTTCCCTTTCTATCCCTTCTGTCGGGCGTCCCGAGAGGCACATGTTTGTTTATTTTTATTTTAATATTACATTTTTGCCCATTTTAAAATAACAAAATCATTTAAAATCGTCCTTGAAACTGTTGAAACATGTTTAATTATGTGTACCTATCATTTGCGAGAACATTAGAAAATTCTTCTGTATGGTTGAGAATGTGGAATTCAGAAAACGCCAAATACACAACCACTTACCTATGGGAGTTTCTGAAGAGTTTCTTGCGCCGCTTCTTCTCTTCAAGCCACAACATGTTGTGAAGCGGTGGTAAATTAGATTAGGCTCCCATAGAGTAAATAATATCCATAAACAAAATTTAAAACTAAATAATTAAAATGAACAACTTGGCGGTAGGCTGAATAAAAACTTTGACAATACACGTTTGACAAATGTCATCTTTGTCTTCCGTGACCACGGCCACTGAAAAGCGGCCGAAACGTCGGATAAACCTAAATCAAATAAATTACCGCGCTTAAAACAGTTAACATTCCTCGCCTCTACAGAACCCATCATATGTGCAAAGCCAGATAAACACTTGGACGATTTTCCCACTTATTCTCCTAGGTCCAAGAACAAGTGGTGACACTAGTACGGCAGTTGGTGATCGACCGCCTTCAAAAATACTCAATAAACAACGCAGACGATCTCATCCCTTGGCAATTCCTTGATGGTGTCACGAGGCACAACATGAGGCGGCATTTGCAGAAAGCCTGTACGATAATGGTGAAAACATCTACTTGTATAAGGTACGTACCCTGGTTTTTATTATTGCCTATGGACTTTTTGTCCAACTCCTTATCGTCCTATGTACAGATAAAATTAAATTTATTGACAAGTCAGTAAGTAGTACAAGGTACATATAAAATATCAGGTTGGTCGACAACTTTTTGCTTAACTGGAATATTAATCGTGAATTTTTCTGGGGATGATTAAGAATGACAAGACTGAAAAAAAAAATGGATGTCCAATACGATTTTTTCACCAATCGATAGCAAATTTTTCGTAATCAAATGTGTGATACTTTTTATGCCGGGAATCACGCGGCAATTTTCCCGGGAGCGGTTTGAAGTTGGTCAGGTGGACAGTTTTCACTAAAACGACAGCTCACATTCCTTTTTAAATGCTGTGATATTATACCATCTGCTAGTACTTTAAATAAATTCGTATATATTAAAAAGTATCCTGTGTAGTTTTCCGCCCTATAATTATATTATTCATAATATGCTAAGCTGTGATCAAATAAGAAATCATAGTGTTATGGATTATCTTTATTGCAAAACTCACACCACATATGAAGTACAGACATTTATAACATGCTTTTCTCCCATTCACATCTTCTCGATCATTTTGGAAAGGCATAGTATGTTTCTTTGTTTATATGTTATTCCTCTGTTCTGGTGTGCTCTGTTAAATCACAAATTACCAATCTATCTCTGTTTTGTACGACCTGTATTCTTATCCATTTTAAAATATTCATAATTTATATAAATATAGTAACCCGTAATAAATGTTGTGTACACAATCCTGCCCTTTGTTTCTCTATCTCGGTAGACGCATAGGATAGCGAAAAAGTATATTTTCAGTGGCTAAGCTCGCCTTTGTGCGTTGACAATATTTTGTAGTTCAACAGTAACCGTTTTGCATACAATAAAGTTTTAAGCCCACTTTCACTATCCCATTTCCTTAGTTCATCTCTCATATCGCATCCCTCTATCCCAAACTAAATACTGACAACGCGATCTTCTCGCCATGTTGCAAACATCCGGTGCTGACGGTACCCACTTTCCATTCCTGTTTGTCAGCTTCGCAATGTAAAGATTATTATACGTATTTAACAACAGATAAAATTTATTTGCATCTCTGTTGTTTGAATGTTGGTATACTTTGTCAGCCATCGGGTGGTGGATATTCTGAGCACGCACCTGGGCGCGGTGAACGACGAGCGCGACCTCCAGTGCCTGGTGATGCTCACGAGTGTTGCCAGATACGTCGACTATTCAGACATCGGTTTCGTACTCGATTACTATTACAAGTTGGCCGAAGACGTACAGGTAGGTGACGTACACATAATATTATAGACCACATTTTTCATGGACATTTTTACACTTGTCATTCAGTAAAAATAAAAAAATCTTCCATTTACAAATGGAATTTAGAAAATCTAGTGTTAAGTTTTCTCACATAAGACGATTTAAAAAATAGTTGTCAATTATATATATATATTACTTGATTTTGATATAGGGCAGCAGAGATTCATTTGCGTATAAGATTACGTTATTCATAACTTTTACTGTTTTCAAAATTATTGGTACGTAATATGGTATGGTCTAATAATAATTATATTAATATGAAATTAAGAGTTAAAAATTGAAAATCCGTAAATCACGAGAATGATTATCCCATTTTCGCATGAATTTGATTTGTTTTATTAAAACTTTTTCAGTTCGTGTATTTTCACAGCTGAATCTATACTATAAAATAGTCGTAGTGCGCGCTTACCTACAGGTCTTTATTCTCTTTATTTTTATAGGGCTTTTGTTACATTAGCATTTCAGCCCCATCATCAGGCTAAACTTATATAGAGTCTGGCTAATGAAAGTAGAGACTGAAAAATCGCGGCATGGCAACTCCAATTTTCCGTAAAGTATTTCTATTTATACCATAAGCAAACAATCTTGTTTTTCTTTGAATTCAGCGTCTTTCTTCTGTTGCTTATCCTGAAATTTAGAAATCGTGCAAAACAATAACTTCCGCACGGCGTTCCCAATCATTATTCATGTTTTAAGGTAAAACACAATTACACCTAAATAATAGAAATGACACTAATAACGATAATGTTTTGTTAAAATGACATTGACATTTGTATTAGCATTGCCATGTAAAAAAAAAAGTGAATGATTCGGGTGTCTACTTACATTAGCCAAACTCTAGTCCTGAGACTACCGCAAGTAGCGCTTTCGATTGACACTAAAATATGCTTGTCGTTTATATTATATGCTGCTGCATATAAAAGACAAGCATATTCGTTTATATGCAGCTTTATATAAACGACAAGCATATTCGTTTATATGCAGCTTTATATAAACGACAAGCATATTCGTTTATATGCTACTGTTTATTAAGGACAAGCATATTCGTTTATATGCTGCTGTGTATAAACGTCAAGCATATTCGTTTATATGCTGCTGTGTATAAACGACAAGCATATTCGTCTATATGTTTCTGTGTATAATCGACAAGCATATTCGTTTATATGCTACTGTGTATAAACGTCAAGCATATTCGTTTATATGCTGCTGTGTATAAACGTCAAGCATATTCGTTTATATGCTGCTGTGTATAAACGAAAAGCATATTTTATATGCTACTGTTTATTAACGACAAGCATATTCGTTTATATGCTGCTGTGTATAAACGTCAAGCATATTCGTTTATATGCTGCTGTGTATAAACGAAAAGCATATTTTATATGCTACTGTTTATTAACGACAAGCATATTCGTTTATATGCTGCTGTGTATAAACGTCAAGCATATTCGTTTATATGCTACTGTGTATAAACGACAAGCATATTTGTTTCTACGCTGCTGTATATAAAGACAAGCATATTAAAATGATTATATAGCAACCAGTCTGGTGGCAATAATAGAGGTCAGTGTTGTTGGTCTAGAAAACGCGGCAAATATTTGGTGATTTACAGGTTGTCCGCGAAGTTCGGCTGATGCCGCTGACGCTGGAGCTGATGGGCGTGTGGTCTAGGTGGGTGCAGGGCACCGAACGCAGCACCTTAAGGGACCATCTGGTCCGACATCTGGCGCACGTCGACGATGACGGTGATTAATCACTATCTTTCTATAATATAATAAATCTGTACAGAGGGTAGAGGTTTTGCAATGAATTAAAAAAATTAAGTCTGATTTGAACTAGCAGATTACGTGATAATATTTTTATAATAATCTGTCAACAGTAAAACATCAATGGGCTGATGTTATATTTAAAAATGCTACCAATCCCTTCACTCTGCGTGGACGTACAACTATCTTTTTTACTCTTTTTAACGAACCTATAAATCTCCTATAAGTATTATGAATAAAAGGTTGTAATTTTGATATTATTATTAGGATGCCGCATATCCCGCGCCGCGCTCGCTGCTCAACTGGATCCCGATAACCTCACGTGGGCCACGGAATTGATGCAACTCTGTGAGTAGTACATATATTTTTGAAAAGATCTAAAATGTTATTTTCAAGGTTCCGCAGCCATTTCGATAAAAACTACACTTTTATTAAAAATTCATTTATTTTGCAAGAGACAAGGAGATAAAAGATTAATAAGTGAAATTAAAAATATTTATTACTTTGAAAAGTAGCTATTTTACTTACATAAAAGCTTAATGAGGTCTTTATGTATATATATACAGTATACCGAAAGTTTATATAAACTTCCGTAAAATCTGGCCATTTTAAATTATTCTTAAAAAAAAACCCGCGGGATTCCCAGGATATAAAATAGCGGAGAGTTTAAATCTAATAATTAGCTATCGATCTGCGAAAACCGCATCGATATGGGCCCAGTATTTTTTACGTGAATCCCGAACAAAAACACAAGCAGACAAAAAATCTAAAAAAGTTGCATAGTGTTCTCTATCGTTTATATAGTCTATGCTAGCTGTTTATTTTTAAAGCTTTAATATACAGACCCGGCATGTTTAGAATTATATGATATTGTAAATAATATAATCTCCATGTTCATTTGTCTCTATGTCAGTGTGTGCGTGATAGTTTTATTATTATTTTGTTGTAAATACTAGGCCATAAGTATTCGATGCATATCGGACGTTGTGCTGATGTGGCTTTATATAGCGTTGTCGCTGGAATCGACTTGCCACGACCTCAGTGTGTCACCAGCGGACGTTAGAATTATTAAAGACTTTATTAGAACTATAAAATCACGTATAACACGGGTACAAATATAACCGAACACAACAAATCCAAACGTAATTTAATAAAACGCGCAAAGTCCGTCACTATTAGATTCCCGAATGTACATACGTCACGCCTAGATCGTAGTTGTAGCTCAACTGACCCCATCTCTGAATCAGGCCATTGTTTTATACTTCACAAATGCAAATGTGCCCGCCTGGCAACGTCTACTTATTTTCCTAGCTTGTACGTATAATCCGCAACACATGGTTAATGATGCTCCTGTGCGGCCGTAAACGAGAACAATAGGACAATAGGCAGTTCTCCACAATAACTAGAAACGTATGCCAATAAATAAGTGAACAAAAGAAGACGATCATAAAAGGATTACAATTAATTCAAATGCCGACAGGTAATAAAATGTGCTTTTACAGATCTGTACTCTGGAATCTGTAAATCTGAAAATGTGTATCTGGAATTTGTCTTTGTCGGAGCCTAAGTTGTAACAGTGTATACGCGACTACTCGATGATGTAGTGAATGTGACGTGTCTCAGTTGATTTCACTACGAACTACTGTATTCGTATAGCTGAGCGGAGCGCTGTCGCGGGGGGCATGTCCAACGTGGGCGAGTGGGTTCGGGCCGCGGATTTGTCCCTGGTGGCTCCTCAACCGCCACAGAGTGCCCTACTGGCGCAGTTCCTCAACGCGTTGGCCGATATACCGCCAGGTAAACAAACACCAAACCTCTGTGCATACTCTTATAAAAGTTATTTCCGTAAAGATTCTTCAATATACACGGAAAATTAATTTTCTCGAAAGCCACACCATAAATTATAATTTGCAACTCCAAAGGTAAAGTCAATGTGTTGCCAGCTTTTTGGTAGAAATATGGTAGAGGGGCCAAGCCATCGTAGCTTTCTCATCGTACGAAGCACTCTTAGCTTAAGGCGTTTCACACCGATATTCTGCGAGAGCGTGGTATCGCACTGATCGAGCCGGCCCTAAGAGATAATAATTTCAGCATGGCTCTACCATGTCAAAAAAAATTAGCCTGTACTTATAATATAAAGAGGAAAGATCTGTATTTTTGTATGTTAATAACTAATAAACTCAAAAACTACTGGACCGATTAAAAAAAAATGACCATTCGCATACTTTTTTTTAAGGCGGGGAAAATGCTCGTTTACGCAGTATACTGGGTCCTTTGCCCACCAACCCTCCTCCCATGTGCCCCGCGCTTTTGTGAAAGGAAAGGTCTGAGACTTAGAACGTAGTTACGCCCAGTCCGATCCTAGCGCAAAAAGTGCCTGAATATGTCCCGGGAATCAGAACATATCCACTTCGACGACAGGGGTGACGACTCCTCTGCTCCCTTGATAGCTAGAGGCCCCCTGAAGCGGTATTATTCAGGGAGGGAAATCATGCACATACCTACGCCTCCGGATGCCAGTCAAACGCCGGCGCCCGCGTGGAGGCGTATGAATACGCGCAATTATATCCCCCTCCCTATCTCGTTCAGCGGTCTCCTTGAGAGACATTACTGCCTCACAGAAGTTGGCCGCACCCTCTTAGTGATCACCGCTCTGCAGCATAGCTTGCACCAAGCTGCGGAGCGAATCGATCGGTCACCATTCGCATACTACATTATCCCTGATTAATATAAGCTATATAAAAATTAGGGATCCTTACTAAAACTTGAATAATGTAACCCATCAATGTAAACAAAATATCTGGCGCTGGAATCGGGTTCTTTCAAGACGGACGACGTCTACCGAGACCTAGGCTAGTTCTTTATATATCGTGTCTATTGACGTAGAGTGGAGCCCTAAGCAGGTGGGGTGCGCGGTGGCCGGCGTGGGGCGGCTGTGCATGCGGTCGCGCGAGGCGGCCGGCGCGGCGGCGCCGCGGCTCGCCGCGCTGCTGGCCGACGCCGCCGCGCCCCCGCCCGCGCGGATCAACGCGCTGCTCGCGCTCACCGACATATGCACCAGGTCAATCATCTACTTGCTCCTTACAATATTAGTACACGTTCAAACATATTATTATATGTGCATAGGATTAACTAAACTCTACAAATACATCGTAAACTTAATATAACGCACGTTAAAGATGAACGCACACTTATCCGAGCCGAACGCGTCGAACGAACGGAAGTCAAGGAGGCCTCGCACACATATCCACACCAGAAGAATCAACCGAGCCGAAAGAATAGACCAGAACACGATGCAGAATTAATAGAACTCGCGCGTTGCTCTGTCATACGCAACTGATAGAATGCGAGCGCATCGGTCGAGTCGACCGCATAAGCCGCGCCGAATCTGATGACGTCATCAAAATTTGTCTAGGATTTCTGGGGTTCTTCCAGATACGGACGATTCGACGCGGGTAAGTGTGCGAGGTTTCAAGAGATTTCATATACCGAATTCTAAAATTCGTTTCGTTCGACGCGTTCGGCTCGGATAAGTGTGCGTTCACCTTAAATGCATAAGACGTAGAGTCCGCGCCACTAAAGAAGTCCGTTTACACATGACTCTGGCTGGATGCACAAACCGTGCCAAGCCATTATTGAACAAAGAAGAAGAAAGAAGTCCGCGACGCTGCAATCGCCGTAGTACTTAATCCCGCCTAGTATCTTTTTTGCTAGTCATTAAATCGATATAAGCAATTATTGGATAATAAATTTAAAATATTCCATAATTAAATCTGCAAATTTATTGCCTGGTTACTTTACAAACAAAATTCTGTCATATCAGATTACAAAGCCAGGTGGTAGGGCATTTGCCCGACTGGATGCCTACCACCCTTGGTCTAAATTATGTCGCCATAACAACCTTGGTTTGTGTTCTGGCATTAGTGACCAGATTCCAGTCTCCCTTAAGAGAGCAGCAGCGCATTTGTAGCACCTTTGGTGTCGCAAACGTCCATAGGCGATGGTAGCCGCTTTCCAGTAAGTGAGCCGTCTGCTTGTTTGCTGAACTCCTGAAATAAAAAAAAGATTTTTAAATAGAAGCTTTTGAGATCCTGGATATCATGTAGCAGCAGAGTGCTAGTCAAGACAAGTAAAACGAGCCCAAACACGATGGGTATATCTTGTTTAGTACAGGAGTTCCTACGGCCATGTTCCGACTCCATCATCAGATCAGCTCCATGGTACCATATTATTGCATTGTCACGCGTTCAAAATTTCAGCTCAATCGGAAACCGGGAAGTTGGTCAAATGTAACTTTTGCAAGATTCCACCCGATCTTACATACATATATAGGTACATCCACTGCATGTTAAATAAAAGCTTGTCAGAAAAAAGTATTTGTGAGCATTATTTGTAGTAATATTAAAGTAGCCTAATGTAGGCCGCAGCGTCAGCAAAACGCTGTACGTTGAACTTAGTTAGTAAACAGGTACACTTGTATCGTGGAGCCGCTGCTGGGCACGGTGTGCGGGTGCCTGGCGCGGGGCGGCGCGGCGCCGCTGCGGCGGGCGGCCGCGCGCGCGCTCACCCGGCTGCTGCTCGCCGGCTACCTCAGGCTGCGCACGCCACTCTACTACAGGTGACATCAGTGTTGCCAACTCTGAACTCTAGATGATGGTAGAATTCTTCTTAAAATACGGTAGATTTTCCAAAATTACGTTGTAATTTATATTTTAAATATGGTAGAATTACCTTGTTTATTAGGATCATGTTAAGGGTCAGAATAATTAAAAAAAGATATTTTTAATCAGAATCAGACAGTATAATTGTATCAATATTTGTATACATATCTACATTGTTTTCAATCATAACCATTATTTTAAAAACTCAGATCACACACAAAACAACACAAGAAACTTTTACGTAATGATATGCATGAATGCAATATATATTAATATAGTCGATTAAGAAACAAATAAACTAGGTAAATTCAAAAGTTCTAAGTATACAAGAATATTCATAATATATATAAAGCACCACCGAATTCGTTCGCGTAATATTTCCAAGCCTGTACCTCGCTATTGGGGCAATTCCTGACGCATAAAACAGTGTTGTAGGTACTATAAAACGAAAATACCCTAAGGTACAGACAATAAATATTAGATTATTATAATAGACAATAAATATTAGATTATTATTATAATAGATTTAAAAAATACGATCTTCAATGGGTATTATTACGGTGTATTTTGCTACCGTAATAATAAACGTACGGTAGGTGGTAGATCTATGCTGATTACGGTTTTTTTATCGTAATTACGGTGCAGTTAGCAACACTGGGTAACATAGCCACCTTGACCTCTACTATTAAGGACTTCTTGGCGATCCATCATCTTTTAAAATGTTAAAGCTTTCGAAGAGAAGCGCTTAGAGGATATGGATACCAAACGTCAAACTCGCAAAGAGCGACCCCAAGCCCTCCTAGAGCTATACGTACAACGCCGCTGGCCAACTATACTGTGCGATATGTGACCGGGAATTTAAAAATAAATTCGGCCTGGCCAGCCACATTAGGGCCCACAGGGTGCGAAATAATGACATTTGAGGGGTCGCCGTTACCGAAATCGGTAAGGAGGACTATATATACACCCCTGGACAGACCGCTCCTCTGGTTTTTGGTGAGAACAACAACAGTACTCTTTATTTAATAACGGTTATAAGCGCGGTAATTTATTTGATTTTTGTTATTCCGACGTTTCGGCCACTTCTCAGTGGCCGTGATCGCGGAAGATAAAGATGTCAAGTGTCAACGAGTATTAAAGTTTTATTTAGCCTACCGCCAACTTTTTCATTTTAATTATTTAGTGTTATATTGTTTATGGTTATTATTTACTCTGGGGGAGCCTAATCTAATTTATACTTTTTATTGTACACCAACATAAAAACAGTAACACATTTTCATATCTTAAAATTTAAAGGTAGTAGTACACTGGGCAGCCTTATTGCTTAAAGCAATCTCTTCCAGACAACCTTTGGATGGACATGAATCTTATTCACAATAATTTGTTGGCGTGCAGCTTAAGATTATACTAATGATAATATTTAATTAAAATCTTATTTAATATAATATATACAGTAATATACCACTAATAACTGTTTTTATTTTACTAATAATGTACAATACTTGTAGGATAATAATAGTTTTTTAATAGTAATTATGTTTTTTGTGAACTGTGTAACCTGTGTAAAATGTGGCCTTTCGAATTATCACTTGCACTTCATTAAATGGCGTCAGTTGAAAACCTACAATTCACTTGAGCTATATGAAGTTATATGATCCATGGCCTATCATTGTGGCAAACACTACTACGTACACTATATACTACTAAGTATAATTTGATTGGCCAAGCTCTAACTCACCGTGCAACTGACTGCCCTTCGGTAGCGGGATTTGGAACCGCCTTCACGGGCATTGCGTAGGCTTCGTCTCCAGCTTAGTTGACCATGCGTTGGCATTCGGTAGCCATCACGAGCTTTCGGGCTCCTATAATTATTTTTGTGCTTAATTGATCAGTACTCATGTTTGTACTAATATGACTTCTATAAACTGTAGGCACTGATATTGTAATTAAATTACAAAATCTAAATAAAATTCAGTTGAAAATAATTCACAAATCTCAAAAGCCACTGAATAGATTGTCCTTATTTCAATCAAAATTGCTTTTTATAGTTAAGTTAATATATCTGTAGGGTAACATTGACACATTTAATATTATTTACTAAATATTATTGCTTTTTATAGATTTTTTATCCGGTAGATTTAGTGTAGATACGTGTATTTTCTATAATTAGGATGAATGCAAGTTATTTTTTCCGAAAGAACGAAGTCGAATGACGAACGAGTTGTTCTTAGTTTACTGAAAATAAATTGGGGCATTTTGTTAATAATAATATAATACATGTTAGGTACTGCGCACTGCTCGCCGACGACGATGACAACGTGCGTGAGCCCGCCGAGTACTATGTCACGTGCTGCCTAACCACCGATGCTATTTACCACCATTTCGTCGACTGCATACTGCACTATAACAAGAGCGACACAGGTACACATCACAGCATTAGCACAACTATTCGACATTATATGATTTTTTCATTAATTTATTTCATTGTTTTTTCATACAGAAGCAGATAATTTTTGCTTGAAAATAATATTCTACATCTCTTGTTCAATTTTAATTATTCTACATGTATACGTCTTTTGTACCAATAAAAGTAGTAAAGTAAGAAATATAGTAGATATATTGACGGACCAACTGATAGAAAGCGGTTTCCATGGCTTATGAGCATTAGTAATATCACAGGTGCTAATAATGTACTGCCGACATCAAAGAGTAAACTGGAACCTAACCACTGATACTGGAAAACCACTCAAGGTTCTCTTGGCGGCATATCCTGGGCCACGGGCCCAATTATATTATTTCAATAAGTTGGCGTTGCGAAGATATTTAAAGTACGGTTCGATTACGATAATGTCATAAATTCGTATTCTACTAAATACACAATATCTTCTCGATATCGTCGCGTTGGAATAATAATAGAAAATAAAATGGTATTACCATCAGCATAAATGGCGTTAAACGAAATGAATATTGAAAAGCCATCAAAATTTTAAGCATTTAGCGAATTTTTACTCATTTATAAAAATAGAGAGTGACTTGCCACAGGCACGTCATTGAAATTACCAGAATACCAAAATGAGGCAAACCGGCGGCCGAAAACTATCGTCTCAATCGTAATTGAGACGATAGTTTCCGGCGATTTTGACGAGATAGCAAAATTGGACGCCAGGTGTAATGCCGTCCAGCCGGGAAAATGCGCCCTACGATTTAGTTGTGAGATGTTTTGAAGCCTCTTAGGACAGGCCGCCGGGCCGCAGGAATTTGATTCCTCTCTCCTTTCCTGTACGGATAAAGAGACACGCCGTCACAACTTGCTACGGTGATACAAAACATCGTATGTGAATCGACTCAAGTGTCAACCGCCCTACTTCAGAGAGCATATCGTTCGACGCCCGCCAGTTGATATACGACGTGATGCTGCAACGGATGTCGCTGGTCCAGAAGCTGAACATCCAGTGCCGGCTGGCGCGCGAGGTGATGGCGCACGCGGCCGCGCTGCTCGAGGACGGCGACGAGGAGCTGCCGCTGCCGCTGAACGCGGCGCTGCTCGACGCCATCACGCTGCTGTGCGGGCCCAGGATGAAGTTGCCCAGTGAGCCCAATTGCGTTATTCCTTCTTGTGAACACCACCTACCTTCACATATTTTGCAAGAAATTATTGAATTCGGTAGTTGACAGTATGCAAAATATAGACTGATTTTAATATATATCGTAGATCGAACGATCTAAATATGACAAAAATAAATTGTTTTTACTAAAATATTACATAGTAATTGATATTTTTGAGAAATAAAATTGTTATATTGCAGCCATTAGCCACGTGACAATGAACGCCGATCAGAGCGCGTGACGTTATAGCGTGCAAAACACAAGAAGTGTACGGGAGGTACATATAAACACAGTTTTAAATATTTACAATATTTAATTATACTGAATTAATGTAATTACAAATAGTTTTAATATAAATTATATGAAATAGCGCGACTTGGCTTATGGCGTGTGTAGGTGTTGATTGTACAACGTAGAAATATGGAATGACTTAAGAATAATAAGGTGGCCCACGCCGTCTTGGGATGGCGGCCGATCCCTCCCCGCTCTTCTATTGTCTTAAAGAGATATCGGCCATAACGGGAACCTTTGTTGCCACCATCTTTGGCATGGCGTGAACAGGAAGTTATTAATGACTTCTCAGATAACACTTCAATCAAACAGATGTTTATTTTGCACACTGTGACGTCATGCGAGACGCCATGACAGCTTGACGCGTTTTTGTGACGAAATGTCAAAATATTTATAAAATTGCTAAATTAAATATGTTAATGTTGTTTTTTTGCTGAAATATTAATATTTTGGCTAAAATAGACCATAAGGCTCAAAATAAACCTGTTTCTCAAAAATTGTCAACTGCCGTATTCAAATAGCTGTTCCGTAATTAGTTTAATTTTCATTTAAATTATATTTTAATAATTTAAACACTGTTCATACATATGATTTTTTTTATTGCAGGAGTTCAGCAGACAGGCAAACGGCCCACTAGGTGGAAAGCGGTTACTATCGCCTGTGGACATTTGCAACACCAAGGGTGCTGCTCTCTTAAGGGAAACTGGAACCTGGTCACTGATGCCGGAACACAACTCAAGGTTGTTATGGCGACATACTTAACACCAGGGGTGGTAGCCATCCAGTTGGGCAAATGCCCTACCACCTGGCTGTGCGTTGTTTTGTCGCCTCTTACGACAGGCCGCCCGGCCGCAGGAAATTGTATTCTTTCTCCGTTCCTGCACGGATAGAGTTGGAAATATTTTGATGTGTTTCATTAATACTTAAATCTTAAAAATACTAGAATTTAAAATGTGATGTTACATAATTAAGAACCCCTCCTACCCCTTGTCACACAATGTCATATTTCGGCGAACAACCCTACAACCTTGCCCCCCAGGTAACGTGTGACCAAATTTATGTAAATAATATTATAATAATTCAATAATAAATATGGTAATAGTAATTCTTTTGTAGTATTTAATGCTTATTGATGGGTTCCATAGCCATTCTTAGAAAGTTTAGAATTCTGGCAATTACAAGACCGTACAGGTTGTTTCTTTGTCTCTGTATATAAAAAAATTAAAGCTTCCCATGACGACATGTTTTTAGTGAATTACAATGGCGACGCCAAAAAGGCAACCCCAGCGGTCGTCTCTTTAGCTATATTTCTCTATGTACCACAGAAACTAAATCATTCATCACGATAAAAGTATTTTATCATAGGGAGACTTTCGTATTAGGGACCCGTTAGGTCTGTATCAAGTTTCATTGATCATATGTATCACTTTTCAGATGCTCTAAAAGGCAGCCAAAACTTAAATAGTTTATATTCATCATCGAAAGGTTCCATGTTTCAAATTCATTTGTTTCTATGAACTTATTTCTTGGCCTTTTTTTAGTTATAACAATCAAAATTAAGGCTACAACTTTTGGCAACGGTTGGTGTACTATACTCTGGGTTTTTACCGCAGCAAGCAACACGAATTTTATTAAACCCTTCATTGTTCATGAACTGCCACATACTCGGTCGGTTTTTTTATATCATATATAATAATTCGTTTACATCCTATTTAAGCACCATAATACATCTAATGCATTAACTGATTAATAGAGAAACCTCAAAATAACGGGGACGCAGCTGACATGGATGACTTACAGGAGCGCGTCACTACGAACATCGTGTCCCATGTGAGTAAAGCATTTGTATTGAATAATTGTAAAATCTTCCGGAGTAATTATTAAAGAAGGTAATAAAATCGAAGTGTTTATGATATAAATATAAATTTTTAAATTTTGATGCATACTGGTAATAATAATGACTACTCTCACTGTTTAAAATACGTCTGACATTGTTTCTTTTAATTTAAACAGACTGTAAAAAAATATATTTTATTATTATTTATTCGAGACCAGTAATGCCTCGGTGTGGTGTTACAAACGAGAACGACGGCAGTGACCACTTTCCATTAAGTGGGCCACGTGCCTTGTCTGCCTGTGTGCCACTTTAGTCAATTAAAAAAAACTTAATTTTGTTTACGCCCTTTTTGAAGAGCACCATATTTTAAGTTTCTGGTGGAACGGCGAGAGGGGAGAGTTCATAGCTCGCACACGTTTTGTTGTAGAAAATGAAGCGCACCGTGGCCGAAGAAGTGGTCCCGGCGGTGCTGCGGTTGTATGCGAAGATTCGAGTGCGCGGCGGACAGCTGGCCACCTACCTCGTGCGCATCGCCACAGACCTGCTCAACGACTACCGCCATGAGGTCACCACAATACATTTCATTATTCTAGAATCTATAATCGCACTCACATAGATAAATAAAATTAGCAGACAAACACACATTTTGTGTATCCCTAAGCTAAGCACCTGGACCACCCTGGGGCCGGTTCCAGATACCCAGACCCTAGTAAATAACGGAATGTTGAAATTTGTAATGCCAGGAATCGAACCTGGAGCCTCTGCGTTGAAAAGAACTCGGCCAGGCTTAGCCACAGAGGTTGAGACAACACTTTATTGCTCACCGATATAACAGACAATACATTAATTACAATACTTTTAGGCAAGGTGGGCCTTATCACTTAGGGCATTAGGCATCCTAACTTTAAGATATTTTAAGCTAATAAGGCGATGTAGGTAAATATTAATAATTACTCTCATCTTGCACATTATTAATCTTTTTACTTTTAAAAATGATAGCTTAATTACAATAAACTATTAAGTTAATAGTTTGTTTTTTCACTATTATCTTTATTTTGAAAGGAATCATTCGCACAGGTTAAATTGCTTTAGATGTTTTTTTAGGCGCCGTTCGCCTCTGGAAAATTCTAACTAATCCTGCGAAATTTTTCCGCATCATTTTCCGGGTAGACAGTATCCAATGTCCATTATTAGTACTGAGACTATGTATATACCAAATTTCAGGAAAATCATTACTGTGGTTACTCTGTGAAAGCGTAGCAAACAATTACTTTCGCATTTATAATATTGAATATTGTTAGGGATTTCCCCGCACTTCAGACTTAATTTCAAATAGATTTTTGGCAACTCGGATGCAAAATAGTTTTTTTCTACTTACATAAAAACTTGATTAGGTTTTTATATACATATATAAATTTTGAGTGAATGTTACGCTTATAATAGTTGTTGGTTTTGACCGCTCACTTGATATTAAAATATATTTTTAATTAAAATGTTTTCTAACATTTTTAAATCCAGATTGAGGAGCTAATAGAGAATGATGAGGAATTGGTGGACAGAGTGCGTCAGTTCCAAGAGACGATAGGCCTTGAGCCGTCGTTCGGCAACGCCCGGAACCTGGTGACGACGTCGGCGCCGCCGGAGCCCGTGACGCCGAGGGCGCCCAGGAAGAGGCCCGCGAGGACCTTCGCACGCTCGCCGCGGAAACGCGCGTTGCGTATGTGAATGCGTCACGTGTGCAACGACCTCCTCGTTTCCTATCGTTTTAACATATCAGACGGGAACTTGAACAGTGATGTACTGTGCAGTTCTATTTTCAAAGAGTGTCTACTATTAATGGTTAATACTAACTGAAGAATATTGATTGTTTCTATTAAAGAATTGTGTTTTTGGTGAAAATGTTAATTGTTTAGTGAAATGTGTGTAATCAAGTCAAGTGGCTAGAGCATGCGTCCCAGACTCAAAGGGCGCGGGTTCGAATCCTGGCTAGACCGCATGCAGCACTTAGGCAGTTTCCTGACCTAATTTCCATATTGTTACAATTACCACGTGCTAACAATGGTGAAAGAAAACATCCTGATGAAACCTGCACATCGAGATAACCGTTGTGTGGCGGGTATATTGTCCGTGCCCCCATAGTGGGAGGTCCGAGCCCAGCAGTGAGACGTTTATGGGCGGTTATTACGAGTAATTGTGATGCCACAAAAATTTCGTTTGGCATCGGTCAATACTATTTGGCTGAATTTTTTTTATTTATAGATTACTAGCTGACTCGGCGAACTTCGTACCGCCTTATTCAAATAAATTAATAAACAAACAAATTGAGAAAACATGGGAAAGGGCTCATAGAATTTGAAAAATATATAGCCTATAACCATTTCCGCGTCGACTGGTTGTGGTTTCATGATGATCGGTCCAGTAGTTTTCGAGTATAGATAAATAGCCATAAACCATCTAGGAAAAATTTCGCATCGAATGGTGGTAGTTTCATGTCGATACAATCAGTGGTTTAAGCGTGATTGAGCCTCAAACGAACACCATTTTCATTATATATATATAGATAGAATGTATTGAGATTGACACTGTCTAGATACACTGATCGTGTGGAGGCATAATTAAAACAGGTCATTTTACCAGGTCTTCGAAATAATGTAAAATTTCTATATACTTATCATTGTTATAAATATGAATTTGTTCATTTTAATTCATACAAATACAAAATAATTTTTATATTCTATTTTATAAATTAAATACTTTTTGTCTGTTCCACAACTATTCGTCATGGTCCGCCATAATGGATTCCTATTACACATCATATTAGGTATAGTAAAAGCGAATAATTATTTTGTGTATTGAAACAAACAATCCATAAATTATAAATTAATTATAAGCAATTTTTCAAATACTTCTATCATATCTTATACTATTTTACTAATATTTTACAATCGATGATGGTTGATCCGTAAAGTTGTTTACTATAGAGTGATGTCATACACTAGCACTTCGCGCGCTTATTTGTTAGTAAAAATTTAATGCCAATTTAGGGCATATTTAATGATTGCAGAAATTGATATAAAACTTCTAGTGGCTTATTTTCACCAAGGGATCAACTTAATCCATATTTAAGAAAAAAATGGTGTACGACTTTATTTTTTATTGTTACTTAAAAATAGTAAAAATAAATAAATACATATTTTGGATGTTGATAAAACCTTTTATTTGATATTATTGCTTTATACACCCTACCGTCTGGGATAACACTAAGGGACTGTAAGACTAAATGACTGCTGGATATCCACTATAACAACCCAGTGTTCTTCCTGTTGAAACAGGGCCCTAATTATTGCTGGATTCCTACATCTTACAACCCTTTCATTTTGCCTTACTGGTTATAATTTGACACAACAAATAATGTCAACTTCCAACCAAGAAGTAAAAGAATGGATTGCAAGATATACCTAAACCCTGTTAACCTTGAGCCTCAGCTAGAGATAGCATCAGCCCAGCCTTGTGAAATACCCTCATTTTAAAGAAGACTAAAAATATACATTATGTAAATTATTAGAGATTTTATTTAAATATTATTTGACAATAAATAATATTACAGTTAATTTTGATCAATATATTTGATTGTTTGTTTTATTTAACACTTAAATATAGTATACGTAAAATCTTTATATTACTTATTACTGTAAGTTACTTATTAGAACTTAGATTAATTTTAACAGCCAAGTCACTTTCATTTTCTATTACAGTTTCTTTAGTAAATGTTTTTTTAAGCAACATACTGATCGCAGCTTCTTCTGGAAAAGAGAAGTGAAAACAACAGTTATAAAAAAATCAATGGTTGATGATAATGTGTGTGTGTAAATGTCTTAGTATGTTTGTCTGTTCCTTCTTCACGGTCTTCAGAATGAACCAATTATTATGAAATTTGGTATATAGGTACTTTCGCCAAAGGGAATTCACAGAGTTTCCAAAAAACTTAATATCTGCTAAGACCACACGTCAGAATTGAAAATTTTATCAAGATAAGGCTCGCCGAACGACACAGCAGTGATACATTAACTATATCTCTCGCTCTCGACTGGAGTCAACTTTAACCGAACGAGCGTTACATACTTTCAATACCCACAAAATAAAAGTGCTCAGAGTGATGTATATAATATTCGAATAGAAAACGAAGTATAATTGAGAAAATAAACGAGGTTCGTAGTTGAATTGCAAAAAGGATCATTCAAAATTCAATCATCAATTTTGATGAGTTCAGCAGAAAGCCCACCTGATGGAAAGTGAAAGTTACCATCGCCTATGCATATTTTTCACATCGGAGGTACTGCCCATGTGCTGCCGCTCTTTAAAGGGGGACTAGAACCTGGCTAATGCCGGAACACAACTCAATATTGTTATGGCAGCAAACTCACCAGCGGTGGTAGCCATCCAGACGGGCATATTCCCTACGACCTAGCTGTGGGTTGTTTTGTCGCCTCTCACGATAGGCCTCCTGGCCGCAGATAATTGTATTATTTCTCTATTCTTGTACGAATATGTTCTAAGTAACCCTTCAATGTGCATGGACTGACACGCATTTTGTCTATTTTTATTTATTCGCTCTTAAAGACATAGTCTTTGATAAGAACCTATTTTCAATCGATTTGATACAAATCTAGCTTAGAATAATTTTATTGCAGAAACGTGACGATTACCGTATGCTACTAAACCATAGTTTACGTAGACGAAACTAAAAAGTCCTTACTATATAATTATACTTACCAGTGACTTGAATGGTCAATAATTGGTGTACAATATGTCTGGCTGTTATTTTAAAAAGTTCGCGGCTGCTTATCTTCTTCTTCTTATAATAAGGCATTAGAAGCTTTACGACGAGTCCAGCGACGTCCACCTTCTCAGCTTTGATTACTGATTTCTCTTTTCTTTCTTTAACTTGAACATCTTTTAATTTGTCACTTGGCTCCTTTGTTTTTTTATTTAAGCTTAACCTATGCTTATGTTTAATAACTTCTTTACTTTTATCTTTTTCTTTGTCTATTGTGGTTGTTGAAATAGATGTATCAGTGTCAGTGGTAGATTTAGGTGCCTCAAGGGGCACAACAATAGGTTCAGGAGGATTCTCAGCGAATTGTTTCAATTTTTCCAATACTTTATCCGCCTCCATACTTAGCTTATGAGCTTTAGTCAATTTTACATTTTCTGATTCTATATCTTCTAATATCAAATGCTTTGTGATGTTAGCATCTTCGTGAAATTCATCAGACAATTTACTGTCTAAGTTGTCTGTATTCTGTAGTCTGTCTGTAGTCATATTTGTGTCTGTATTCACTTCAGGTAAAATTAAAGTTTTATCTTGGCTCATATCATTTCCTTGAGATTCTATTTTTTCATCTATTACTAAATCTTTCTCAGATCCACTATCTGATACATCGCCGAATAGTGACGCTTTTCGTGGGGGTGTGAGGCTTTTCTTCTTTTTCATATTTTCAGGGTTTTCACTGTGTTTTTTGTGGTCTTTTGTACGTTTTATTTTTTTCGGTATTTCTGTTTCAATGTCACTATCAGAATCTCCAAAAAGAGCTTGAATTTTTCGCTTAGCTGTAGGTTTTGCTTGTTCAGGAGACTTTAATTTATTATCGTCAATTTTAGGTTTATCTTCTTTTTGATTTTTGATTGGTTCTTCTCCTTTAGATGCACAGTTTTTGTCATATTTAATTTTATCATTAGATTTATTATTGCTTTTGCTAGGCACGCCTCGTAAAGTAATATTAATTACTAAAGTTTTAGACTTCTTATCGGGGTTTTCATCAGTTATTTTAAAAGATTTTTGAATATCATTCTTGGAAACGGTTTCCTTGTTAAATGACTCGTCATTGTTATTCAGTTTGAGCGTAGTATCATTTGAATTGTCAATATCATCGTCACTTAGAAGTTCATCATCATCTACACCTTCTGGCGTCGAACCAGGAGAATTTCTATCAGATTTCTTGAAGAAGTTTTGAAGACTAGTTTGTGTTAGTGGATCTCTTTTAAAAGAATTTGCTTTTCTTTTACTTTCTTTGTCTGCTTTTGATAATGGTCGTTCTTTAGATTTGTGCTCTGCAATGAATAAACTTATACTTTATATTATATAATGAAGTTGGAATAGACTATTTTTCCCACAAGGCTTGTCCAAGACAGATTGGCGGATTTGACACATCACTTATTTTCCTTAATTTTAGCATGTGGTAAACACAATATACATGCACATCAGGTCACAAGACTACCTAACTAACCCATATTTCCGGCCAGGATTCAAACCCGCGACTTTTGAGTTTGGGACGCGAATGCAATAACGACTAAGCTACCATGGCTATGTTTACATACCTGCTTCCAATTCTGACGCCTTCATAAAGTGATTTTGGTATTTACTTTTATTTTTTTCTTCACATTCATTTACAAATTCATTTAGTGTATGACTTTTCTTTGGCTCGTAAGATTTAAGTTGAGAACAAAGACTATCTTTGCTCGATTTAACAGATGATATCTGAAATTTTTAATATGTACCCTTGCTGTATTTTTTGTATTACAACATTTAAATATGCTTCATAAAGCAACATAGCAATTGCCCATAAGACTGACTAACCAAAGAAACTTATAATTTGGCGAGCAGGCATAGAAAATTACAAACAAAGTCACATAAATATAAGTAATTTTATGAATTTTACGATCTATCCATAATGTAACGACATTAGAAGTTCTTAGCCTGACTATTCTTAAATAGTTTTATAATTTATTGAATTTACACTTAAAATACTTCTGCGTGTTGCAAATGTTAATAGTTGACATTAACCATTTTAGTAAGGGGATTTACTCCAGCATCGCGGGGAACTTTTGGATTGTGAAGATTAGATGCTAAAAAGAAAATATGGTTTAATGATGTATACCCTTTCACTGGTACAGGTCTTCAAAAATGTCACAGAAATACTTGAGCGCTTCTGATATTAATAATGTATGCGCCCCATGTGTTTCTGATAACGGAGAAATATTAATCTGCCCGCTTGCATGGTGGGGGTGGCTGTAAGAAGGGGTTGAAAATGGAAAGAAATTTCCAGCTCGTCAGATATTCAGAAGGGATGTTAAAAAAGACTGACGATTTGGACGCGACCAAAAGCCATGGCCGATTTATGAAAATGCAATTAAAACGCGTCAGATTAATACACAGACGGTTCAACTTGATGTCCTTGTTGTGCTGACACTGACCTATAATCTGACACTTATGTAGAAGAATTTCCTTAAGCTGAAGGTTGACAATTTTTTTTATAAATTACTGATTGTACCAAATACAATTAGCAAAAAATAATATAACTAAACTTTTCTTAAAGCGCAATATAAACGTTATACACATACAAACACAAACGCGTTGTTGTGATCAGCGGTGATGGCGGAAAGTAGTATGGGAACGGTGCGAGAGCGTGAGAGATAGACAAGCAATGAGAACGGAAGAGAGGTGCGGAATGGGAAATACAGAGTTCTCAGCAGCTGCACACACCACACTTTATTGCTGATTTTAATAACTTCGGCTTGTGGAAATCGGCAGATTATATTATTCCTGTGATCTTTGAATAATTTCCTTCAAAATAAATAAAAAATTGACCGCGCTCTTCAAAGTCCAGGTGACTTTTTTTTACAACTTTGTGATTCTCCTATTTCCTTATGTTACACGCAACTTTTCAAATTGTTGAAATGTAAACTTTTCTGCATGTAATTTACTGACCATGTCTTAATCTGACGCGCTTGAGGTTTTTTAACGATCGTTTTTTTTATTGTTCTGGTCGGCCGCCCTAAACGCACGACTATTGAAGGGTTCATGTATGGTGGGGGTACATAATAGGGTGCAAGGTTTCCCCCTTTATGTTATTCTGCCATGCTTGAGTAAATCCCTAAATCCCCGCTTGGGCTCCCCAACTATTAAAAACAGGTGGGTCGTAAACCTATTTATCAATAAAAAACATCCAAAATAATTAATGTTGCATTCCATGACACCTCAGCGAAGATCCGGTTCCAATATATTATTCTTTCACTTGCCTTACCACCATTGGTTGAATTTTGATATTACTTGTATGTACCTTATGTCAATTTTTAACAAATAGTAAGACAAATAAACAGTCGGTAAAATATAGGAACCGCCCATAAAACGTCTATATAGCCCTTATAAAAAATGTTAAATGAGTTAGATTATAAACTCTATGTTCTTACAATATTTTGCTGAGATATACATTTGAAAATAGGTTTTTATTGCGACTAAGATATATTGAATACTACTCACAATTTTTGATACATTCCGCCTGTATAAACTGATAACTGTAGATTTTGAGAATGTTTCATATTCCAAATCAATTGCACATTGTTCCACATCTCGTCTTGATAATGGTTTATCGGGATCATCAATACCTTTCATCTTACTCAAATTACTTTTAAGGACATCAATGAGCAATGTTAAATAGCCCTCCCGGCTTGCAACTGTTAGCCCATTTACCTGAAACAATTTCATTAAGTACATAAATTAAATCTCTTTATTATATATTCTTTATTTTACGACCGGAATGCCGACAAAAGACAAATTCACACCAGCATACCTGTAGACATTTTATTACCTTTTTGGCATTGGGACGTCTTCTGTTTACTTTGTGTTTAAAATTTGTGATTAGAAAAACAGCCCATTGTGTATTGTAATCTTTTATGGCAGTCATTAACCAGTCCAAACGTAATGCACGATTCGGTCCACGCGGTCGAGCAGGCATATTGTATTTGTACAGTACAAAGCAATGCCCCAAAGGAGAGATGAGCAGTCGAGCGATAACCACAAGCGGAGTAAGATTTGTGTACATTCGGTAATCTATTTAGTGACGGACTTTGCGCATGTTATTGAATCGTGCATTACATTTGGACTGATTGTGTTCAGTTATATTTGTACAGGTGTTATACGTGTTTGTATAGTTCTAATAAATTCTATAATAATTCCAACGGCATTTTGATTCGAGTTCTGCAACTCCTAATAATAACAATAACTGAAGACAAGAGTGTCTGAAGGAAGCATTTAAATTTTCAATGTCACATGAAGGTGTAATGTGCATACAAAACGTTTGACTTTAAAATAAACTTTATTTGATCTTTGTTTTAGTAATAAGAAGAGACAAAACCAAAAATCAAAAAAACAACAACCGCTTTTACAAGTTTGCTTGTCCACTCATCAATTGTTGCCATCTGTCATTTTATCATGTATTCTTCATCCAATCACGGTTTTCAATACCGTCAATTAAGTTTAAAAGAAAAAATTACCTTATTGCCTGTACTCTCGGCTGCTTTGCATCTTGAATATTTGGCAGATTCGGAATCTTTGCTTCTTTTTTCGTCTGTACTGCGTTTTCTTCTATTAGCAAACTCCTGCATAATAAGCGACCTCGTTTCCTCGGCGACACGACGTCGGCTACTTTCGCCGTCTGATTCGCCGCTATCGGCAGCACTGTACGTTTCCGCCTCTCTGAAATAAATGGATAACAATACTGAGATGTACTGACTTTTTAATACTCCAACAATATAATTCATAATTAAGACATGACTCATGTAAAGTATACATCAACTAATATTACATCCATACATGTAGAATTTTTCAAGTGGGCTTCTATGGCCAAATCTGAAACGATAAGAAATAGTGTGAAGTCTTGAGGCTGATTTTGGTAAAAACTAAAGCAAATAATGAAAACATTTTTTTTAAATAAACCATTTCTAATATTCCTGATCTAATATATATTTCTTTTTAATAGCGAACTAGGCAAACAGGTATAAGGCCCAGTTCATGTAATGTGGTCAACGCTTCATATAGATATTTACATAACCAGGAGTGAACCAAACACTTTGGCGGCCTTAAGGATGGAATAGGCGGATTAGATAGGAGAAATGGAATAGAAAGGATGCAATATTGGATTGGAATTGAGGGAGGATGAAGTGAGCCAACTGTTTCACGCCGATATTCTGTGAGAGTGAGGCATCACAACGATAGAATGATTCTCTGCCACGTGTGAGTTGGAGACTGAAACTCACTTGTTCTGTCCGTAGCGGCCCTCGCCATAGAGGTCGGAGTTGTCGTCGGTGGTGACCATGCCGCCGGGCTGCAGGCGCGCGCACATGGCGCGGCGCAGGTGCTGCTCGAGCGCGCGGCGCACGCTGCGCTCGTTCACGCACACGTCGCACCGGGACACGCACTTCGGCGGCTCCTCGCCGAAGAATTCCGAGAACGTCTTGTGACGACATCTGAACCGTTAAACATGCACAAATCACACAAAGGCTTCGTTTAATTATTTGATCGCTAACTTATGCAATTTTTTTTTGATGTTTCTGCTTCATGGCAATTTGTTTTCCAACAATAAGCCACTTCCCTGTCTGATTTCTCAGTTTATGTTTTCCTCGAGAGCCATGCTTGTGTGAACATTGTTTTCACGCGACTCTCTTGATGTCAGGTGGTAAATCTTTTATGTAGGCTCGGTATGTCACTTCTTTTTAGCCGCGTATGCTGAAGAGCGCCTTCTCCACTTAGAGTGTGTGCTAGTTTGTTTAAATGGACTGTTAGTTGTTCCTGGTATTTCAAAACTTATGCGATTAAATATATATTTGTGGATTAGGTTGTGCTTGGAAAATGTCTACACGGATGCATATTCAAGAAGACTTTTATTCGGTGTTGCCACACATGACACATGTATCATGATTTTCACAACCTGTTCGTGTTACCAGGTTCACAAAACCAAATTTGCGCAACCTCTAATGTTGCCACTTACATATTAGTATTATGCCAGCACACCTTGTCGTAGACAAGAAATCAATATTAAAACTGTAAGGATTATTAAAACAGTAAAATAACTTTTTGTGTTATGAACAACTCCAAATTCAAAAGTTTTATTAGAATGAAGTTTTACTGGAGAACATTTTTTATGTTCATATGGTTAAAAATTAACTCTACTTCCTATTATATGCGTATATTATAGTATTATATTATGGGATCGAGTCACAACTACCCCTCCAAGATTGGATACACAAGTACATTAAATACAAGGTGCAGCAATAACCTAAAGAGTACCAGGCACCTCGAGACTAAACTGGGTTGAATTAAGTCATATCCCATTAAAGATGACACAGTTTAAGTAGAACACAGTAGACCAATAAAAATAGTATGATAAAAAAGGTATTATAACATGCTTTTAAGTTTTGTTTTTAATTTTACCTGACATCTTCACAATATTTGACCATAATCGTAAAACTCTTGTAAGCATTTTTGCAGCGTTGCTTTTGTTCAGGTGTTTTAGCTTTCGCGACTTCAGTTTTTAACAAAAAATCGACGGTGTTCCTTTCACTCCGGCAGTAATAAATGCGGCAAACAGCTGATTTGCCATCACGACCAGCTCTACCAGACTCCTTAGAACATTAAAAATTAACAGCACATTTTAAACATTTTTAAGCTGCAGCAATTAATTATTTTTTATTGCAGGAGTTCAGCAGACAGGCAGAAGGTCCACTTGATGGAAAGCGGCTAACATCGCCTATGGACATTTGCAATACCAGAGGTGCTACAAATGCGCTGCTGCTCTCTTAAGGGAGACTGGAACCTGGTCACTAATACCGGAACACAACTCAAGGTTGTCATGGCGACATACGTTAGACCAGGGGTGGTAGCCGTCCAGTCGGGCAAATGCCCTACCACCTGGCAAAATATTTACGAACCAAGGAGGTATCTTTACGACAACTTTAAATCCAAAATTATGATTGAAAATTAACTTATATTTTATGTCTTATTGATATTATTTCAAACTACTTGAAGTTAATTTTCTATTTCAAATTATTTAGGAAATCTATTCTAAATATTAGTTATTATTATTAGTATGTTATTAATAAACATTAGTTTTCTTACTTGATAATAAGCAGCAACATTTTGTGCAATCCCCCAATGTGCAACAGCACGTACCGTAGCCTTGTCAACACCCATTCCAAAGGACACTGTGGCACATACACAGGGGCAGTCTCCACGAGACCATGCCTCTTGGACTGATATTCTCTCTGAAGACTTTAAACCTTTTCAAAACATACACCATTCATTACAATTTACAGATGAACAAAAATTCAATTTACTTAGACACATGAGGCGTTATTTGACAGGTCTGTAAGAATTGTAATGTTGTTTCTCAGTGATTTTTATTAAAGTTAGTATAGATAAATTTGAGTTTCTAAAGTTTTAAGAAGTATCATCATCACCTAACTTGAAATATATGGTACACATTTTTGAACATAATCCATTTGATATAACTTCAAAAAATTTGAGTGAATTTGACCAAAATAGTTTTTTACACTATGGGGTATTTACAATTATACTTTTTATATTGCAGCCAAATACTTAAAATAGCAGAACATCATTTCTATCCTACTCTCTTCATTGTACAGGAACCAACACCAATTTGTTCACTTTGTTTTACAATATTTGTTTTATAACCAATACTAATATAGAATAAAAATGTAGCTACTGAGGAAGTTTAAAAACTACATATACCTCCATGATAAGCTGACGATTTCAAGCCTCTTTTTGTGAGCATATTAGACAAATCTTCAGTCTGTTCTCTGGTTCTACAGTATACAATGACAGCATTTTTATCCTTCTGTAAATGATTTTTAATAAACGATGATTAATTCCAAATAAATTATATAAAATCGAAACAAAAAGATACTAAAATACATACAGATTTCACACCTTCATCTTCACTTAAACTTTTCTGCAGAAATTCATATAGATGCCCTATTTCATCTTGAATACAATTTTGATATATGACATCATAAAACAAGTTTCTTCTAAAACTTGGTGTTTTATATTGAGCAACCGGTTGGAGCAATTTTAGATTGTTAAGTATATCCTTTACTACTTCTGCACTAGCAGTTGCTGTGAGAGCAACCCAAGGAATAGACTTGTATTTTTCCCTTAGGTCACCTAGTTTAAGGTAGTCAGGCCTAAAGTCATGGCCCCATTCACTGACACAGTGTGCTTCATCAACCACCACATATGATACTTTTTTATATTTAACTAGGTGTTCCATAAGGGATTTGAAAGTACCAGTTGCAGCTTGTTCTGGCGTAATATACAAAAACCTAGTGTCAGGTTTTATACTTTTTAAATCATTCAAGACTCTTTCCCTGTCTTTTGTTGTCATTTTAGAATTGATAGACTCAGCTGGAATTTTCAACTTGACCAAGTGATCTATCTGGTCTTTGATGAGAGCCAACAACGGTGAAAAGACAATAGCCAGCTTATTGTCCTGCAACATAGCTGGCAGTTGGAAGCAAAGTGATTTGCCAGAACCAGTGGGCATGGACACAAATACATCATGGACACCTGAAATCAGATTGGGTTGGGTTTAAAATCAAGTTTATTTAAGTATTTAGCAATATGAGGAATTTCTGAATACAGAAGGTCTAGCTGCAGAAATAATTAACATTTAATTTGAAAGTTATGTTAAATTATATCAAAGCACAAATACTTGTGGAACAGAACACTATAATAAAGAGTTCTATTGTTTTGAATATATTTCATGTTTTAAATGCCAAAATACTATGTGAAACTAAACACTATGCCACTAATTTGGTTACTTAACACAATTATTAATGTTATATTTGATTTCCATTACATTTTTATTGCTTAGAATACATGTGAAATGTGTATATGTCTAATTATTGAAAGACTGCTGCTTACTTCCACTATCAAAATATATCTAATAACTTTGGTTTAGAAGGCTAATAATGCAAAGTGAAGCAAAGCTTCTGTCCAATTTTTTTAATTCCCCATTCCTAACTTCCTCCTTTAATTAATTCCTTTAACAATATACATATAACAAAATACACAACCTGAACTTGTACCATTGTATCATGCAACTTTCTAACCATTACCTCTCGGTCAGTAATTAAGGTGACTTATTCCAGGTTTCTATATCTTATTACCATTCATTCTCCTTACCATTGGTACAAAATTGGGTAAAATATGCATAAATGCAGAACTAGAAATTCACAGATCTTTTTTTATTCAGTCTTAAAATATATTTTGCTCTGGTATAATATTGACACTAAAATTACCGGCAAGGGATCATTTAGGCAACAAATTAATAAACAGTCTATATTTTAATACATGAAGCAAAAATATTGTACTCTTTTAACAAAAATTGTGGAGGTACATGGAGGAGTATGAAATTTCGCACACTTATACTCTATATAGAGGTGAAGTGAAGAATGCTAATATTTTTTAAAATTTTGCATAAAAAATACATTGAATCAATAAAAAAACATTAGACACACTACCATGTATTTGAGACACACACAAATATATACTCTTTTGTTTATTGTTAAAGTCAAATTAACAGTGTAGCCTTGGTGAAATCTGTAATAATACAAGTATAGTCTTTGACAACAAATTATATGGTTGAATTTCAACCATGGGCGACCACTAGTACAGTTAGTTATGATAAATATGTGCAACATATCTATTAACATTGTTAAATTTTAGAGTCAGGACTTACCTAATTATAATACAAACACATCTAATGATATTTAATATCAAAATAAAAACTCAAAAGAACTTAATCCATACAGCATGAATATCAATATTTTCAAATTACATAAGTAATTGTTTTTATCACAACTAGGTAAGTGGTGATGCTAAAAATTAAACATTATTTCTATTTTAGTATGCACATATTTAATGCAATTAATTGTATTATAATTTTTTTGCCTAAATGATGGATGTCCAATGATTGATAAAAAAAAGAATTTTCTCATTGCATGTTTATATGCATTATATTATGCACAATTACAGAAAAATTATTTACATGTACATACATACAAACTCCATAGTTTATGTTAAATTGTAACAAGTAGTAAGGCAAATGAGTGGATAGTAAACAAATAGAAGGCTCAAGCATGATATTATTACTATATCCCTTCCCCCAAGAATCTTTGTTTTTGTATATAAAAAACTAAACATCTTCGGCAGTTGGAAATGATATATGCATAGCCAATATGATATTTGATTTCTTTTAATGTTAAATATAATCTTAAAAATGTAGAAATATTTGTTTACATAGAGCAAGTTTTGAATTTGAATAAATTGTAAATGTAAATGTCACTCTTATGACATTTTGTGTTTGATATTCGGTAGCGTAGATAAAAATGTCATAGAAAGGTGTGCAAGTAAGTTTTATAGCAATTATAATATTCCACATCTTTAATATGTTAAAAAAGAACTCATACCCCTTGTGATAGCTCTAATAGCTCGTTCCTGAAGTTCACTTTTGAATTTTCTGTGTCCAAAATATTGTAAAAGTTTCTCTGTTACGTTATCCATTGCTACGGAATATAAACAACAAGAATAAAGCAGGTAAACTTAAAACTTATTGCATCTTTCATGCTAACAACACTATAGAACTCATTATTCATATTTTTATTGATAACAAACACGGAAAATCTTTAACAAAATAAACAACCTAAAGCGCTTTGCATTTCCAAATCTGAAATTTTGACATTTGACATTGCTCATGGCGTTTGACAATTGATACACTTGATAACAGGAATCTAATACGTTGATTTTTTTATGTGAAATGACAATGGTCTTTATAAAGTACATACATTATAAATGTTTATTATATTTTGTATTTCATCAAGTTTAGGAGTTCTATATTCATGTTCATGACTGTTCATTTCTGTATTTCAATTTGAATTATTTGACCGAAGTGATCTATATTATAAACAAACACTTGAATAATTCATTGTTCAAATACCGTCGCGTCTGTCATTTCCAACCAAATTGATTCAATTTGACCCCATTCAATATACTCTTTGGTGGACCCCGTACATATACTAATAAGAATAGACCCATCTAATATTAACATTATGCTGATATTATACGGCTTAAACAAATCCAATTAATTTGATTAAAAGACACGGCGCTGAAAGATGACGATATTCAATGACATTGCATGATTCAACCTTATATGGATCATTTTAGTAGAAAACGGAAATGAAACATGTGATATCGGTTTCAGATTCACCTACGCAAAATTGATCTCCGTACCTTCTTTGTAGGAACTTATATTTATTTATTTTATAAAATAGTTTCACAGTCTTTAAAGCTGGTTTAATATGCAAATTCATTATCATGAAGCGGGAATAAACAACCAAACTCACTTCACATTCGTATTTATACAGCATGGATATTACTCATTATTATATTAGAAATTAGGAACAATACACCTGCCTTTGGCCATTAGCACACAATGCGTATGGTGACATACTTAGGTGCTAATAATAACGTGATCTTATGGTTTCCAGTTTTACTTTTAAATATAATTATTACAGATTATTATCCAATAGGCATCTGCATTTAAAATGAGTAAACGTAAAAATCCATCCAGCAATGACGCTCTGAATGCCGACTTCTGCGAATTTCTGATGGAACTTTCAGAGTATGAAAAAAATGTTACCAGAAACATTCATAAATACAACGCATATAAAACAGCAGCTAGTGTACTTGCCTCGTTGAATAAAAGAATTGAATCAGGAGATGAAGCAAAAAAATTGAAAGGCATTGGAGAGAAAATAGCTAAAAAAATTGACGAATTTTTACAAAGCGGGAAATTAAAAAAGTTAGAAAACATTCATCTAGATATAGAAGCCAAGACTATAAGCTTGTTCGCTCGAGTCTCAGGAATTGGACCTGTTAAAGCTGCGGACCTCTTTAAAGGTGGTCTACGAACAATAGAAGACTTAAAAAATAATACAGATAAACTTAATCATCACCAGATTATTGGTTTAAAGTTAGTACATTATATAATTTACTTGATAAAATAGGCTTTTTCCGTTGCCACCGCCTAGCATGCGAATCAGCTTTTTTTTTAGATTTAGTAAAGAACCTAATTAATCATTATCTGTTCATATTTAAAACGCATTTTTGTTACTATACTATTATGGTATACAATATCGTGAACTCTTGTTATTGTTGCCATCAGATATAATTGCTGTTTATTTGCTTTTAATTATTTTAATTTTAAACTCTTATTCCCATCTGTAGACGTTTATCAATGACTTATTCTTACAAAATTAATATATTTGTAATCTAGGTAAACATAATACCACAGTTAACCCCACGAATAAAGTACCTAAATTTTTCTATAGATACTTCGAAGATTTTGAAAAAAAGATTCCTAGGTCAGAAATTGTATCAATCGAAAACAAAATGAAGGAAAATATATATAAACTGGACCCAAAATTTACAGTCACCATATGTGGCAGTTTTAGGTAAGAAAAACTGAATTTATTTTGTTTTTGTAAAGAAAGTAAATAATACTTTCTTCTGCTTTTTAGCTTATATTTGCTTCGTATATTGTTAGCTCTGAGTATGTAATGTTTAAAACTACATATAGAGGGGATGGGTTAGGGGATTGAAATACAGGGAGGGGGGAGTGGGCCTACGGAACTCTCACTCATACGAAACACGCTTAGATCGATACCATTTCACGCCAATATTCTGTAAGAGCGTGGTATCACACCATTCAAGCCGGTCCTATGAGCTGTAATTAAGAATAATGATGCCAGCATGATTAAAACCACAAATAAATGTATATTATAGAGGAATAAAAACGATTACAATTTTACGATCTGTCTAACTTTTCTTAAATTAGCCCTGCCTATTTCCGATGGTTCCCCATAATGTGCGTAGTAGTTGAGTCTCGCGTTTTGTAGAAATAGTGGGGAATTACACGATTAATATAGCACAAACTGATTCTCATAATGCGGATTTTTACTCAATTTGTTTCCACTATTAATTACATTATTTATAAAAATTGTTCTCTCAAAATAACTGTCGTTCAATTAAATAAGGATCGTTACTCGTTTAGGCGTGGAAAATCTGAAAGCGGTGACATCGATGCCCTAGTTACTCATCCATCACTAAAATTGGAACACAAAAAGAAGAAAGATAAGACTATGATAAATGATCTGATAGATTCATTGAAAGGTTTAATCACAGATACATTATCTATTGGTGAAACTAAATACATGGTAAGTTTTACGACACAGTTACCAATACTATTATAGGTATATTTCATGTTTTTAATAAAATAAGCGAGCTCAGTCGTTCGTTTTTATGCTAAGACCCGGTGTTGTCGAAACAAACATTAACAAAATCTGAGAGGAATAAGAATCAGTCGTTTCAGTCAATAAAATTTAAAGGTCCTGGGTTCGATTTTTGATAATTATTTTAACCACAACCCGTACCTAATTATGTTAGTAAAATCAATTTAAACATTTTCATTTTAGTATTAGTTTTAGCTAATAATACAATGTTTTAGGGTGTTTGTAGACTGCGTGACGATCTTCCTTACCGCCGCCTTGATATAAGGCTAGTACCCTGCGAAAAGTATTATTGCGCTGTACTTTATTTCACTGGCAGCGACGTTTTCAACAAAGCAATGCGTGCGCACGCGCTGGAAAAAGGATTTACCCTCAATGAATACTCGTTGAGGCCGATTGGTAGTACCGGTATGTTCGGAAATGCTTGTTTTCATAGCTATTTGCACGAGTTGGAAAATTATATTTTTTATAACCTATGGAGTACGAAGTTCTAATAAGACTTATTTGCCTAAACGTAAGTTCTATATTCTACGGAAAATAATCCAGAGTGTTCAATAAAGGACAAAAACTTAGAATAATGCCTTAATAAATTTCTTTCAAAATTATTACATCACACACAAGGCCCAAAATGCTTCGTTAGCTGTTCCATAAGGCGACAGTGGTCGTTGTGGTCGTGGCGCAAACGTCACTAATGACGTCATCATTTTCGTCAACACTATAACTTCAAATTAAATTAATTGATTATTGAGAGTTACATTAGCGGAGATTAAACATTCATTCTAAACGAGACTTTTACTATAGCCCGCAAGAGTTAACTTGAGACCTAGGCGCAGTACATAACAGCGCTGAGGTCTCAAGTTAACTCTTATGGGCTACCTACTAATGCCCATTTTTTTCTGGGTCTCTTACCGCCCCCTTTTAGGCCTGCAGCGCCCTCAAGGGGGCGTGATCACTTTGGGAACCACTGCTCTAATGGAACGTAGCCTGTTCCCATAGTACTTACTACCTATCTTTGTCCTAGTAGGGCATCTACAAATATTTATTTTTGTAGAAATTAAAGAATTGTTTTATTTTAGGATTACCCGGCGAACCAGTCCCATTATCTTCTGAAGAGGAAATATTCGAATATATCGATTATCCGTACAAGAAACCTGAAGAGCGTAATAAATAAAATAAAATGTGATCTTTTATTTGTACTAAGCAATACTTGGCAAAATATTATTATTGTTTGTATTAGTGTAGGTTATAGTGTGACTGTTCATTTTTTTCCAAAAGCATAAAGGTCAGCGCAGACAGAGGAATAATCCCCGCGCGGTCTCGGGCATTTTCTTTACCCACGGATCGCGTATGCTCGAACTTGCGCGCGACCTCGCGAGTAAACCGTTCTGGGTTACCACTCTACAGTAAACATGGCAATTTGTCGCGAAAGTTCGTCAACAATGGTGGACTGGGATATGATTACAATTGTGCTGTTGGCGGAAGAAGAAGAAATGGAAGAACATGTTAATAAAATAAGGCATCAGAAAATTAGGCGAAGACCATGGGTCGAGGAATGTTGGCAAAAAAGGTATAGTTTTGGTGGATTTAATACGACGATGTACAATCGCCAAAGCTGGCGGTTAACCAGTTCTCTAACATTTTGCTTTGAACGGCTCATAACGTATCAATACTCACGCACACACTCTCAAATTTCAAAGGACGTTTCGAAAATTTATACCTGACACGCTTGTCCAATATTATTGGCGGGTTTGACACAAGGCTATTGATGTCTAAAGTTTTATTACGATTTTTACTGTGACCGTTAACACGTGGCAATAGTAACAATATGCACATTTGGTCAGAAAACTGTCTAAAAGGGGCAATGGTTTTCCTAATCAAGATTTGAACATGAGCTCTTTGATTTTGAGACTCGAGTGCACTAACTACTATGCTAAGACATCTGTATTTATATATTTTTCTTTTTTACTTAGAGTTAATGAATTATTGAATTGCTGGTTATGATTACACACACATTATTTGATCTCAATACATTTGTGGCAGAGTCAGTTTCATTATACAACTGCAATAACACTAGTAAAAATAGTAGATAGTATTACTCTTGTCACTGATTCTGTTTAACTCACTGGTATACGTTTCAAGATATTAACATTTAATCCCTATTGACAGTTACAACGTCTACAAAAATATAATACTTTTGCTATAATCATGATAACTTGATTTTATTTAAATAGCTACAATATCGATTTACGTAGTCTTAAATTTTTAAAAATACTCAAATCTAATACAAATAACATAGCAACTGTGCTTGTAAAATATTAGTAACTTATCTTACACTCATAAAAAATTAAATTTCAAGTGAAAATATTGAAATTAATACAATCATTTATGGCTCTATTTTGTTATTACTAGTTAGGGGGTCATAAAGACGCCGACGTCATGTATTGTGCATTAGAATCCTTTATTAATTATTTTGTCTCGTAAAGTTTCGTTTAGTAGATTAGAGGTAACAGTTGAATGCCGACTAGTTATCGGAATTAGTCATAGACAATTTTACTTAACATTATTATACAATAAAATTCAAATGTTCACATCTGTAAATAGCATTTTTTATGGAATTTTCTTAAAGTATTGGAAAACCAGAAATATCATTCAAAAGTTATTCAGACTTAGTGCCGCAAGACGGGAGAATGTTATAACGGGACAAGTAATCTTTAATAACTTCCTAAAATGTAATAACAAAATCTTTATTTAATTTTAAAACCTGTTTCAATAGGCTTTTCATTTGTAATATATTTTTTTACATCACAACCATCCCCTTATGAGAACTATAACTAAATAAAGATATAACAGTTAAAAGAAATAAAGAACAAATTTTATTTCATGGACGACGAATATTAGAAACTTACTTTTATTGTCAGGTGGTCATAATGACGCCGCCACCTACATTTTCTGTGCACCGAATTGTAATCCTTTATTAATTCTTTTTGTCTCATCAAGTTTAATTTAATAGACTACAGGTATCAATTGAATTCCGACTTGTTTTCAGAATTAGTCGTAGCCAATTTTACTTAACATTATTATACAATAAAATTCAAATGTTCACATCTGTAAATAGCATTTTTTATGGAATTTTCTTAAAGTATTGGAAAACCAGAAATATCATTCAAAAGTTATTCAGACTTAGTGCCGCAAGACGGGAGAATGTTATAACGGGACAAGTAATCTTTAATAACTTCCTAAAATGTAATAACAAAATCTTTATTTAATTTTAAAACCTGTTTCAATAGGCTTTTCATTTGTAATATATTTTTTTACATCACAACCATCCCCTTATGAGAACTATAACTAAATAAAGATATAACAGTTAAAAGAAATAAAGAACAAATTTTATTTCATGGACGACGAATATTAGAAACTTACTAAGAAAGACAAAGGCCCAGTTAAAAACAATTCTAAAAAGTTCCTAAATCTTACATGAAAATACACATCATTTTACAGATAATAGTTCAACTTTATCTCACTACTACATTATTTATTATTTAAAACACATTTTATCCAGACTAATGTCAAGTCTTGGACATGAACAGACTTATTCGAACTAATCTGATTTAGATATAAGCTAATTATATTAAGGACTACATATCAACTAATAATAATTCGATTTTAAATTAGCAAAATTTGAATTTACTGTAAAGATAATAATAACAACCATAAAAGTTACAATATTGTTCTCGTGTCTTTTCTATTTTGAGGAGGGATCAGATGGTATACCCGCCACGTTTCTCATAAGCAGATTTAGAAGTTTGACACGGTATTGTCTCAAACTCCTAAATATCAATATAAAGGATTCATAGTGATGTGTTTTTTACTGTCAGCAACAATTAGCTTAATTAATTGCGCATGGTTGAAATAGTATGCACATTAAGTCATAAAAACCTTGAAGTGGTTAATGGTTCTCATCTAGGATTCGAACCCACAATTAGTAAAACCGAGTTTCCGAACCGAAAGCGTTAACTAATTAAGCGTGAATTTTTTGAAAAAAAGGGCAACTAATAATTTAAAAAAATTACAGAGGTTATAATAGTTAATTATTAATACTAAGTCAAATGTTTTACTACGATAAATTTTGCTTAATCTTTTACTCTTCACTTTTACATCAAATACATAAAGTATATTATTTAGGTATTGTAAAACAGCGTATTCAAAAAAGCGGCTTGCTTTCTATTGTCTTAAACGCGTAAAACCCAAAACAAACAATAAAACTCCGCCCCCAAACCAATGTTTTACTTGTGTGCGTGTTCTCGGGTTGTTAACGAAAGTGTTTGCCAAGCGATTTTAGTCTTATGCCTGGTTAACCGCCAGCTTTGGCGATTGTACGGTACGGACGGTACGACTTTACCATCGAAAGGACTTTTGTTTTACGATTACTATAAAATGGATTATGAAAAATTTCGAATGCTTGTGGATATGTAACGTAGGTACTTCGGATTAAAAGTCGGAATAAAAAACGACGTCCTCCCTCTTTAAACTAGGTGACAACATTGAAAGTAAGCGTACGACGCGGGCGCCGACTCGACGCCGCGCGTATCTTCGAGGACGCGTTTGTCAGGTTCAAGCATTTATGCACTTTATTTTAATAATTTTAAAGTTTATTTTCAAGTGTGTTAATAAAATCCTCTCCGCTGCGCTCCGTTCTGTCTGCGCTGACCCTAAGTTGTTGCTTAGATGATTATGACGCATCTGATTAATTGACTGATTGTACCGTGAACCTCAAATTGATCTGACTAATAAAAATACTTTTCATGCTAAAATATTTATTTACACTTATATTCAAATTTCTTTAAAACAATAGTATCACAATCTTTGGAAATGACCATAAACTACCGAAACAATTTAACATAATCCAATACATAATTTGTGTTTGATGACAATTCAAGATTTGTATTAAAGAGATATTAAGACATAGCTTTATATTGCATCCAACGACCCAGTGATAAATTACATAATCTCATTTGTAGGTATTGTTATTATTGTATTGTTAGTATTGTTGTAAGTAGTATTTGAATGATACATGTAAAGTGTTGTGAATTTAAGTGATATGCTGTACTATCATGACTGAATAAAAGAATATAAGTGAATTTGATACACTATCATAAGTAATTAAATACCTAAAAGAATTATGTGATTTAAAATAAACATGCTTACAATAACAAACCGGGAAATGTAAGTGACCTTCCAAGTATATCGATAGAGTAGTGTATATGGCTAGACAAACTTGATGAAACAATTTCATAATCGTCGTGCTTTTCCACTTAAATTCTAATCATGGAAAAGTAGTTCAGTTCATTTATTACAAAACTTAACGCGGCTTTTGTTTACACTTGTATCAAGCATTTGATATTCTATTTGAAAATACTTAGATGCAATTTTAATCACAAGATAAAAGTCATACAAAGTTGATAATAACATTTGTATGAATGTAACAGCTTGTTTTAATTATATATTTAAGTAATTTAGTTGATGGATAACTTTTATCTGGTGATTGAAAAGTTACAATTAAAATAAAAAATAATCAACAAATCAGTCTAAAACAAGACAATCAAATAATCACTAGTTAGCTTTCATATAAGCACATTACATTTAAAAAAACGAACATCAATAATAGGGTTGCGGACACATGTGACAATAAATTCAAATCTTTAATTATCATCTCACTTTTAAAATATCATGATAGAAATAATGGTTAAATATTAAAGTTTTTAATGAATAGTAATTAATGCGCTATTTGACTTATTTTTCTTATGACGTCATAAGTAGGCACGCTCTGTACGAAATCTATGACGCGACGTTTTGTGAGTTTATAAAAAGTATCTCAGTTGATTTGACTGTCCGCTTCCCTATTCTCTAGTACTCTAGATGGCAATTATTAATCTAAGTTAGCTTTGCTTTTCTAATTCTACTTTATATGACTCTACTATGGAAGAAAAATACTTTTTATAGAGTTTTCGTTCTATTAAATAAATAAATTGATTTTAATTTGTTTAACTTGGGAATAGAAGTATACTATACATAATGTCATAATTTCGACTTTGTCATACCAATAATTATAAATTAATCCGCGACATAAAAACGGCGTCACAATTTAACAAATTCATATAAAAACAAAGAGACTAGATGTAGAAACTGATAAAAGCGATCTCACTGTTTCAAATATTCAAACGTTCGTAATACTTTGCTAATAAAAACAAAACTTAATTATTACCTAAGTGACTCATAAAAATGTGTTTAAACCACTGGCATTGTGCGCATATTATTATAAAATCTCTGCCTAATTAAAATAATCATTAAACATAAGTATTTCGCCACTCATAGTCAGATGATTCTCATTATCCTCAAATAGTAACAATGGTCCATATTTTTTTAAATTCATTGAGCGTGAAATGTAAGTACAAAAATAAATTTAAGTTTTAAGCATTAATTAATTTAATCGACCCTTAAGCTCTCTAGATGTGGTGGTATGTCATTACGATCCGTAAAGCAGCGCATAAAGATACGAATTTGGATCCGAAAGCGCGTCGTCTGGTGCACGCAACTCTAGTACCTTTAAAAGAACATTTTTTAAATAATTAATAATACATCAAATTCACCTTTAAATTATGGAAAACACGCATGCTTTATTCTGATCAGTTATATAAAATTTAATTTTCTAATACTGTAAACCAATTTATTTGCGTCACTGGGATCGAATAATCGTAATTCACAATATGTAACGTCTATCTATCTATCTAAAAAGAGCGTACGTTTAAATACTTTGAAATAATTTTAAATAGTTTTTAAACGGTATATAATAAGTTTTGAAATAATATATAATAAATAACCTATTTGACTCGTTACAATTACGACGTTTTAGCGCAATACATACGTACAAAATCAAAGTCTGTGACGTTTTGTGTGATGACAGAAAAGTATATCAGTTGATTTTCCGGTTAAGTTCCTCCTCGTAAGATCTAAGGGATTTTTGGGGTTCACTCCACAAAAATCAATGTTCATATAAAGCTTCCGGTATGGAAATTTTATAAGGAGTGATAAATGAAAGCAACAACATATGGTGCGTGCACAAACAACTTATACGTGTTTCGACACACACAGATCTTCTTAGATGTCTTATCACTATATATAATTTTTGTAATAAATTACGCACACACATATTATACAGAAATAAAGTTTAAATGTCTCGGACTCACTAGTACAGGTTTCGCACAACCCCGCTACACTTGATAAAATATCCTTGCTATCCCTCTTCAGATAGCAGGGCTGAGGGTACTAAAAGAGCTGTACTCCACGTACCGAGCTAAAGGTATATTGAATATTTTACAACTTTGAAATTATACAATATACCAATACTATCCATGCAGGAACGGAGAAAGAATACAATTTCCTGCGGCCGGGCGGCCTGTCGTAAGAGGCGACAAAACAACGCACAGCCAGGTGGTAGGGCATTTGCCCAACTGGATGGCTACCACCCCTGGTCTAAAGTATGTCGCCATAACAACCTTGACTTGTGTTCCGGCATTAGTGACCAGGTTCCAGTCTCCCTTAAGAGAGCAGCAGCGCATTTCAAGCACCTTTGGTGTTACAAAGGTCCATAGGCGATGGTAACCGCTTTCCATCAAGTGGGCCTTCTGCCTGTCTGCTGAACTCCTGCAATAAAACAAATTAAAAAAATGCTACAAACTCACCAGCGTTATATTTTTTATACAGTTTCGGAATTTAATACAATGAAATAAGATCTAAAGTGATATCAATCGTACATATTCAAAGACAATCATACTTGAGGAGTAAACTGGACCTACTTATGCAAAACAGAACCAATCCACAAACATGCCAAAATTGTGTTAAGGATACAGAAGGCTTTCAAAATGCACCTTCTACCGACTCAATAAGAATCATAATGATCTGACAACATTTTCAGAATATAACATTTTTATCGCAAAGTAGCTATAACCCACAAAACACCAAGAGTACCTATAATAAACTATCAAGATCCATGACCCATGGTAATCCAAAAACCTAAAAGGTTTACTTAAATATTTAGGACAAAATATAATATACAATATTCAACATTTGTTTTTTCCAAAATATAGACACTTTATTGTATGCAAAATTTGAATAAAAACGGCTTTTTCTCAAACTGTCAATATGTGGGTTGGTTCCATTTTGCATAAGTAGGTCCAATTCCAGTCTTTAGTTACTTTTTTTAATAAAGGAATGCCATTATTATTAGGTTGCGAGCTGACCTTTCCTTGGGCCATTGCCAACACTCTCGCCATCTCCACTACGCCGACGAGCCGATGCGCGACGAACACCACAGTGGACCCGCCGAAAGAGCACCGGATAGTGTCCAGGATCAGACGCTCCGTCTCGTGGTCTAAATTCGCCGTCGCCTCGTCCACTAACAATACCTGAATTATATTTAAAATTTTAAGTTATAAGAGGCCTATAGCTTGTTTAAAATTTGAATCCGAGTATACTGCTTACACATACTCATAATAATATTATTAAAGACGAAAGTAACTCTATTTGTCTGCTTTGCATTCATGGAAAAACCACGGCACCGATTTTGCTGTAATTTGGTATACATAAATGTATCATGTCTCATTATCAATAATATCTATAGGGTATTTATTATTTACAAAAAAAATGCATAGTATATACATATATGTACAGTAGCGGAATGAAAAAGTTCGCCAGTTTTCAAATTGATCTATCAACGACGAAGGCAACGCATCGGCTCTCTTAATGGTGTAGATGTCCATAAGTGACGGTAACAGCTTACAGTACGTGCAAAACTTATAAGTGCTTGAAAAGAAGTTAGTTCCGTGAGTCTGTACAGGTTTGGTTTTGACGCTTATTTATATTTGACAGTGTATTATAGTGCGAAAGAGATGGCATACGAATGGGGATGGGGGAGAGCGGATGAGCGAGAGCCTAGCACTCTTCCCTCTCAGCTCTGTACGTAGGTACCACCTGGCGGACCTTATAATTGTGTTTTACGTAATGGCGCGTACAAACTTCTAAGAGTCATTTAGGTTTTACTCGTGCTATACTATCAGGCGAATCGTTTGCCAACAAGCTAACATGAAATAGTAGATTGTTACGCGAGATGTGAAAGTGACCTATTTAGGCATGAGATGGCTTGCTTTGCGCTAATAGTTCGAGTGCCTAAATAGGCTTTTCACCCGAGGTTCACATTTTGCTTTTTATTTCGAATATGAGGAAAGTAAATAAAAACTGATTAGTTAAACAAGCAACTACTTTAATGAAATTAGACGTTAAATCCAAATCTAAATCTGATAAACTTATTTAATATGTCACATATGAAACGTCAAGTAAATTTCTTTTTCTGTGGAATCCTACCAGCCAGTATTTTATTTAATATTTAGCTCATGTAAATTAAATAATAATTTAATGAAAAGTTATAAGTATGAAATTATGTTACCAGATAGTCGATATTTTTTTTACCGCGATTTAACAGTCGCTGTAAAAATGTTGGGACTTTGGTCGCATGCATTATCTACGGTTCGTATAGTTTATATTTTTTGACATTAGGGAAAAATTGTTTTCCAGGGACGCAAAGCACTGTTTTGTTCCCCGTGCTCAGATAAACAATATATTCATATATCAAAAAAAGGTAAAATAATAAAGGCGGTATACCTTAGCTCTTTGCAAGACGGCACGCGTCAAGCAAAGCAGCTGCGAATGTCCCCGCGACAGCCCCTCCGCGGGCGCGTGCAGGCCGCCGCGCGCGGAGACGGCGCTGTGCGCGCCGCACGCCTCCAGCGCGCGCCACACCTCCGCGTCCACATACTGCCGCAGCGGGTCCACGTTCTCCCTCACGGTGCCCGAAAATATGAAAGGCTCCTGGGGTATGACGCCGATGCGGGATCTGTGGACATTTCGACAATTTATTATATGCTTATTACCATTCAAAAATACCAGCTTTACTGGCTGACTGATTGTTTTTTTAAAGAAAATCTCAAAGCTGAACAGTTTGTTTGTTTGATTGAACGCGCTAATCTCAGGAGCTACTGGTCTGATTTGAAGAATTCTTGCAGTGTTAGATAGCACGTTTATCGAGGAAGGCTATAGGCTATACGTCATCACGCTAAGACCAATAGGAGCAGAGCACCAATGAAGAATGTTTCAAAATCGGGGGGTTTTGAAAACAAATTCCACGCGGAAGACGTCGCGGGCACAGCTAGTTATGTACACAACATCACGTGATATTCCAAATTGGAAATTAATATTAGTAAATTCGACCTCATACGATATGGCAAGGAAAAAGTTTCTTTTGTGCTGGTACTACATGTTTTACATCTTAATGGTCTGTTAGAGCATGAACATTGCATAAAAACGAGCCTATAAATATGTTTTGAATCTTTGCTTGCTGCATACGAGCTTATAAGCTCGTATTTCATGGTTGATACTTGGTGCTTTAGAACCAATGATAACTTTACCAAAAATTAAAGATCGTATCATAAGGCAAAATTCGGATTTCATGCAAAGAAAATTGTATATTAACAAGCAATGACAAAACAGTATAATTATATAAATTATCTTATGCTTAATTTTCATAATGTTTATAACAAATCTATAAATCGAGGGCTTCATAACATATAGGCGTATACGCAAAAATGCCAGTTTTTTGTTGTTTACTAAACGCTATGCATGTCACAATTTAGAAATTGTTTTATTCACAATTTTGTCCCTTGTGTAAAACTGCTATTTGTCTGTACGCGTCTTCGGATATTTGACCTAAAATTGACTATTGACCAATAACATAAACACATACCTGAGGCTGTGCAAATGTAATGTGGACACATCGACACCGTCGACGAGGACCTTCCCCGAGGCGAGCGGGACGAGCCTCACCATGGCCTGGATGAGGGAGCTCTTGCCGGCGCCCGTGCGCCCCACCACCGCGAGCTTCTCGCCGGGGTGCGTCGAGAACGACACCCCGCAGAGAGCCGCTGTGCCGGACTCACTTTCAAAATTATTATTAAAATTAATAAACCAACATAGAAACGATTTGGATGGATGAATTTTTAGTTTAATTTTATAACATACTTCGGTATTTTTAAAAAGAAGAGCTTGAGATACAGGAATGTGAAGTTACGGAACTTTTATCCAGACAACAAGTTCCTTCAAAAAACTTAGTAGAAGAAATAACATTATTAAGTATTTAAATAAAGACTGGAATAGATAAATTGTACATTTATATATACTATGTTTATACTTGAAATTAGAAAGAATGTTATATACAAGTTACAACATTAAATTCGTGACAAGGTTTAGCATCAGAAACTTAAAAGGTGCTTTGTTGTGCAGTTTCATTCTCATGTATAATACGAGTGAACAGCAGTTTAGAACATTCTTTGTTTTTAACCAAGAACTGTGCATTGTGTTGGAAATTTCAACTTTTACTGATATGTCTCTGTTCGAGGAGACACAAGATCCCCAGTCATTCCCAGTCTCAGCCAAATTATAGCCAATCAAAGATCTATAATTTGGGTGAGACCTGCTTCCAGATTATTTCAAAACTTGAATACTCAACACCACTAAATTTGCTAAAAAAATGTTATAAGATGGCTGAATGTTTAGTTATGTTTTTATATATCAAAAAGCAAGGGAAGAATAACACTGTGGCGCCCTCTGGCCAACTGTTTAACTATACAATTCAGGGTTTTTTTTTCAAAGCTATATAATCTACTATAAGTCATTTCCAAGGTTTTTCTCCTATGACCTCAACAAAATGAAATATTAGTTACCTATAATTAAGATGAACGTCGTCAAACTCTATTACTCCTTGCGAAGGCCATCCGTATGGGGGTGGACAGCCGTCTATTGTTTCTATTTCAACCTAAAATGTATTCACAATGTCACAGTAAAGAACTTAAAAAAACATTTGTATACTATTATAAACTAATATATTGTTATGTACAGAAGAACATCTACAGTACAGAAGACAGGCTAATGGCCCACCTGGTGGAAAGTGGTAACACCAAAGATGCTACCAATATGCTGTTTGACCTCAAACGGCGGTCTGGAACCTGGCCACTAATATCAGGCAAATCCTGCTTATGACACAGTTAAATTATTCTTATTTTTACTCTGTAAGGGAAACGTTTATAACTGATTGATACAATAATAAATATTTAATAATTATACATACTTGTTTAATGTATTCACCAACTCTTTCAACGGCAATCATTTCTCTTTCTGTCTCCGTGAACGCGCTCAACATATTACTGAGCATCGAGTTCATTGACAGTGCATAGGATATGGCTAATCCTACGAGACCTAGAAAGCAAAAATCATTTCAAGCATATAAATTTGAGTAATTTAAAATAAGATAAAATTAAAAAAGCGACTTTGACCATTGAGACGTCTAGTACTTTAAATAGATAAATTACTTTTCGAGAATATAATAACATATGTTGGAACCTAAAGAGTTTTAAAAGATACTGTAGTGCCACAAGAATGTTTCACGTGACCACATTAAAAATGTGCTATCCAGAGAAACCACATTGCAAATTAGTTACATTAAACAATAATATACTGGGACTTGCTGCAAATTGCTGCATAGAACAATTAATTAATGTTAATTTATGAAGTGAAAACTTTTGGTCACATTGGGCTTTTTTGGGATGGGGAAAAGCACTGAACTCCTGAAGTTTACATTTCTGACGTGAATTCCTACGACTGAGAGTATTTTTTTAAATTAAGAACTTATTTTTAATAGGTATTTAATTTAATAAAATTACGTTTTAACGATTGTAAGCGCGGTAATTTACGGCCACGGAAACATCGGAATAACAAAAATCAAATAAATTATCCCGCGTAAAACGTAATTTTATTATGTACACAAGGCGCGAAACCTTAAGAAAATATTTAATTTGTTCGAAATGTTTTTATGGCTGTTTGTGTTTAAATAAATAATTTAATGGTAATTCGACCTGCATCGGCCACGTGCAAGCTCCTCTGCAGGACGGCCACCGCGGCGGCGGCGGCGACGAGCGCGGCGGCGCAGAGCTGCAGCCGCAGCGCGAGCCACTGCGCCGCGGCCGCCGCGGCCAGCGCGCACCGCTGCCACGCCTCCACGCCCTCCTCGCCCTGGTCGCACCAGCGGTGGCCGCAGCCCATTGCGCGGATCGTCGCCAACCCTGAGCGACAGTGTTATTCGAACCAACTTGCAAAAGTTAAAAGCAACTCTTTCTGTTAAGACTTGTAATTAGCAATGTTTTTATTTATATAATATATACTCAATTTAGATAGATAGATAACACTTTATTGCTCACCAAATATACAATTTCAAAATACACAATTACAATATTGTCATGGTAGAAACAAAAGGCGGCCTTATCGCTGAAAGCAATCTCTTCCAGGCAAACCTACCTTAAGGAATAATTAAATCTAATCTGGCGATGTAGGTAGTGCAGATCATTAAATATATCATAAATAAACATACTTAAACTACTTTATAAATCAAATACATTCATACATATTTTATATAATTAATTAATTATTAATTTATATAAATGTTTGTCTGTAAGCCTTACCAAAATAAATAAATAATAATAGTTTTTCCTATTCTATGTACACTGCTTCGAAATGTGTTATCGCTGCTTAAGGAGAAGAAGCGAAAGAAACTCCCCAGCAACATGTCTAGCCAAAAATTATTTTACTTAACATTTGTCTTTTTTATCTAACTACAGTAGATTGTTGTTATACAACTACTTTTTGAAGAATTAATGGAGTACACAGTAGAAATAATGTATACTTGTGAAGAGTTCGAATCGAACAAATAAATCATGAAAAATAACACTAGATTTGGGAAAAAATAAGATGCAGGACACACGCGTATATCAATCTGAATTTTGGTCGACTGTTGTGATGATACTTGTACCTAACGTTAAGTATCGTGACTAACCAAACTTTAATAATAATCAGCAGACAAAGACACACATAGTATATCCCCAAGTTAAGGAAGTTACTCTAGTGTTATTGGCAATGTACAACGGACCACTCTGGGACCGTTCCCAGACATTAAGACACCCAGACCATAGTAAATAACAGAAAGTTCGTTTCCGAAATTTACCATGGCAGGAATCGAACCCGGAGCCTTTGTGCTCAGCCACAGAGGTCGTCCAATAATACTAAAATAATAAGAGTATTTGACATAAAACATGGTATTATAAATTACCTTCTAAAGTGTCGTTGAAATGTGTATAAACTGGTGAGAGAGTAACACTTTGCAGCCTTTTCAGCTGTCTAGAAGTAGCCCGATATAGCCTCTGTAGTCGATAGTATATAAAAGCCAATGGAAAAACTCCAATAATCAACCAAGGAAGTCCATATATTGTTACTGCTATGGCACCTGCGAATTATAGACTTGATAAGTATTTTTAAATTCTTGAAATAAAGTAACACAACGTGCGCTAAAAAGTTAACATTGGTTCAATACGATACATATTTAATGTATCGTAATTCGTTAAGACAAGCCTTATGGGTGTACTGTCTGTTTTCTTAAAATTATGGGGGAAGCCAGAAAAATTCAAAAGGTGACCGGGAACTCATATGTGGAACTCGGAAACTTGACGTTCCTGTTCTTATGCGAGTATATTCTTTGATTCCTTGGAGAATGCGTGTACTTTATTCATATACAGCCTTTAAATAACCTATCCAAGTAACAGAGCTTTTTCATTTATAACACTATTATTATAAAGAAAAGAAATATAGATGTATATAAAACAATTTCAAGACTTACCAATCAATGAAAAGAACTGAGCGAGCAGTATGTTCAAAATAAATGGCAACGAATCGTCCACTGTATATGTGTCAGATGAAAAACGATTTACTATTCTACCAGTCGGTGTAACATCGAAGAACTTAACTTTTGCCTGAAAGGATTATTTAGTGTTGATATTTTTATTTAAGATTTACCTTTAGATCTACCTTTCAACAGAGTGAAACATTTTATCATCTAGCATTCCTTGATTTTATATGTGGGTGGTAATTTATAATATTATAATTCTAAAGATTCAAATAGCTTTCTTTATTATTGTTTTAACTAGTATTTAAAGTTGTATTTGACATAAGCTTCTGGCCGACACTTCATCCGCGTGGAGTTTAAAAAAAGTTTGGTCTTAGCGTGATGATATATAGCCTACCTCGATAAATGGGCTATCTAACACTGATAGAATTTTTCTGATCACACTAGTAGTTCCTGAGATTAGCGCGTCAAGCAAACAAACTCTTCAGCTGTATACTCGTATTAGTATAAGATATTTAGAAAATGATACGAAGGTATTTTAGAGCCCTCTCTCATTAGACTTACATGAAAATAATTTTCGAAATTAATATTAATTGTTATATTATTTTAACCAATTCATGAGTGGAGAAGTAAAAACCCTGTTAATATATTCTACGAAATAATGGACTGTAGAATCACATATACAATTAAAACCAAAATAAAAACTTTCAAGTTCTAATGAAAATATTATATTCCATCATTTGCAACGTAGTTATTATTAACATATTTACCTTAACGATAACCTTCAGCAGAACTTTATGTATTCTTGCTGCAGCCTGAACTCCGCCGTATGCAAACAAGAACGCTCGCATCACAGTAAAAAGCAAATTCGACGCGGCCAATCCAAAATACACTTCCAAGTAAAATGTATCGTCAAATGAAACTGACCCATTAGAAGCAAGTGCTTCTTGTAATATTGGAATTTGCGTTGCCGTCTCCACAACGCTATCCAGTACACTATTATTTGATTTTGCATTCGATAATATCAATATAGTGTTAACAATAGTATGTCCTATGTTATCTATTGCGTTCACACTATGATCCAGGATATTTGTCACTTCATGTGGAGATTGATGTAACCCAATACTATTTAAGCTAGTGGAATTTTTGGCTTTTGTCTTAACCCAATATGCTAGCCATAGGAATGTAAAGTTTTGTGATAATTGCATCAAAATAAGAGATAGTATAATTGTGATTGTAAGAAATATTCCAACGGAACGCAAGTACATTCCCAAAACCCACCATCCCACGCTTCCTTGGGACATTGTTTCCTGTAGAATGAAAAAAGATATTTATTTTTAATTATGAAAATATAATAAACTTGAATCTATTTAGTTTTGCTTAAATTTTTATTCTAAATATTTATATTATAACATTCTAAACATGCCATGTCTGTACATTTGAGTTATTTAAAAAATAAACTGGAATCCCTCAGATTTTTTTCTGGAAATGAATTTTTTCTGGATAATTTAAAATGGCCATATTAAAAAAATCGAATTCCAATGTGATTATTATACTGATTGATAGCAAACCCCATGTAATCCAATATGTGATATTTTTTATTCCAGGAACCCCGCGGGAATTTTTCGGGTGCATAAAAATTAACTTATTTCAGCATCACTAAAACATTAGCTTACATTATTTTTTTTAATGCTGCGTTACTTTGTATTTCGGGAATCCAGAGGGAATTTCAAGGGAAGCACGAAGTCGTTGGTAGGCCCTGGTCGGATATAAAGACCATCCACATGGACAACTATTAAGATATTTTTTGTCGAAATGGTTATGCATTTAACACTCCCCAGTACCCAGAGATAAGCATTGAAGTAATGTAGCATTTGCGGCTGCTAGATGCCAAATGGAACATTCCGGGTGTAATTCTAATAACTTGAGCCAATATTGCCAGACATTAGGTAATCCGATGCAGAAGACCTGGCAGATGTATGTCTGCTCACATCAGTTTACAGTGAACTGGCCTTTTATAATTACAGGCAGGTGAAAGCTTGATTTCTTTTTATGTTTACAGGTAAGCCATCTGGCATATGGTCCATGGACTCACAAGAACACATTTATATCCAAACTTGATGGGATGATTATAATAGAATGGCATTATGGATGTAATCTGGAAATGATTGTGTTTCTTTAATTATAAAATTTTCATCACCATATTTCACAACTCACCTCATCGTCTAAACTATTCCTGCTGACATCGTCACCATCGTTTTTCTGTGTTTCTATAGCTCGTGGAGGTTCTTCGCCAACTGACTCAGACTCACTCGGGAGAAACTCCTCAATATCATTTAATATCATTTCTGGTGGTCCTGTATATTTTAATTACATTTGTATACATATCTTGTAGAAGTTATGGGACACCGAGAAATTATATTCACAAAAATGATATAATATCTGAAGACTTCTATTATTACAAGTCTTCTGAAATTATGTTCTCATGGACAATGGTAAAAGAAAACCAAAATAAAAATTCTGTTATTTTCAGTCACCCTAGATAAACTATTATCAAACTACAATTTATAAAATCTGATCCAAACCCAATATGATAGATCAACACACACACTACCTCCACTTGCTGTGTAACATAGAATTTATTTAAGTATAGCAGAAAGGCTGACGGCCCATCCGATGAAAAATTGTTACTGTAAACGTGTAAACTATGGACATTTACAAACCCAAAGATGCTACTAATGTGCTGCCGGCATGGAAGTGGGGACTGGAACCTAGCCGCTAATACCGGGATACAACTCAAGGTTCTTGTGGATGAGACACCCTAGATCAGGGAGGTTCGCCATCCAGACGGACAAATACCCTATCACCTGACTGTTTGTCTGTGTGATTGTTTCCAGCAGGGATTAATAAAATCATACCTTGTTTAATGACACGCCCGTCGTCTAGAAGAACTACGTGCGAAGCTCTCGCAAGATGGCGCGGCGAATGCGTGACGAATACGCACGTCTTGTGTTTCAGCAAGCCTAATATACAACGCTGCATAATGTGCGACGCGACTGCACTGTCCACCCCGGAAAGGACGTCATCCAGTAAGTACACTATAACATATGAAATTCCGCTACAAAATCTTCTCATCTTTTTAGTGTAAACCAGCGTGATCATGAAGTGTTTTGTTGGTATTTGTTAATTGAGTAGAACACAAAACGAATGGAAAAAGATCCCGAACGTTATAATATTTGCACCCAAATGATGCAAAAAAAAACGCGCATCATGCCGTGCAATATTATCAACTTTAAGAAATTTTTAATATTAAGGCCACTTTTTAAATTTTCGGTGCAGCAGCGGCTTGAAATGGGCAAGCTTAGTATATGCGGTACTGCCTATACCAGGGGTCGGCAACCTGCGGCTCGCGAGCCACATGTGGCTCTTTGGAGGTAGAGCTGCGGCTCTTTAGTTATACATCGAGGGCTTCATACCAAATGGGCGTACAGACAAGGGACAAAATTGTGAATAAAACAAAACTAGTTGATCGTATAAGGCTGAAATCCAGAATACCCTTCTTCTTAGGTATGCTTGCATACTGATAAGACCTCCTAAATTGTAACATGCATATTTTTTGTAAACAAAAAATTTCATTTTTTCCTATCCCCTATATGTTATGAAGCTCACGATATGTAAAAAAGACATGGCTTTCATTGAGTTTGTTTGTCCAATTGTTTGTTATTTAAGCACAAATTAGTCTTGTTAGTTAATAACTCAATTGTTTTCATTCTTTTATTTAATAATAAGTAATTATCTAATAACGTCACATTAATATTATCTTTTTGTTGTGAAAAACACTACTTATATATGAATAAATAGATTTGTTTGTTATTATCAAACACTTAATTTATGCAAGTAATATTTATTGTTGGCAAGAAAAAAATTGTGGCTCTTTGAAAACTTTGAAATTTCGTAAATTGTATTTTTGACTCTCCCGACTCAAAAGGTTGCCGACCCCTGACCTACACCGATCACAAGTCGTACCGAACATACCGACTTCGCACCGCTGCTGTACCGACATAATAAAAAGTGGTCTTAGTAACACAGAAATTGCAATTTTATACAAGGGAACCTTAAGACAAATCACCAATATATCGTTCGCGTCTCATATGGATCAGGTCTCATTATTAACAAATTATAACTTGCACAAAGATTTTTTTTTATAATATGTATATTCTGTATTTAATTAATTTTAAATAATTATTGTTATAATTTAATTGCATTAAAGGGCTACAGTCGTGGTAGTGTAATGGTTAGCGTACTCGTCCTAAACTCAAAGGCCGCGGGGTAGGTCCTGGCTGGAACACATGCACCACTTAGGCAGTTTTCTGACCTAATGTGCATATTGTTACAATTACCACTTGCTAACAACGGTGAAGGAAAACATCGTGATGCAACCTGCACATCGAGATAACCAATGTGTCAAACCTGCCAAGCCGCCTTGTACAAGCATTGCGGGTATACTGTCCGTTTCCCCTATAATGGGAGGCCCGAGCCCAGCAGTGGGACATTTATGGGCTGATATTATTATATATTATTAAAGGGCTAGTATTAACTTGATGAATTTTAAAAATAATATAGTGTACCTTGTTTATCTTGATAAATTGCGCGTGCCAGAGCAATCCTGGCTCTTTGTCCCCCACTTAAGGTACACCCTCCTTCCCCGACATACGCATTCCAACCAAGTATATTCAAATCCTCTGAAATAAACAATATCACAATTATGCGATGTCTTTATACCAATATCCTATTATTATTATTCTTTTAGTTTTTTTTCTCCTTGTTCGTTAAAAAATGGCAAGCTCTATGACGCGGACCTGTCAAGCGCCATAGCTTAAATCAGTAGGGTATATGAGCGTTATTCGTGATTCGAGCAGAGGTTAAGAATTTTTTGTAATTTTACAAGTATTTTATTATTATTAATACAAAACCATCGATAAAAATTACGATATTTTTTTTAATATAAATTTTTTTTGAAACAAATAAGTTAAGGTATATTATTAAGTGTCATTTCACTCTTATACTAATATATAAAGCTGAAAAATTTGTTTCTTTGTTTGCTGGAATGCACTAATCGCAGTAACTACTGGTCTGATTTGAATTTTTTTTTCAGTTTTAGATAGCCCATTTATCAAGAAAGACTATACATCATCACGCTAAGACTAATAGGAGCGGAGCACCAATGAAGATTGTTTCAAAATCGGAGGTTTTTTTTAACTTACTTTTTTTTTAACTATTCCACGCGGACGAAGTCGCGGGCAGAAGCTAGTTTCAAATATAAATAGAACAGAACAAGGTCTAAATTAATAACTTTCATATTTATTATACCTATATAAAATTTCAGCGGCCAAAGTGGAATTAATCACAAGGGCAATATATATAATTAATGGAATTGTTATTATACTATGCAGTTAGCCGCAATACGATCAGCCGGCCGAGAAGCCGCAATATGCGGGTAGTCATATTCGCTACCGCAATAAGCAATTGACAACCAGCTACACACTAAACCACAAAGTGCGTTTTACAACCGTCAATGGTTCGAAGATTGTCGCAACACAGTGCGTATGAAAATCGTTTTACATATACTGCCTTACCTACAGATAGCCGCATAGTGCGAGCCAGCCACGAGGATCTTTTCCAGGATTATTATACCTGTATTGAATGCTTATGAAACACACCTGTAAGAGCACACGCATCGACGACACTTTTGAATTTGGCCTCGTCGTAAGGCCTCCCAAATAGGATGTTGTCACGAATCGTGCCTCTAACCAACCAAGGCGATTGGGATGCGTAACCAAAACCTTCAAAACATAAGTAAGCATTTTAACTTGCGATTACAGAATACCTTCTCTAGTGCTTATATTAGACATATATACATGATTAAGAATAGGTGACATAGCCAAGGTGTGGCTAAGCCTTTAAGAATATTAAAAAAAAATGATTAAGAACCCAAATCTTATTTGCGACAGCAAATCAATTGACAGATTTACTATTCAAAAGACTTCAAATATTAAAGACGATATTAAATCAGTAAATATCAACTGTTGTGTCAATTCAAATATATTCAAATTCAATAATATAGTTTATTTCTTAATATTATTAATTATATTAATATTAATTTGATTTAACCACAAAAATAATGTTAATTTCAAACTTACTGTTCAGATTTTCAACAACTTGCAAATCACCCTTTTTCTTCAACATTTCTCCGACGATAGCAAGCAATAAAGACGTTTTCCCACTTCCTAGGTTTCCGGTAACCCCAACCAGTTCACCTTTACCTATATCTAACGAAATATCAATCAACTCGAACGGCTTATCTGGTGAAGACGCCGATGGCACAGAGGCTTCTGAAGAAGATGATTCACGTCTCTGTATGTTGCCTTTTGACAAATTTTTCTTTGATTTTCCCTTATTTTTCTTATCTTTTGGTGGACGTGTTATTCGTGTAGAAGGTTTATCCCAAGAGAACGTTGCATTTTTGAATATTATTATTTTATCTTCTTCTCTGTTTGTATTCACTTTTCCATAAAAATGTTCCATGTCCATATCTGGGAGCTAAAACGAATTAGTGAAATAATACGCGTGACATAATGCCAGGTGGTAGGGCATTTGCCCGACTGGATGGCTACCACCCCTGGTCTAAAGTATGTCGCCATAGCAACCTTGAATTGTGTTCCGGCATTAGTGACCAGGTTCCAGTCTCTCTTGAGAGAGCTGCAGCACATTTGTAGCACCTTTGGTGGTGGAAATGTCCACAGGCGATGGTAACCGCTTTCCATCAAGTGGGCCGTCTGCCTGACTGCTGAACTCCTCAAATAAAAAACGATTTGTGCTGTACCATAGTGCGGGGGTCAATATAACATTACTACGCAAGTGAAATTAGCTTTTTAAGAATCTTTCCTTTTAGACTACTGTGTTAATAACAATAATGAGCGCTAATCAGTTAACTGCAAAAATACAATAAAATTTCCTGCAGCCGGGTGGCCTGTCGTAAGAGGTGACAAAACAACCCAGAGCCAGGTGGGGTATTTGCCTGTCTCGATAGATACCACCCCTGGTCTAGAGTATATAGAGCAACTGTGAGTTGTGTTGCATTAGTGGCCAGGTTCGCACCAGGTTTTTTTTTTAACCTGGTGCGGTCAATGATACGCATTACATAAATAACCCGCCAACAAGGAGAATTACCCTAATATTATAATCCCAAACATGTCAACATTAACATTATTTAGTATTTTCAAGTTTTCGTTACTAGTAGTAACACTATAACAGTTTTAAGCGCGGCAGTTATTTGATTTTAATTTTTAATCCGACGTTTAAATTTTATTATTTTGGTTACTAATCAAATAAAAATATACTCACATCAAGGAGCTTTTGTATACGTTTTATGGAAACCCAAGCTTCCGTTAAACCATTGAGAACCCAGGGGAATGCATTTAACGGTGTTATTAGCATATTGACTAAGGCGACTATTGTGAAAACCTGCAACAAAGAAATATTCACATTGTATCAAATATGTCGATTCTCGATGATGTATTGAATGATTGTCTGAATAGGTACTGGCATCACTGAACTTACAGATGCTGGCTTTGATTTTACAAACAAACATATCATTATTTACTCTATTCTGGGTATGATGGGATTGGTCCCAGAGATGACTGGAGTAAATGATTCTGCGTTATCTATCATCTATGTAAGAGTAAGTGTTTTAAGGAACTGATATAAACTTGTCCAGAGGATCATACGAACTCTCCTGCATGGATTAAAAATTGAATATGTCATAGTCAATGACTTTAAAAGTTTTTATCTCATTCTTTCAAATAGCTAAGACAAAAAAGTTGGTAACTAGCGATTAGTAAAATTATACGATTGACACTTTTTTCTCAAGTGTCACTTACCATATTGTTACGTGCGAGCGGGGGGTACGCACTTATGGACTGGAAGAAAACACCAGTTTTTTTCGCACGTAACAATATAACAGTTTCCATAATACAAAAGAAGCTTTAATGGAACGAAAGAAATATACAGTGTTGCCATGTAAAAAGAAATATTCGAGGTTTGACTTCTCCATATTTACAATTTAATCGTACGACACAGGTTTAAACCATCGATCAACTTTCCCGTAGCTTATTAATTCCTGACCTGCATGGACAAATGAAAAGATCATCATTGGCCTCTAAAAAGTTATAAAATTAACATGGCTTTATTTTGAACTACAAGAAGCTGAGTTACAAATTTTATATGTTACGTTATGTACATGGAATAATTTATTGCAACATAATTAGCAAGGGTAAAACTGAGTAGGCCATGTACGTGCCAAAAGCTGGCAATACAGAAAACCTTCAGAGATGCATCTATGTACTCGTATTTGTACATAGTTTTACGTAGCTATTATTAGTTTTATTATTTTATTAAATTTTATTAAAATATATTTTATTATTTAGTTTCTTAAATTTAAAGAAACTGCTCAGCAACTGATTAGTGAAAATCCGATAGCCAAATATTCTGGGTACAACCTATGTTAATGATTCAAATTTCGTTTATCTGTGCTCCTCTTAGGTAAACAACAGGTAATACACGTTTATAAGTGAAAAAAAAAAAGATATTAATGAATTACAGTCTGATTGTGATTCTCTTACTTAAGAGATGTCTATCGTTTCTTAACGAGATTATTATTAGTAAGGCCGATAGTCTTAAGTTTAATTAATTAAACAATAATTACAACTAGAGTACAACACTCCTCGTCTTATTGTGTACTCCCCTCCAGTGGCTGAGCCTAGCTCCCGCGGCGATGGAGCCATAGGCTCTCGCCTAGGAGTGCGTCATCGGAGTAACATCATAGACGCACCACACTAAAATAAACCCCCACAATGAACAAAGAAGTCTCAGAGCCTTAGGTCAGCACCTGTTGGGGCAATGTAAATTATCCTGTAAACGATACAAATCCATAATTATTATGAGAATACTATACAATACCGTGGGTGCGTCAAGCGACTGGCCTCTCAGCGAATGCGTCCCCAATGTGAGTGCTGTTACCAGCACCGGCGTAGTCGCCCACAATACAACGCACACTGCGTCCAAATACTTGCGACCGCGCAGATAACGCAACTCCTTGTCACGATCCGCTAGTGAAATGCAACAAGTATCATTTATTAAGTAATTCGTTAGATAAATAAATTATATTTTTTTTTAGAAAATTTACATATGCATACCCAAAGGCGGAATACCGATATTGGACACTAGTACAGACTTGGTATGATAATGTTCGCCAGTTATTAAATTGATTAATGTTCCACGAGCACACGTAAACTTTTCAAACTAAGTCATGGAATAGACTATTCCACGGAAAATTGTGTTTAACTATTTAAACATAAAGTGTAAAATTACATAGTTTAAAGTTGTTTGATTCTCTATCTTGTCTAAGAAGATTTTTTAGATATGTTAAAACTTTTTCCAGGTTTCAATATTTATTTAAGTGTGGAGAGTATATCTTCTTTATTTCTTAATGTTAATCTTATCTATCTTATTATCAGTCATTATCAACATTACAATATTCTTTTTTCACATTTCTATATTTTATAAACGTAACATATATTTAAAATGTTGACAGTATTGTTTCTTATACTTGTGCATGCAAAAGTTGACTTTAAGGTGACGAACATTATCATTCTGCGACTGTACATTATTATTAAATGAATTTTATGTTTAATCAGGTTTAACGATTTGATAAACCTTTCACGGCCGCTTCCTATATTCTACTGCTCGTTCATTTGCCTTAGTATGGTTAAAATTAAACATATAGCTCCATATAAGTAATGTCGAAATTGAATGAATAGCAAGATATAGAACCGGCCAGCAGTATGTGACATTACAGTTATTATTCATCTACAAAAATTATAATATTAGAATTATTATTTCGCTCGCATGGTGAACATATCCTCATACTGGGTGATTACCATTAAAAAAAAATAAGCGCTATCGTTTTCACCAATCTGTGAAGACTATCTATTCCAATTTAATAGAAGCAAGTGGTAAAATTACCTGAAATTCTGTTAATGAAGAAATTCTCCCAAACATGAACCTTAATAGTTCTGATGCCCTTCAGCAGGTCACTAATGGAAGTTACGCGCGAGTCTTTGTGTTTCATCAATTCCGTACTCAGTTGTCCTATTTTGTTTGCTATCCACTTATTTATTGGTATCAATATTACTGAGAATGCGACCCCAGCGAGAAACGATACACCTACTTGTTGATATAGCAGAAATAACGTGACAAATAACTGGAAATAAAAAATAATATCTTTAGGTAATTTTTTGTTTCGATATAATTTTTTATTTCATACAAGTAAGCAATCTATAGACAATATTCTAGTTATAAGTATTGCTTTCAGTACAGAAGGCAGGTTAACAACCCCATGTAAACATAATTGGGAGCAGTTTTATGAAGTGCTATAGAACTAAACAGTGGATTCATTTTTATAATGAACTAGTGAGATCCAGTAGACATTGTACTACCCTGAAGAATTAAATTTAGAACCCCAGTTCAACTAGATCTAATTGGGAATCTAAAATATTCCAGGGTTCACTCAAAATACAAAAAAAAATTCATCAAAATCAGTCCTGGGGTTTAGGAGTTCAGTGACATACACATTAACACAATAATTTTATGTATATAGATTAGTTGAATTTGTTTGTTATTTGTTACTACTTTACGGTGTTATGTTGAATAATGCAATAGCTTTGGCTAGCTTAATTCATTGGAACACAGATGTCTCAATTTCAATTCCCAGTTGTGTTTGTAAATGAACATTATTTCATTATGTACGCTAGTCTGGGTTCCTTGGATAGGTCTCAGACTTGACTCTTCAGCATTATTCAATTTACACATTTGAGTTTTGTTATAATTCTAGACTAACATACTTGGCTTGGAAATATATAATGTGTCTTTGTATGTCGATTTTTGTATATAAACGTAATTGTTTATATACAGAAATTAGGCCTATAGAGAAAATTTAGATGATTTTCTAGCTAAAAAAGAAATATAGCCATACTCACAAATAACTAACTTACAAATGTTAAATTTTCTTATTACTTATAAATAAAATTCTCCTTGTCCACACTTCAAACCTCCTCGTTTTGAAATCGTATCAATAAATATATGCTTGTATCGTATTGTATCATTAAATAATGCAAAATGTAATTGTTGTGTCCAAATTAATATTGTCCATGTGAATATTATATGCCTTAAATGTATGTACATATTTGTGTTGTTACAGGCGGTGTTATCTACACATTTAAAAAGCTTTTAAAATTTACTATCAGCTTACATCATCGCTTTACTTTGATTGTTCATTTTTGCCACACCAGACAGGCAGTTATGGTAATTTGATAAAGAAGAAGCTTGTTGCCAAGCCAATGTATAACAGATAAAGAAGATACCTGCAATGGAATACTCCACAATGCATGAAAACTTGGACATGAATTAACAATCCTATCCGTGTCAGTCGACATAAAGTTGGTTATCTCGCCAACGGAAAACGATTTTGATAACTCTCTGGAAGTGACACTTAATGTTTTCCTGAGTATGGTTGATACTATGGCTCCGCGCAATTTAAGGCCTACAATTGACATTAGCCAATTAAAGTGCACATTGAAAAATGACGAAATCAATGCTGAAACCAGAAGACCACCAGCATATGCATACCTAAAACAAAATAAGTTATACCTTAACATTATACTGTCTTACTGGTCATATAAGTTTTGCCCCTTTTATTTACATGTAATGTATTCAAGTCGATGGTTATCCCTATCCCTATTAATATTATAAATGCGAAAGTAACTCTGTCTGTCCGTCTGTCTGTCTGTTCCGTTTTCACGTAAAAACTACTGGACCGATTTGGCTGAAACTCAGTAAATATATATATTTTCGATACCGAGGATGAACATAGGATACTCTTTATCCCGAAAAATGGGATAGTTTCCGGGATAACATGATATTTGTCTGTTTGTTTGTTATGCTTTTACGGAAAAACTACTGGACCGATTTGGTTGAAATTCGGTACGTATGTAAATTAAATACTGAGGATGGACAAGGGATAATTTTCATTTTGACCTTTTTGGTAACTTTGGCCTATTTGGTCATTTTGGCCTTTTTGGTCATTTTGGCCTTTTTGGTAATTTTGGCCTATTTGGTAATTTTTCCTTTTTGGTCATTTTTGCCTATTTGGTCATTTTGGCCTATTTGGTCATTTTGGACTTTTTGATGATCATTTTGACCTTTTTGGTCATTTTAGCCTATTTGGTCATTTTTCCTTCTTGGTCATTTTGGCCTATTTGTTCATTTTGGCCTATTTGGTCATTTTGGCCTTTTTGATCATTTTGGCCTATTTTGGTCATTTTGGCCTATTTGGTCATTTTGGCCTATTTGGTCATTTTGGCCTATTTGGCCATTTTTCCTTTTTGGACATTTTAGCCTATTTGGTCATTTTGGCCTTTTTGGTCATTTTGGCCTATTTGGTAATTTTTCCTTTTTGGTAATTTTTCCTTTTTGGTCATTTTGGCCTATTTGGTCATTTTTCCTATTTGGTCATTTTGGCCTTTTTGGTCATTTTGGCCTATTTGGTCATTTTTCCTTTTTGGTCATTTTGGCCTATTTGGTCATTTTGGCCTTTTTGATCATTTTGACCTTTTTGGTCATTTTGGCCTATTTGGTGATTTTGGCCTTTTTGGTCATTTCGTAATCTTTTTCAATACGCGACCCCTTTACAGGTAGAAAAATTTTGGCGACCCCCTTGGGATACAGACAGACAAAAAGTTAGTAATTTAAATGACTACGTTTATGTCTTACCCTATTTTGTTACCAATATTCATTATTACGGCCTATACTCTAGAACAGTGTTTTTCAACCTTTTTCATGACACGACCCCTCAAGTATGAAGAAATATTTCACCACAAGTTGCTTTTTTATGTATTTTATTTTGTAACTGTTGGCGCGGAAGCGGGAGCGGGAATAAACAGGAGGAAAGGACTTACAGGATAAAGTACGCCGCACCAGACACGCTACGAACGATGCGTCTTCGCAGCGGCAGGCACTTCTTCCTCGTGATCCTTTCTTCTTGTCTTGCGGTTCCTTCGACTTAGTGGACCAGCTGGAACGGTACAGAGTGCACCTTCCAGCGCGCGGGATGATGAAAGCGGGTGTAAAAAGCGATACAACACACAAGACGCGGCGAGGTTTGTGTGGGAGCAGCGATGCGTTCGGCGGTCGAACGTAGACTATGTCACATTGCATAGTGACAGATGCGGCGGAAGAAAAAAAGAAACAAAAGAGGCGGCGACCAAATAGGTCGGCGTTAACAGTAACAAATTTTCAACCCAACATATATATTATTTTCATAATTAAGGTAAATACATAATTAGGTAAAACACATTTTTTTTTACATCGAATGCATCTCCAATAGATAAAGAAAGCATTTACGCACATACATACGACCACGGCCGATGCCGGCCGCCCCGCCCCCGCTACGCATAAATGAGAAAGCGTTGCTATCGAGTAGCTCTTCGTGTGGTTAAAGCAGGAAAACCTCGTACTATTGCCGAAAGTTTGATTTTACCAAAGGCTTTAGATATGGCGAAGATTATTTTTGGCAAACAAAAAATCGAAAAACTCAAAAGTATACCACTGTCTGACAGTACCATTCAACGCAGGATAAGCGATATAGCGACTGATGTTCGTGATCAAGTCATAGAGAAAATAAAAGAAAGTACTTTTGTGTCCTTACAATTTAATGAATCTAGGGATATTGCAGACTTTACTGCAGTAGCTTTCCCAACCTTTTGCAACTCCACTACAGAAGCTTCGCGACCCCCCTAAAGAGGCTTCGCGACCCACAGGTTGAAAAACACTGACTTATAGCGATAACTTTTAGACGACTCCATGTCTAAGGAGATTTAAAGAGAAAAAAATATATTAAGTAAATTAATTTTTAACAAGTTTGTCTTACCCTAAATGCTGATCAATACTATCATCTTCTACAAACTGGACAAGTTTGTTGAGGAGTATGGGACCAGCAAATCCAGCCATACCTGACACAAGTTTAAGTATACCAATACTATAAAACTGCAGTGCAAAACACTTGTGCAAAGCACGAAGCAATGTTACATTTTGTCTTCGCTGTGGTCTTACTAGAACTCGGGAAGTTGGAGTGACTGGTGTAGATGCTTGGGGTGCTGTTTCAGACATTGCACCATAGCCTGTAAATGATAACACATAAAGAACATTACTACATCCTTTTAATAATTTCAATTTCGTACTATAAAGTAGATATCCTTATGAACGTACTATACAAAGTCACTACACCTGTGAACTTCTAAAAAGGGTCATGCATGATAGAATATTGGAATTGAGAATTTTTCAGTTATCATTATTTGAGACTATTGAAAGAAGTGTTGGTGATCTATCTAGTTAAAATAAGAAAACAATTATTATTACATTATTTATTTGGGATGAAATATTTTTGACATCTATTTGATTTTCAATAACTTACTAAAAATAATACTTAAAATTGAATAAATACAGTAATTCAGGAAGAAATGAGAAAATATTCAAATTAGTTTCGTATTAAACTCTATTCTTATTCAATAAAATTATAAAACTAAGTTTTAACGGTTTTAATTGCGGTATATTAATTGATATCGAATAAAATCGGAATAGTAAAAACTAATTTAAGTACCAAAAAAGAACCGACTTCAAAAGTAACAAAAAGCAAAAATAATATTATCTACAACATCTTGAAGTCGGTGGGTGCCAAGTAAATCGACCATCCGCCGTGTCTCACAACCTTTTTTATCCATTGTTTTAAAAGTCTCATTGGAGTATATGTAATAAAAAATAAATAATAGTTTAAAAAAACTAAAAAAAACACGCTTTTATAAAAAATCCAACTAAAAAAACAAAAAATAAAATTTAATATAATATAAAAAAGCGTGGGGTGTATTCAAAGCGCTTTTTAAAATATTATATTATTAATTGAATACACCCCACGCTTTTTTATATTATATTAAATTTTATTTTTTGTTTTTTTAGTTGGATTTTTTATAAAAGCGTGTTTTTTTTAGTTTTTTTAAACTATTATTTATTTTTCATTTTTTAGTTGATTTTTGTTTAAATGTTTTTAAATACAAGCTTTTGAGATCCTGCATATCATGTAGCAGCAGAGTGCTAGCCAAGACAAGTAAAACGAGCCCAAACACGACGGGTCTATCTTGTTTAGTACAGGAGTTCCTATGGCCACCTTCCGACTCCATCATCAGATCAGCTCCATGGTACCATATTATTGCATTGTCACGCGATATAAACATACGAGCCCAAACATGAAGGGTCTATCTTGTTTAGTACAGGAGTTCCTATGGCCACCTTCCGACTCCATCATCAGATCAGCTCCATGGTACCATATTATTGCATTGTCACGCGATATAAACATACGGGCCCAAACACGAAGGGTCTATCTTGTTTAGTACAGGAGTTCCTATGGCCACCTTCCGACTCCATCATCAGATCAGCTCCATGGTACCATATTATTGCATTGTCACGCGATATAAACATACGGGCCCAAACACGAAGGGTCTATCTTGTTTAGTACAGGAGTTCCTATGGCCACCTTCCGACTCCATCATCAGATCAGCTCCATGGTACCATATTATTGCATTTTCACGCGATATAAACATACTGGCCCAAACACGAAGGGTCTATCTTGTTTAGTACAGGAGTTCCTATGGCCACCTTCCGACTCCATCATCAGATCAGCTCCATGGTACCATATTATTGCATTGTCACGCGATATAAACATACGGGCCCAAACACAAAGGGTCTATCTTGTTTAGTACAGGAGTTCCTATGGCCACCTTCCGTCTCCATCATCAGATCAGCTCCATCTTACCATATTATTACACTGTCACACTATATAAACATACGGGCCCAAACACGAAGGGTCTATCTTGTTTAGTACAGGAGTTCCTATGGCCACCTTCCCACTCCATCATCAGATCAGCTCCATGATACTATATTATTGCATTGTCATCGACCTTTGACAGGTGTGCAAAGTATGAATTAAATCTGATCGTTCAAAGTAGGACAAAATCGAGCTCAAGTTACATACTGACATACTGACATACAAGTGAAGCTAATATAAAGCGTGTAAAAATTATTACACCCCTCCGATTTCAGCAGGCAGAATTTTCGCTAAATAGGATAGATAGACAGATAACACTTTATTGAACACCATTACAGAAAACACAGATGAACTTTTAGCCTAAAAATATTCTATATGTGCACAATGGGCGGTCTTATCGCTAAGAAGCGAGATCATTTCCAGACAACCCGTGACAAAAATAAAAACATATTATATTGGTCAAAGGTGGTATACATAAATAATAGGAAGGATTTTATAACACAATTTACTCAGTCATACTGTTTTATCATTATGAATTTCCATTGTACGCCTTCTTAATCCTAGTGGAGTCTAGTACAGCATGCTATTGATCTTAATTAGGTACCTTTTCGCTTTAGGATTTCATTACCTAATAATATATACCTTTTTTATGTAATTATAAGGGATTTTGTGCTATATCTTCGGAATTCAGGATGTAATACCAATGAAAGTTATCAGAACCATTATAAAACTGTATTGAATCCAGCACAAAAAGAATGATTAAAATCGGTTCACAAACAAAAATGTTATGTTTTTTATGTATTATGATATTTACTGTGTTTATATATATATTTTATATTATTTATTGTCTACACCGCCACTGTCATGTTAAATATTTTCCTTAGTTTAAGGGGTTGCCTGAAAGAGATCGCTTTAAGCGATAAGGCCGCCCTTTGTTCAACATTTATTGTCTAGTTCTATTTAGTTCTATCTAGTTTTTAAGAACATAGTTTTAATTTAGGTGAACACTACAGTGTTTTCATTCATTCATTCGTTATTAATGGAATACCTCAAAAACTAAACCTTATTACCTGATTTTAACATTGTTGCTATATCTTCGGAACACAAGGTTCAATAGCAATTTATTTTTATATGGAACGATTTCGAATCTTCACTGAATCCAACACAAAAAAGTAATCAAAATTGGTTTATAAAAACAACAAAGTTTTGGCTGAACATACATATAACAAAAAATATTTACTATGAATTGAGAAGTGGAAAGTAGAAGCTAACCTGACCACACTACAAGCCCACAATTGGGAAGACACTGCGCAGGACAGAGGGAAATGGCATGCTCTCGTTTCGGAGGCCAAGACTCACTTTGGGTCGCTGAGCCAACGGAGTTAGGTTTTAGTTATGAATTGAGAATCTCCTCCTTTTTTGAAATCGGTTAAGAAATCAAATAAAATAAGTGCTTAAAACATAGTGTTATTGTTTACTAATCTCTAAAACTTAAGAAAATTATAATACAATTATGCAAAAAAGATTACAAATATCCTAAGATATATTTGTAATATTTTTTGCATATATAAATATAATAATATAATATATTTGTATCACCTGAACTTATAAAGGGTTCATGGGGAACATCAGTATACTGTTGATAATCATCAACATTACCAATAAGTGCATGATCCATTCTGGCTCCTACATATGAACATCTGTATTCTGATGGTATATCATAAAGTTCTTCTGGATCATCTAGTTTATTTTCTAAGCCTGAACAAGAAAAACAAATTATTTATGTATTAACAGCTAATAGCAGCCCTTTGATGTGTCCTATTACTGAGCTTGGGTTACTAGTCTACTGTCCATTCTGCTTAAATGGGGCTATAATAACTGGTGCACTTGTATCAGTTAATGGCACATAAATTTTAAATAGCACAATTTAATTTAATGTCTAATTTTACAGAGACTGATAAAGACAAAGTTATGAATACTATTTACAACCATTTAAGATATGAAAGTCAATTTCCATATTAAAATATTAACGAAACATTAATTAGTCTTATCTTAATAGTCATTAATCTCTTTCTATACAGTTTTGATGTCATAATTATGAAACAATTTATATATAACTTATGAATTAGTACAGAATATAAGGGAGTACCAAGCAAAGGAAGTGAAGATAGCTGCTAAATCCATATTTGAAGTAAGGCAAATGTTATATAATAATTGGACCCTATATATGGTGCTGCAATCAGGTTCTGAATTTTATTTGTTTAGCAGGATTAAGTCTGCTCAGTTTTTAACAACTAGCGGGTTGTTATATGAATTTAAAAATTATATATTTATTTATTTTTAAACAAATAATTTCATACAGACTACATCCAGTCATATTTACCTTTTTGCAAAAGGGGGTTTACCCATAGGAATGTTAATTTAGAAATGAACCCAGCCCCCTGCATAGCAGTTCCTAGGATACCCTCATCCACATGTGGAAGCAATGGTGTATATTCACTCTAAAAATAACAAAGTACTGTTGAAATACATTTCAAAAGTCAAGTATATTTTTATAATCAACGTAAAGAAAAATAGGCATAGTAAATTAGTAGCTGAATCCCCTGTCTTACTTCAATAACCTAAGTTGAAATCCTGACAGCTTGCACAAGCAGTTTTTCTGTATGCATATTGTTATATTCTGTATGCATATTGTTATAATAACAACATGGATGCCAATGCCAATTGCACATATAATTATATGTAAAATCTACCAAAATTCCTTTAAACAAATGTGTGTAAAATGTTTGACGAATATCTATTCTCTTGGAATTCGGGATACTGCAAACAGTGGGAAGTTTATGGTCTGTGCTTTCTAAAACGTAACATTATACTATTGTTATGTATATAAGTAAAAATGAACCATAGAAATGTATGTACACAAGTTATGCAGTTATAGCAACTTTACCAATTTTGATGAAAATTTTTGTGTGTGTTTGAGTAGGTCCCTGGATTATTTAGATTCACAAATGGAACTGGTAGGCGGTGTTGGGATCAGGATCTAGGATCCTTCGAATCTCCTGAACTGATTTTGATTATTTTTTTTGTGTGTTTGATAGGGTCCCAGATGGTTTAGATTCACTATTCAAACTGGTAGGTTGTGCTAGGATTGGGTTCTAGATTCTTACTAAAGGCAGTAAATTGTCTCCAGGACCTCTGGTTTCTTATATTATTAGGTATATGGATGAAGAAACTTCTATAAAGAATAAAAAGTGTAATGAATCAATGCACTTACATGTGAATGCTGTGAGCCAACAAGACATTGTGAGTAATATGTTGGCCTTGACTCTGTTGTTGGTATAAGTGTGAGTAGATAGACACCATGGCAGCAAAGAGTTGATAAGTTGAAGCCCACAGTAACACCAGCAAGTATGCTACTCCTCAGAGCAATGAGGTTTAAAAAAACAGTAAGACTCCACAAAAACAACTGTAAAGAAGTACCTCTTGAACTAAGACCAAGGCGATGTTTTAATGCCAAAACATACCCAAAATGCACTAGCCAAGATAAACATGATGAACCCGCAGCAAAATAGTTTACAGGATATAAAACGAAATCTGCTTTCGTTATAAAGATGTATAGTTTGATGATAGGAATAAATACAAGAACTAAAACTGCTAAGCTTCTCAACACAATAGCCCTCTCTTGAGACTTCCCTCTAATAACCCAATCTTTTCTGTAGCCAACATAATAACCTGACACCACAGCTATAATGAAATACAACGGTATTTGAAGAAAAAGTTCTTGGAAACAGACGCCAAAGTCTTTTGTCGTGTCGTTCCATAGTTGCAAACCATCAGGACCACACATATCTTCCCATTCCCATTGTCTATTAATGACGTTATCCATCACAACAGTTTAATTATTAACAACACACGTTTATTCACTATCAAAAGATAGTTGTTTCATAATCATTGTTTTTACTTTCGCCTGTTCTAAAATAATAAACACTAGTGACACGGGTTAGTTAACCCATCATTTGAAAACAATTCATTTTTCTTCTTTTTTGAGAGATTATGGCTTCAACGGAGTTTGCATTTGCATTGATTTGGCCAATGTCACAGTACAGGGAAAAATGTCTGGCGCATATATAACCCTTTTCTTGACGGAGTGTACTGACAGATACGGTCAACTTTAAAAAATCATACCACGAAAAATATTATTTCTTGAAACGGAACGTTCCACTATTTTAAGAAAGTAAGTGTTTTTGAACGCATTTACGTCATGTCATGTCAGTTTGACATAACGGTTTTTTATTCACAATCAAAATGATGAACCGACTCAAAGCAATCCCACTGAAAAAGGTAAGAAAATTGATATTTTATATTGTTTTTACTTACTAATGTAATAATTGTGCATGTTACGATAAAGGACATTAGTTTATACGTGTCAGTTGAGAGAATTTTGATGCAAAACTGTATATTTGGTTTAGTAAACTAGAGCCAAACTGTTATGTATCTCGCAGTACACACTGCCATGTTTGCTGTTTTTTTACGTTTTGGTGTAATGTATCATGTAATGCACACTGCCACGTTTATGGTGTTACTTAAACTAAAGCACCAAAGGTTCTGGATTCAATTACCGGTCGAAACAAAATCGATTATATGCATGGCTGCAGGTCTTTACATACTTTTAGTCTTGGTTGGTATACTGTATGCTCTTATCTTTTAAAATCTGGTTGTTAATTTTTGGTATTTTTGTAGAATGTGTGTTCATTTTCATTTTCGCTTAGCATGGAGGGTTATTTAATATTGTTTGTCTTAGGGCGGAGTACAGCCACCCTTCGCCAGAGGCAGAATGCTTTGTGCACTTATCCCAAAATCGGGCAGAAAGTCATCGAATGATTATTCGTCGACGGAGTCTGAAAATGAAATCCGGCAGTTTCCAATTCGAAATAGGGCAGACGAAGAATCATCACCAGCGCCCTCACTGCCATCATCGATGGAAAATCTCAATCTGCTATCCGACGATGAAATAGTTGATATCCAAGAAGCGGTCACTGCGTCACCATTGCTAGCGTCTCCACTCACTCCACTAGCTGCGCAAAATTTCACACAATCTGTAGTGACGCCACAGCAAGCTCCGGCTCCAACAGCTCCACAGTCTCCAGCGACTCCTATAACAACAACACGTTCCAGAGTAATTAGACCAAGGTTGGTTATAGAACGTCGTCCTCAGCTGGCGAGAGTAAAACTGCAACCTCTTAATTTTCGATGGACTGGACAACGGTTCCGTCATCGAGCAGAAATAGCCAATAATGATTTTCAAGGAGATGCATGTCCCAAGGATCCAAAGGATCCATTTCAATATTTTTCCAGCTTTTTTACTGACGAAATTTTGAACTACATAAAGGAACAAACTAACTTATATTCTACTCAACAAACTAATAGATCGTTGAATTTTACAGTCGAAGACATAAAAAACTTTGTTGCAATAAATCTGCTAATGGGAATAATTGATATGCCTTCGTATACAGACTATTGGTCCCGAGAATTTAGATACAGTCAAATAGCAGATATCATGCCACTCAAAAAATTTCAACAATTACGTCGTTACATTCATTTCAATAACAATTTGCTTGATGACGGGGATCGCTACTACAAGATTAGACCTTTAGTGGATATGCTACGTACCAACTTTTTGAAAGTATCTCATGAAAAGAAATTCAGCATAGATGAGATGATGGTTCCTTATAAAGGGAAAAAAGCTGGTAATCGAAAGCAATACGTCAAAAACAAGCCTAAAAAGTGGGGTTACAAGATTTTTGTTAGAGCTGTTGTAACTGGCTTTGTTTACGATTTTATTATTTATGGTGGTGAAGATACTTTTAGATCAATAGATTTTTCACCAGTAGAGTCTTCTCTCGGAATGGGCGCTAAAGTTGTGATAGCATTATGTAAAACTATACCAGATCCAGCTCTGATTCTGTAGTGTATTTTGATAACTTTTTTACAAGCCTCGAATTGATTCACTATCTGCGAGAAGAGATGGGCATATTTTCACTTGGAACTATAAGGGCAAACAGATTACGCGGAGCTGAGAAGAAGCTCATCACCGATAAAGCACTGATGAAGAAACCGAGGGGTTCTCATTCGCAAGTCGTGTGCAATAATAAGAAAGTGTGTATCGTCAAGTGGTACGACAATAAATGTGTCACTACCGCAAGCAGCTATGTAGACGTCCACCCCATTTCGACGATCCAAAGATACGACAAAGCAAAAAACATGAGGTCAGCAGTGCCATGTCCTGCAATTATAAAACATTACAACGCCCATATGGGCGGTGTTGATTTAGCTGATATGCTAATAGCTCTGTACAGAACTGAGCTAAAGGGGCACCGCTGGTACCTACTATTGGTATCACAACTATTAGACATATGTGTTACAAATAGTTGGATATTGTACCGAAGAAATATCGGTAATGGCAAAATAATGAGTTTGAAGAAATTCAGGTACGACATTGCCAAAAATTTATTATTACGCCACAGAACCACCACGAAACATATGGACAATGTAAAGGGTCCAACCCCATCAAATCTAATAAAGGCGCCTGTTGCTCCAAGGCCAACAACAGAAATTCGTAGTGACCAACTAGGTCATTTCCCGGTTTTCGAGACAAAAGGCAGGTGCAAACTATGTACCAAAGGTCAGACCACTGTATCGTGTACTAAGTGTGGAGTCAGATTATGCATGGTACCTGGCAGAAACTGTTTTTATACTTTTCATCACCAGTAATTTTATGTTTAGTACAAAATATATGTGATCTCACTAATTAAAATTAATTATTTTATATACCATTTGTATTATTACCTCTTTTTGGCAGTGTGCCTCGTCAGATACATTCGCCTGAGATAGTAATTCCTTACTAACATGGCAATGTATCTCACGATATACGGAGGGTATCTCTGAAAACAATACTCTATGATTTTTTTTATTATTTTTCCCTGTATTTTATGTTCATATAAAAAGAGATTATTTGAAAAAAAAAACAGTAATTTAAGATTATTTTTTTTGCCAAGAAAAGGGTTAAGAATATAAATAAAAAAATAAAAATTTGACCAGTGATCTTCAAAATCACTTTCTGGATTCCAAACAGTGATTATGACTAATTATGAGTGATTTTTTTCAATTTAATTTCCATCAACTTCTAAAGAGGAATGACGATCTGAAATTGATTAATCAAAGAATCGGTATTTTGGGCCAAAATATCGTACACAAAGATTTTTTAAATCAATATGAAGCAGTGAATTGATATTTCACCTTAGAAAATTGTCCTTCGCTTAGTTTTAGTCATAGGATGACTCAAACGAGAGCTAGACTTAGCTACCGCTATGGACCTCATCACGACGAGTTAATACCAAGTACCCCAAGGGTGTCGTTAGTTGTTATACAGAAAGTCAAGTCTTCATTATTATAGCAGCCGATATTGATAACCGAAAAAAGTGATCAAATGACAATTATAAATTATGATAGCTGACGACTACCGACCGCTAAACAGCGGGTTTTTTCAAGTTATACTTCTTTAGGCGTGTTAGGGAAAATGATGAGAGTAAATTTTTTAAAGGCACTACAGTTTTGTGCATTTGCCAATTCCCAATTACAAATTAATGTATACTAATAAATATAATTTAAGTGTCCGTTTGAGTGCGTTTAAGAGATTAAGAGTGATCAAATATTTGTGACTGCCAGTACCTATTGTCCTAATACCTTGTAATATAAATTGAAATATATATAAGTAAAAATATATCTGTGATGTCACATAAAGGTGCTTTTCATGTGGTTTTATTTTATTTTATTTAAATCTCGTCAATAGTTTTAGAGTTACAATTAGAAGTCAGATTTTTTGTTAAAATTAGGTACCAAATACATTTAAAAAATAAATGTCTTTTTTAATAACTAATACACTTTAATATCGTAAATAAATTTGTCTTATCGAGTTCCTGGACAAAAAAAATCCCTGATTTTACCAATAAGAGATCGTTTATTATATATAGTATCTTTCTTGTTTTTCATAAAACGTATTAATATTTACATTGTAAAGTAAACCAATTAAAACCCAATTTATTAGAAATCAATCTTTTAGACATCGATTTTTATGTGAATCGATTCATCAGCTTACGAATATAGTTGATTTAAAAATCTATCTTATTCGTAGACAGACGATCTTATTCGTAAAGAAACGAATAATTTATTAAATTCTGAACATGCCGTGTCTGTGTACATTGCTTTATAGTAGTAGGTAGAATTTGCCACAATGGCAGGCAAAGGAATCTTAGTCCATACAGCCAATTATGATATTTATGTCTTCTACAGGTAGCGCAGTTGTACTGTAGGCTACAACCGACGCCATTCAACGATGTTCTTTTGACAACTCGAAAGGCCACATCTGACTATACAGTTCACATTTCTCACAAAAACACATAATTGCTATAGTTGTAGGATATTGATAGTCTTTGAGTAAAACTATCAATATCCTACAACTATTGTTCATTTTTAGAGAATAAAACTGCACAGCACAACAGCTCCTTTCAGTTTGTTTTTAAAGCATTTATGGCTTGGCACCTAGGCCTTTAAGTCAGTCTCTTTTCAGTTCCCGCCTGAAACTCACAGATAAGGTAAATAAAAAAGTAACGAAAAGAACATAATATTAATATTACTATAAAAATATCAGACAGTGATTTTTCTTCCGTGATTTTGTGACACAAAAAATATTTTCACTTTTGTAATTGATATATTTAACTATTAGCGAAATTTATCACCGTCCTTATCAGTGTTGCCAGATGGGGGGGATGCCCTGTAAATTCGGGAATTTATTTCGACGTTGGAGGGAAATTCGGGGGTAAAGATTCTTTGGGGGGACATTCGGGGGGAAAATTTTGTTGAGAGAAATTTTGGAGATTTTTTAAGTACCAGTAATTCATCTACAAACACAATTCTCCTCACCACAATAATTATATAGAAGTTATAATACAGTATTATTACTTAATCTTAGGATTATATTTTACTAGTGAATCATACTTCAATTCAATAGTTCATTTTAATAATTCAATTCATTCGTTCGTTCGTTCATTTACTTCATTTATTTATTATGCCGTCTACTCGTCTACGTCCTATCCACATATAGGCTATGTTCCGTTAGACACTCACAACGACAACAACAACCGCGATTTTTCCCTTTCCTTATATACTTTTTGCTAGCGTCACAATTGTAAGCTCAAGTAGAACGGTTATTCGACCCACCTATTGACACGGGTAGTCGTGAGCGAAAATGATGACGTCATTAGTGACGTTTCCGCTACGACGGTTGTTTTGCTTTTTAATTTCTCCTTTAAAATAAGTAAAAACTGTTTTGGGGATTTTTTCCAAAAAGCATAAATTTGGGATTTTTGAAAAAATTTGGGGGTTAATTGACATGGTCATCTGGCAACACTGGTCCTTATCCCTATCGACTCTATCCGTATCCGTTCGTTCGCCATTTTGGTTTGTTTTTTATTTTATATTATCGTTGGAGAATTCGTGAGGATTGTCTGTTTGAAACGTTTAGAAAACTTATTTAGAGGTGAGAACTGAGAAATATTTAATAATTAAAAGATTTTATGATGATTACTGCTTGGTTGTTATTAATTCATAAATAATGTTTGAAAATTGATGAGTTTATTATGGCGGTTAACAAGTTTTATTCGCTGTCTTTGATATCTAACACGCAAAAATAGTTTTTATATATTTACTGGTAAATAACCTATAGAATCTCACGGATATTAGTTTTTTGAGAAGATGTAATTCTTACAATGGGCATAAAATTATTACGCCATTTTAGGTTTTTTAATTTTCAACATGCTCTGTTCGAAATGTCGATATGTAATTTATCACAAAGTTTAAAGTTTCCGTTTATTGACTCATCTATGCATTTTATCAATAAATGCGCATGGTCTTAGCGCAGATTTTCCATTTCTCTACACCCGGTGTGGAGTCTTTTAACCTGGAACTTCGATCGATCAGATCAGGTCTGCGCGGGTTATGCCCAGGGTTGGATTTGGGTAAGCTGAAAAGGATAGCATAAAAAATACAAAAAGATATTTGTAAATCTAAATGTAAATTTGTAAAAAATTATAGTACACTTTATTATTTTGAATTAAAAACACCTAAACATTAAATCAAAAGGAGTTTACATAAAAGTTAGTCCTCTTTCAAGTTTATCAGTTCTTCAGCAATATGCAAACTTATTGTTCGTACAATCAGAATGTCAGAAGAAACAGTATAATTCACGGGAACTCCCCGTAAATAGTTCATGGATGATTTATAATCTGTATTCTTTGACTACAGATTAGATAACGTGATTACATCTCAATAAACTTTTTTTTATTGTTTGGTTAGCACCGAATGGTATTTAAATACTACTTATATTAGTCATATAGGCAAGGTATTGAAATTATAGTATTTTTACGTACTATCGTTAGATATGGATAGTATATAGTACGAAGCATGAAATTATAGTACAAATACTATAATTATAGTACGAAATCCAACCCTGGTTATGCCTGGTTCCTATTCTATAATTTATTGTCTATAAATAGGCATATTCTATATCCCTTCTATTCTTTCACCTTATACCTGGAGAAGTGTAATTTTCGTGTTCGAGACAGACAACAACGTAAAGGTTGTAACATTCTTAATTGTTTTTTTTGTAAATAAGCCTGGTCAGTTTGTTTTTTGATTTATTTTTTTGGGAAATAAACAGCCTTGCTTGTGCAAAAAAAAGCCTTTTTTATTTTTGATACCAGCTAATGCCCGTGGATACTTATCTTCGGGGGAATGGTCAAAATAAAGGCATAAAGTCTGCATCGAGATATGGGACTCTCAGTGACTGGTACTACAAACTCTTCGAAAACGAAGCTATATTAGAATTGGCCGCCGAACTACCACCAAACCTAAACCTGTGTCCCATTTATAGCGCTTCAATGGGGCATCACAGGATATCTTACAGAGAAACTGCACTGTGACCCCTGCATTCTGTAACTGGGCCACCCCAGCAGAAGAGTGATACTTGTGCAAATGCTTGTTGTAGTTTCAATTAAAGAGTTTCTGTCTTATTCATATTGAGATAGAGTAAGTTTGTAGGCCTCTTTAAGGTTCTTAAAGAAGCCTACAAGCCAACATAAAAAAAAATATTACAAAATATAGTGATTTTCATGTTTTACTTCCCACCAACTTCAAGTAACCTGGTCAAGTTAGCAAAAAATAGGGTTAAGGTTACAATAATTTGCAAAGAGATAGAATGTGGTATGAATATTTGAAACACCATTCATAAATGAATCTGAAAATTCCCCATTTAAGTTCACAAATCTGGGTTTTTGCATTTTTCAGCCAAATGTAAGTTTTATCATAAAAATAGGTTAGACAAAATTGTAGAGCATGCAATTATCTATTAAACACTTTCTTCTGAGTCACCATTTCTGAAATTTTGAATTGTTCAAAAAGTAGAAAATGTGTTCAATACCAGTTAATAATAAGAAATGTTACTAATAGAAATGGTGAAAAGTGTTTTGATCCTTCAAGATAATTGGACCTACTTATGCAAAACAGAACCAATCCACAAACATGCCGAAATTGGGTTAAGGATGCAGAAGGCTTTCAAAATGCACCTTCTATCGACTCAATAAGAAGCATAATGATCTAACAACATTTACAGAATAAAACATTTTTATCACAAAGTAGCTAGCCCACAAAACACCAAGATAAACTAACAAGATCCATACCCATGGTAATCCAGAAACCTAAAAGGTTTACTTGTATATATAGGACAAAATATAATATACAATATTCAACTTATTTTTTCTCCAATTTATAGACACTTTTTTGTATGCATAATTTTATATAGCTGCAATTCAAGATGCTGGCTTCAAAATACTTTAGCATCGTCCTTATTCATCCAAACTTGGTATTTCCAAGGTAGAAAGAATCAACAAATTTGAAAATGATGAAGCAGTAGTAGCTGCATTAAATAAAGTTTTAGGTGTTCAGTATGATGAAGTTTTAAAGAAGGAGTTTTAATCTTCAAACAAACATATTCCTAGTGTACTATGATAAAAGTGATTATATTGAAAAATAGTGGCAACATACTCATTGTCACTTTACTTAATGTACCTAGTATTTTCTGATTTAAATTATTTAATAAATAATTTAAATACTTTTCAAACAATAAATTAAATTCGAATAATTTTACCTGTACCCACTTATCACTTACAAGTAAGTAAGCAAAATATAATTATTATTAATTTATCCATTTCCAATTTGGCAACTACTTTTGTATATTTGAGAAATTATTAGTAATTATATATAAAATTTTACTTGTTAGCTGTTATAGCCCTTTTTCCTGTTCAAATTCCAAGTCAAAAGTTTCTATTCAAAATAAGTTCCACTGGAGAAAAGGTTTTCAAAGTCATACTTAAAAGTACGACGACGACATACACACCATGATCAAATAACTAGTGTTAAAACGAGGTCAGGTAAAAAGCGTATCAACAAAATGTGTATGAAGAGGATAATGAAAGTAGATGAAGCGTAAATTGTTTGTCAGGATCGTCAATCGCAAAGAGTCTCTGCCTACCTCCATGGGAAAAAGGCGTTATAATATGTATGTACATAAAATTTAAATTAACTTCTATGTAAATAAATCACTGCAACATGTTATTGGTTAGTATTTTGCAGTTGCTAATTGGCAAATGCTATGAGTCACACATTAAAGATCGGGAGTGCTTAGCTTGCATTGTTAGTTTCAAAGTTTGAATTATGCTGAATTAACACTGAATTTCATGTTGTAAAGTTTGATAAGCTTAATGTTGAAATGCATATTTTGAACAGTTGTGGAAAGGCTGGACAAGGTAAAACATATTCTCTAGGATGGAGCATACTTAGTTCTAGATTAGAAACTATTCACATGGGACTTTACTGCCCGAGTATGTATTCCACGCTTTTGCAGTTTCAATATGATTACCTTTTTCTATAGATGGCGGAGCGTGGAAGATCACGAGGAAGAGCTGGACGAGGGAGCGAGACGCGGCCGCCGCCGCGTGCCCCAGGGCCCGCTGGCCCGGCTCCGGCTCCGAGGTCCGCTCCCCCGGTAGGGGCTTGGAACCCGCCTGCGCCAGCACCAGTGCGCGCCGGCCTCCAGCAACCGGCTGCGCCGGCGGGACGAGCTACCCATCGCGCACCGGTTTCTCGACCTCAAGACCACCCTGGAGATGTCGACATTCAACAGAGGATGCAAAGAGTAGACCTTGGTAAGGTTGCATTCTACCTTGTATAGAATGTACTTATGAGGAATACAAAGTTAACCTTTAGTAGAATTATTTTGTCCGTGCAGTTTGAGTCATAAATAATCGGAGTATTTCGCTCTCTCTTCCACTGACGGGCCTTATGGGCGGGCATAGTGATTGCGCATTATTGTTGTCGATAAGCGTTATCGATAGTGTATTTGGTTTTATTATTTTGTGGGTTAGTTATAAAAATGAAAGAAAAAGAATAGATAAAACAACGTATGTATTAAAATAAGAATAATAATTATTTAAAATAAATGATTAATTAGGTATCTATGTATTAAAAAACAATAAGTACAAAAGTTAAGAATGTAAGGAGTTATATTAAAAATAAATATAAATATTTATATCTAAGTTTTAAATTAACAGCAACAAAGTTAATAATGATTTTTATAAGAATGATAATCTTTCTTTGATAAGAATGAGTTTTTATCGATAATGGCGTTGCGCCCGCGCAACATGCTCACCGCCCTAACCGGGCTGAGGCTGAGTTTGATTTATGACCGAAACTGCACGCACAAAATAATTGTACTATAGTGGCCCACGGTCCCTAACTATGCACTACTTAAAATTTGTGTATCATATATGTACAGATTTACCATATAAGAAATTATCATCATAATACTCGTCTGTTATTTGTATAATAATTTGATTCACTTAACATAGGTCCGTCTGAGCAAGGGGCTGCTGGGGGAGGAGACTCATCTGGAATTTCAGGACGTGGCTCCTGTCGCGGTGCCGGCAGACTACTGAAGGAACCTATGACAATCTTGCGCACACGCCCAGATTCAGCAACATCCAAAAAAGGTAAAAAATTGATGATTCATCATTGAATTTCAAGGTACTTGGGAAAAAAATTATTATGTAAAACGATACAGAAATGACGAATAGAGCATTAGTGGCGCTAGAGCAGGGCGCGGTTGGGCGGCAGACTTATAGTGGCGCATGAAGGGATGCATAGATGTATTTATCGCATCTATATGTTTTGGATATAAGACACAAATATATACACCCAATATACACCTGCTCAAAAATATTTAACTTTAAAAAATAAACAAAAAACTATGTCATTGAAATAGGTGGGATGAAATATTGCTTAATATTTCCATGGGATTACATAAACGCACCCAAGCACAGTAATTGGTATTATATTATTCAAAACATTGAGAAATCTTATATCTTTTTTATATTGTAGACACACAATGATAATAATATTGTATGGCTATAGAATAGAAAATAGTGAGGTTATTTTAATATCTTGAATAAATTACTACACTAATAAAATAAACTATGCGCCAAGTTTATCTTAATTAATTTAGTTTACTACATGATATACACTGGAAAAAACATTTTTTTTATTGCATGAGTTCAGCACACAGACCGACACGACCCACCTCATGGAAAGTGGTTACCATCGCCTATGGACATTTGTAACACCAATGTGCTGCTGCTCTTAAGGGAGATTGGAACACAACTCAAGATTGTTCTAGTGGTATACTCGGACTGGGTTGTTTTGTCACCTCTTAGCATAGGCTGCCAACATGAAATTGTATTCTTTCTCTATTCCTGCATGGATAAATTTAATATTACCATTGATCATGAATTATAGGGATGATCCCTATAAAAAATGTAAGTCTTGAGACAAATCACAAATAACTATAGACCAATCTCTATATTGCCATCAATTTCTAAGATACTTGAAAAATTAAACAATTATTGTCTTGAGAAATATTTCGAAAAATCAATATGGTTCTCGACATGGAAAGTCAAAATCAGATATTTTATAGAACCTAAATGACTATATAGTAAACTCCTCTCACTTTAGGATATTTTGTCTGGCTTCGTCGTGCTTGGTGCCTCTGAATGAAACAATTTTGAATCTAGTTTAATATTGGTGACTCAGGACGCTAGCTATGTACGTATCTATGTAGTGGCAAACATCCACTGATACGATATTTTGCCACACTTGCACATACTATTTATTAATGGTGCTGTCCCATCGAAAACATTGGCCTCGGGGCTAATTATGTGAAACACATATTTGAATTAGGAGTATACACCCTCTTAAATAAGGGGTACCCACCAGAGTTGGAGCCGCGTGGTAAACTCTAGTATCATTAAACGAGTCAATCAAGTTTTATTAAACAAAGGCTTATTGTGCTAACTCATCTGGAAAAACGGAATTTATCTTGCTGGAAATTTTCCCTTCCTTTCAGAATCTTTTTGTTCATACTTACTATTAATAGTGTAACTATGTTATTTAGGTACTACAGGGATAGTATTAGATATAAAGGCTAATTACTTCACCGTGGAAACCACGCCGCAATGGCGCCTGTACCAGTACCGCGTGGATGTGGAACCTGAAGAAGACCACACTGGAGTTCGCAAAGCCTTGCTTCGGGTTCACAGAAATACTCTTGGCGGGTAAATAGCATTTCGCTTGAGCTAATTGGTGCTTAATTATGTTCATAATCACTGTGCCTGCTAGTTAATCCACGAAACTTGGACTTTTTCTTGAACCCTGCAAAATAATGAAAGTTCATGCAGCAAAATCTATACATATAATAAAATTGTAGAGGTCAAATTTCTGTACAATGAAAAAAAATGCTAAAAACCGAGTTAGGGGGATGTAAGAAGTGAAATAGAACTAATTTAGATTTTTTTCAATTTTTTTGTTTCTCTGTTTGTCTGTCTGTTTGTACCGGCTAATCTCCAAAACGACTGGACCGATTTACATAAAATTTGGTATGGTGGTAGCTTATATCCCTTGTCAAACATATAGGATACTTTTGATACTAAAAAATTAAAGAGTTCCCGTGGGATAGTTAAAAAACCGCACCACGCGGACGAAGTCGCGGACAGAAGCTAGTTTAAAATAAAAATTCTGTTTTGATCTCAACTATTTTTAGTGTCTATTCAGTAATTTTATGTACATATTCACAGTGTGTACTTTAAATTATTGAATGCTGCAGAGATATCCAAACCAACAATAAAAATCTTGTGCTGTGTTATTAAATAACGCTCAGCCTTAAACTCATATGGCATCCAATATCTTTAATCCCCTTTTTTTTATTGCGTGTTTTGCAAACAGGCAGGACAGTCTAGCTAATTGAAAGTGGTTACCAACGCATACAGACATTTGTTATACCACTGGTGAAACCAAGGCTTTGCCTGCCTTTACGATGTGATAGGAAGGATCATATAAGTAAAGAAAATGTATATATAGGATAGAGGGATCAGACAATGAATTGGACAGAGAGGATGTGATAGGATTTCACCTTAATCCCTTTTGTTTCAATTGTACATAAAAAAAACGAGAAATGTGAATGTGGTACAGATTCTCACCTTGACACTTGAAAATGCAATGCCTGTAAACACTCATGGCATATTTTATTAATGACAGTCTCACATTGTATTTAAGCTCTCTAATCTAAGCTGCAGATTTCCCTGATATTAAAGTAAAACATTAATATCCTCTCAAACAATGATAATTTAGGCTTTTAAACAAATTGGCATTTCCAACCGATGATAACTACTTATGACCCCAACTAGAAACATGTATGGGTCTATTTACTGTATCACTTCTTAACACTAAAAGCCATATACAGAAAAGCTGGATTTATTTTAGTGAATACTCTCGCCTCGCTCATTGATATTGTTTATACCGTCAATGATTAATATTTGTTTTATTTTCAGGTATTTGTTCGACGGGACAGTTCTGTATACTGTCAAAAAAGTGCCAACTGAAGAGTTTTATTCTGACCGCACCTCTGATGGAGAACGCATGAGGATTCTTTTAAAGGTAATGTGCCTATATTGAATTTTGCATTTTAATTCTGTCACAACAACAGCCATATTATAAATTTTTCATCTTTTTGTATGTCTTTATCAGTCTGGCATAATATTGAGGTATTGCTAATTTTCCGATACAACAATAACCACTGCATCAGATGGGGAATCAGCCTATGCGGTGAATTCTATCCATAATTAAATAAAAATAAATTTCAATTAAGTTAATTGTAAAATAAATCGATACCTCTGGGCTCAAAGGGCGTAAAGCACATTTTGAGGCATATGGAGTTAATAATACCATCGTATTCAGTTTTTCATTCTCTATCGATTGGTATATACGAAGTTGCCAAATTCGCACAAAAATGTTCTTTACGCCCCATCTTTTTGGGCTGCCAAACCAAAATGAAACAGGAAATCGGGCTGTAAATTACATTACTGCGCAAGTTAAAAATGTCCTAGGTTGTATAGGAATCCAATTATGAGTATTAAGGCGTATAACGCATTAATGCTCATTGTTGTTCTTTACAACCATTCAGCATAATCAGCAACTGTACCATACTACCTCAAAACTATTGTAAATGCATAAAGTATTTTGCTGATTTTAGGGTGTAAAGCACATTGTGTTTGACAACTGTTCACTGACAACAACTTCACGCCCTAAATATTAAAAAGATAACGATTTAAATGTACCTTACGACCTAAAAAAAATATTAAACATGATTTTTTGTTCGTCTCATTTGTTCTTTACTTCCTTACACTAAAGTTTACTTTGTCTTTTACTATGTAATACAACATTTTTAGCCCTTATTTTCATGTAGTTATGGTATCTATTAAAAAAGATGTCTGTCTGTTTTTGTTTTTAGTATAAAAATAATAAAAAAACGACTAATTTCGATTTAATTTCTTCAAATGCGAATTGATAATAATTTAGTTAGTTTTAGTTTGCTCATACAGTTTCAAGTAATAGTTTTTATAATTATTATTCAGGTTAGATAATATTTAATCTCAGACAAAAAAAAACGTGTTAGGTACTTATATGTTTTATAACTCAATGGTTTTACGTGTGTATGTGTACTACCTATTTACCTATTAGTCTGTGGCATCACAGTTCTTGAACAGATGAATCGATTTTGGTTTAGAAATTGTATTTGTTTGTAAACACCTGTTCAAGAGAGTTTTTTCTATGTTTGAAGAAAATCAGTCGAGCCGTTTAAAATTATGGGGGGTGAAGGTGGGGATAAACAACCCAAAACAGGAAATACACTCGAGTGGGGTATCAAATGAAAGGGCATAATTTATATATTAGTTCAGCCGGAAGGCAACTTGAATTTCAATCGAATATTATTTTGAATTGTTTTTGTACTTATTTCAGTTTCAGAACACACAATATCTCTTCAAGAATTATTATTGAAAGATAATAAATATATAAGGTTGGGGAAAAAGTTTCTTCGCATTTTATATAAAAATTCAAAAGGTTTTTTTATAAAGTTTATTTACATTTGCCTAAAGTATGTAAGTGCCATTTTGTTGGATAACTTTTTGCCATCTTGTAAGTAGGGACGTGATCCCATTGCTATAAAAAAATTGGGGGCTTCTGATCAAAAAACTGCGACAAGTGGTTTTGGCAGTCCTCTCGTGATGTTAACCTGACACTGCCTAAGGAACTGCAAAGACCGAAACAGGTGAAAATCTGTAGGTGCAAGGCCAGGACTATACGGCGGATGCATTAACACCTCCGAGCCAAACTCTCGTAATTTTTGCTGAGTGGCTAAAGATGTGTGAGGTCTAGCGTTATCATGGTGAAAAACCACACCCCTTCTGTTGATTAATTCTGGCCGCTTTCTCTCAATTTTTTGCTTTAATCTCATGAGTTGTTCGCAGTACAGTTCAGAATCGATGGTCCTGTCTGGCGGTAACAGCTCATAATGAATAATGCCCTTCCAATCCCACCATACATACAGCATCACCTTGTTGCGAGTTAACCCGGTGTTCGCCACAATCTGTGAAGCCTGACCGGCCTTTGACCACGATCTTTTTCGCACGTTCTTGTCGTACGTGATCCAATTTTCATCACCAGTTGTCAGCGTCTTCAAAAATGGTTCGGTTTCATTACATCGTAATAAAGAATCACAAATGAGTACACGGTTAATTAGGTTTCTGTCAGTGAGCTCATGAGGCACCCAAATATCGAGCTTTTGTGTACCCAGCTTTTTTGAAATGCGCCAAAACCGTTTTGTGGTCAATTCCCAGTGCTCCAGCTACATCGTAAATACTAATACGCCGATCTTGCTCCGCTTTTTCAAAAATTGCATCAATTTTGTCCGTAACAGGGCGACCAGAGCGACGTGCCTCCTTAATATCAAAATTTCCGGATTGAAAACGCTTAAATCAAATTTGCGCTACTCTCACAGATACTGCATTTGGTCCATAAATATCACAAATTTATTTCGCGGCTTGTGTTGCATTTTTACCTTTTCTATAGTAAAATTTTAAAATGAATTGAATATCTTCATTAGATTCACTCATTTTAACAATAAGAAAAACAAATAAAAATCACACATTTTCCTAATTTAAATTTGTCTTCTTTAAAATTAAAACTTTTTAATGATACCAAAACCAGCCAGATACAAATGGTATAGCCAAAGAGATCTAATTACAAGTTCATACATACTATATGCGAAAAGACTTTTTCCCCAACCTATCTCAGATCGAGAATCAACGGAACCAATTGCTTTCGGTATGTTAAATGATGTTAGTAATCCTCTCGATCCAAATAATCTAAGTAAAATAGCGACATTATTTAAGATAGTGAAGAAGAAAATTTTATGAAATGCTGTAAGCCAAAGATGTTTATTACTTCTAGTGCTGATGATGAAGTTAATACTTCCACATTCTCTCGCTGGGTGGGGGGTACCCACCCCGTTTAACCCTTTTTATTATGAAAGTTGTACAATTTTAAATGCAAACTTTGTGATTTACAACACAATTAAACATTGCTATTATCATTTACTACCTAATATTGTACAACTTTTTTACCCTAGGTTATATTTACTACCTAAGTTAATAACGTTAGCTGTTTTTAAATGGGTTTAAAGGACATTTTGTAGTTTTTTTTAGGTTGTAAAGCAAAACTATTTTGAAAACTATTATATTTAGGCTTCATTTAATAATATTTACTTAAAATATAGGAAAATGTAAGTATTTTTCTCATAGATTGTTTTTATATAATCATTGAGACAAAAAAGTTATAGCTAATTTTGTTTTATTTTTTAAGTTTTTTGGCTCTCCTGAACAGTAGCTGTTTTGTGCTATACGCCCTTTGAGCCCAGAGGTATCGAAATGACAAACAAAATTTCAAGTATATTGATTATAAGTGAAGTATGTTAAAAATATATGCTGAGAAAGTAATCATGCTATGTTGCTATTTGCTAGAGGTTAAGCTTATATGAAACTACATATTATAAAATTCTAAACATTCCTTGTCTGTACATTGAAGCTATTAAACAAAAACTGTAATAGACTAGACTAGACAAATGATGGAGAACAATATGCAGTTTTTTCAAGTTTGTCTTGTTTGTTTTGGATTCACATACAAACTACTGGGTCAATTTGGATGCAGTTTTTGCTGATTAACAACTAATTTCTAGACTTAAATTCTATGCTACTGTTTGTCCTGGGTATCCCATGTGAAAGTTATTGGGAGTGGTTTAAAAAGGCTAAATTCTAAAAATCAAATCCATCAAAATCTATAGCAAATTTTATTTAAATAAGTGTGATATATTTTATCCTGGATATTTATATAATTTTCTTGGGAGCAATTTGTAGTTGTTCGGGTGCATAAAAGTTAACTTATTCCAATAAAGTTTACACTAAAATGGATGATTTAAATTATTATCCAAACTCTGCGGTAGTTTGTGTTCCAAGAATCTTGCAGGAATTTCAATTCAAGCGTAAACGAAGTCTCCTTCATATCCTAGTTATAAATAAATCTACACACATTGTATAAACTCCCAATTATACTTGTATCCTGTATTAATGGTTGCACTTAAAAACAGCCTAACCCAGAATGTTGGCATGCAAGTCTACCGAAAGTATGGATGCTTATCCACTACATTACCAAATGCTATGCATATTTATATCCAATATTCTTTACAGTTCGTGTGCGACGTCAGTCCCGGTGACTATGCCTACATACAAATTTTCAATATAATTATGAGGAAATGTTTCAACCTGCTGGACCTGCAGCTCATGAACCGCGATTATTTTGATCCTGGTGCTAAGGTTAGTCTAATAATATCTTTATCTATTGTTCCAGTATTCAACAAAATGGTATTTGTATTGGATAGTCGTGATCGCGCACCATAGACATACAATTTTCTTTAATTATTCCTTCAATTTTTTTCTCTTTATAGATAGATATTCCTGAATTTAAATTACAAGTGTGGCCCGGATACAAGACTACAATAAATCAATATGAAGAAAAGTTACTGATGGTGGCAGAAATTACCCATAAGGTATATTGGCTTTGACTACTGTTTCATCCTATACTTGGAATATATCAAACAAGAATTCAATTTTTAAATGGTATTCTGATATGTGCTGTATTTAATGCATGCATTATTTATTATACATTAACCATGGGTTTATAATACTCTACCAAATGCAATTATACATAATAACATTTTAACCATAAAAAAAGAATGTTACATGGTGTTTTGTTATAGGTGCTGCGCATGGATACGGTGCTCCAGATGTTGAGTGAATATGCTGCTACTAAAGGCTCCAATTATAAAAAGATCTTTTTAGAGGATGTGATTGGTAAGTTGTTATATATTTGTATAATAGTGTTATATTTTTAAGTAATTTTTTTGATATAAGCCGAGATAAGCTGGAAAATGTGCCTCGCGCTGGTAGGCCGTCAACTTCTTGAACTGAAGTTAACATCACAAAAAGTGAAGGAACTAGTGACTGAAAATCTCCATTCAAGTTTCGGAAAGAAACTGCACTTGCTGTGTCTCACGAGTCTATCCATATCATTTTAAATAATCACTTGGATATGACCATGTTGCCGCCCGGCTAATCCCAAAAGACTTGAATTTTCTCCAAACACTCAATTGCGTAAGTTACTTAGCATATGCTAGAATGAGTCAATTCCGACCCAACATTTATGAAACTCATTGTTACTGGTGACGAGACGTGAGTTTACGAGTTTGACATGCAAGCTAGTCAACAAGCTTATGGGTGGCACCTTCCAACCAAACCGAAACCGAAATAACCATGCACAGGCAATCAAAAGTCAAAGACATGTTCACTGTTTTCTTTGACTATCGCGGTGTTGTGCATTTGGAATTCTTATCATAAGGTCAAAAAGTAAATAAAGTATATAGTATAGAATAAATGGACACCTAAAAAATAGAGTTGACTTTTTAGGTGTTAGTGCTCACTGCTCAATCAGTCTAGAGATAAAGGCGAAAATGAATATATTTTATTAACGGCATCTGTGCTTGAGCGAGTTAAGCTGTTGCTGGCCGACCTCACTGCTACGCAGAGGCTCTGGTTTGGATATGGTAAATTTCGGAAACAAATTTTCTCCTTATTTACTACAGTCTGGGATCGGCCCCAGAGTAAGCTTAACTTGCTTAATTTGGGAATGTACATGTGTGTTTGTTTGTCTGTTTGTGTTTTGTTTGTAAAACGTAAAGGTGATAGACACTGGATGTCACTGATAGTGGTCACATCATATTACATATAATATTTAATAATTGTATGTTTCAGGTAGGATTGTTATAACCGACTATAATGCTAGGACATACAGGATTGATGACGTTGCTTGGGGTGAGACCCCAAGGTCAACATTTAATATGCGCAATGAGTCCATAACTTACATGGATTATTATTATAAGGTAATTTCCTCTATTATATCCTTCATTTTTTAACTTATACGGTATTAAATATTTCTTTGATTTTTCATGGTATTCCTTATCTTATTGAAGTAATTTACCTGATACTAATCTGTGCTGCGCGCTCACCACAGTTGGTTTGATTCTCATCGTGGATATTATCCGGCTCCGGCGTACCGCGTTGCCACTGCCGCACCATAGTAGCCGACTCTCGCTATTGTCGTTTATAGTTAACTGATCCTTGGGTTGTGTTGGTTGATTGCGATTGCGGTTGGTTATAAACATAAAAATTCGCTAAATAAGCTGTTCCAAACCAACACACATTCACAGAAGCTTGAGCTTAATTATCATTGTTGGGAATCTTTTTTGGAGCCTGGGTTCAGCTACCCATAATTTCCTCCCTTCATTTTGCGAGTACTTCGGCATCATGGTTGCAAGCACTGGACACACATTTAAGCATCGCAAAGTCAAGTCGGCATTTCATAGGGATTTGTATCTGATATAATTCGCGGATTAAAATTGAGTCTTATTATTAACTAGCTGACCAGTGTCCACTTCGCTTATTAATCACAATCAAATATACCCTATGTCACTCAGCAATAATGTAGATTTCCACTCTTGAAAGAATGTTCAAAATCAGTTTAGTAGATCCAGAGATTACCCCCCTACGTCACAAACTTTACTCTTTATTTTTTGTTGAGTTTAATTACCTACTAAGCGAATTCAAAATATTTCCCCTGCCTTACTGCCCATACCCCAGTGACGCCGACATCGCATAAGCCTATCTATATATCGGATTAGGGTGCGCGGCGACCACGCAACTTTTTTTTTAATACATACATTTTTAAACTCGTGGTATCTTTCGAATGGAATGTGCGAATTGATTCATTCAAAAAGTTATATAAAAGTATTGAAGTAGTCTTGAATATGAAGTAATTTATTTTGATTAGGATGAATACCAAGATACAAATATAAATAAGAGCTTGTCTAGGGGCGGAATTTTAATTAAAATTTTAAAATTAAAGAACACTTATTGTGGATCAACTATAATAGTTTGAGACAAATGCTCACTTTTTGTAAATAATGATGTATTCTGCAAAGTCATATTACATTATTTTATTCTATCATCTATAGTTTGCGCAGCGCACGCTATTTTAGGTAATTTATTTACACCTTGGGTTGTAACCTAAGTTTAAATAAATTATTTGTGTATATTCCCTCCAATAGTGCACTATTGGAGTTTTAGTAAGGATCCCAAATTTTTAAAAAAATATTATATAGCCTATGTCAACCGGGGATAGTTTAAGCTTGCCAACAGTGAAAGAATTTTTGAATTTGTTTCAGTAGTTTCGGAGGTTACTCCCTACAATGTCACAAACTTTACCTCTTTATAATATTAGTATAGATGATGATTATGAGTTGTTCCCCGACAGCGCTATAACATTCGCATCATGGACGCGGGCCAGCCGCTGTTGATATCTCGTGCGAGCGCGCGCGAGATTCGCTCCGGCAAGCCGGAGATGGTGTACCTGGTGCCGGAGCTGTGCCGCCAGACCGGCCTCTCGGATGAGATGCGCGCCAACTTCAAGCTTATGCGCGCGCTCGACAACCATACCAAGATCGGGCCAGACATTCGCATACAGAAGCTTCTCGCTTTCAACAGACGATTCACGCAGAAGAGGGAAGTCGTCGAGGTAATACACATTACTATTACCCCTTGCCCTTGACGGGTCGTTGTAGTAAGTAGTAAATAATTTCTTTTCTTGCTCAAATACTTGCCATGTATAAGAAAGTAAGACATTGTTTGTGATACAAACAATAAAAATTTGTTGTTGATATACAAAAGTGAATTTTTTGTTTATGCCTATAAATATGTTGGTAGCAATAGAAGATTGTGTTGTGTACACAACACAACAGTGCGTTGTGTACACCTACAGTCACAGCACATGATTAAGATTTCAATTTCAAATTACTAATAAATTTTAAATTAACAGTTCCTTAATTTGTCTAAATCAAGATTTAGCAATGAATTGTAGAGAATTGAATGAATTTGAAGTTTGTTACAAGATTTTTTTTCAGAAAGTATATGGTTAGATAACCTATTTGCAATATATAATGGTAAAACAATGCAATTCATTTTAATTAGCATGTGAAAAGACAGGAAAATAATTTGTTTGTTAGGTGCTAATATTCCATATTTTCTGTAAACAATACATTTGTAGATAATGTAATGTCTTTTTGAAGGAACTGGCGACTTGGTCCTTAAAGTTGTCAAGCGACTTAGTCAAAATCAAGGGACGTCAGTTGCCCCCTGAAAACATAATACAGGGCAACAATGCAAAGTATCCAGCTGGGGATACCACTGATGGTTGGACAAGGGACATGAGGTTAGTAAAGCTTTAGTAGATTTTTTACTGTAGCCTTATACACTATAAAGTTCTATGAGGCCTAAAAAAGTAATGATGTTATAACTCACACAAAACATAATGCATAGATAAAATAATAATTATTGTTTAAACAGTAATCAGAATTATTTTCATTATACTAATATGAAATAAGATATATACAAAATTATTTTTAAGCCTACCTTTATGTACAAGCATTGTTTTAGAATTTATTGTAAAAACAGGCAACATTAATGTTTTACAGATCGAAGCCACTGCTGACGATCGCTAGCTTGCCGCTCTGGGTGGTCATCACGCCTGAGCGCCAACGCCGCGACACCGAAGCATTCACTGATCTCATTATGAAGACTGGAAATGGGGTCGGGTTCCGTATGCCGCGTCCAGAGATTGGTTAGTATTTTTTTAATTGTAGTATAGGTTCGCGTTTGACCACAATCTTTCCCTATGTGGATGGAGGAAAGATGTGGTCTAGGATGTAGCACACTTACTTAGAAGGTACCTATTCACACGGGACTTGAAGACACCCAGGTTATAAGTATCGGGAAAGAAAGACTCCGGCAATGAGTTCCATTCCTTTGCGGTGCATATGATGAAGCTCGATGCAAAGCGCTTCATTCTTATAGGTGGAATATCCATCATATATCGATGCCGCATGCCGGTGCGTCTGGTTGTCCGATGATGGAATGGATAGTACCATTGTTGCTGTTCATCTGGGGCCCAATTCTGCTATTACATTACGTAAAAATCGCCAAACACTCGTGTAAAATATTGTGTATTTAGTAAGAATACAAATTTTTGACATGTACGTGGTAGAGTCGTACTTTGGTCTATCTTCGCCACACCAACATATTGAAATAGCAGAATTGGGCCCTGGTCTTTTTAAAGTTTAAAACTGCCCACCGAAACAATCTTGACATACTCGTCAAAAACTCAGTTTGTCTTAGTTCGCCACAATGCAGCCAAAGCAACTTGAGTTCATACAATCTTGTTAATTCTCATTATCAGCTTAGCTAAATTGTAGGTCATATAATAACAACTTGCTGAACAATCAGATTTAACAAATAAAGTAGAACAAATCATTAATCACCCCCCTTCAAGTTTCCGACACAAATCCAGTACTATATTTTGGTTTTTCAGTAACAATGCGTGGTGATGGATCAATGGATTACGCCAATATGTGTGAAACGGTGATCGCTCGCAAGAATCCAGCTATAATAATGTGTGTTTTGGCCCGAAATACGGCGGATCGCTATGAGGCCATCAAGAAGAAGTGTACTGTGGATCGCGCCGTGCCAACTCAAGTTGTGTGCCAAAGGAATATGACCAGCAAGTCGGCAATGTCTATTGCTACAAAAGTGGCAATACAAATTAACTGTAAGGTGAGTTCATTTTAATTTAGAACAAGCTAAAGAATTTTAAAGGTCCCATGGCCAAATAGTATGACAAAAACCTTTAAGTTACGCCGGTGGGTATGCTTTTGAAAATAAATAATATACTTTTAGGGGTTTTTCGAAATGTAACTATTAACTCTGGCGATTTGTATTGTGCTTTTTATTTTTTCAAGATAGGAATAAAAGGTTCCAATATTTTTAATATTGGTTAAAGTAGGATTATGATGGATGCCTTGTTTTTAATACGTATTTTAAAGCTAAAACTGTGTTAAGCAATTTACATATTTATTTAGATATTTTTACCAAATACAAGTATTTTATTTATATAATTATTATATAAATAAAATAAATAGTATATATTATAATACATACTTCTGGTAAATTTCTCATGTGGTAGAGCCATGCTTTGTCTTGATTGCAGCTTATTGGACCATGTTAGTCAGTGTGACGTCACGATATCTCGAAATATCAGCATAAAAAGGTCAGCCTTGAGCTAATCATGTTTCGTATGGTGAGAGAGTTTTGGAGACCCACTTTCTCATTCCCTTCTACTCCTATCACACCCCTCTACCTCATAACCTCAATTCCTTTCACAGTATGTAATATCTCCATGAAAACCTGCATATTGAGATAATTTGATGTGTCAATTTCCTTTAGGCAAGAGTGGGCCTGTACATTTTTTTCGAAGTAGTGGGATATTTGTGGGCTGTTATTATTAAATAACTTTTATTGTTTCAGTTGGGTGGTGCACCGTGGACAGTAGAGATTCCCATACCGTCGTTGATGGTTGTGGGCTATGACGTGTGCCACGACACTCGTTCGAAAGAGAAAAGCTTCGGCGCATTCGTGGCCACCATGGACCGCCAGATGACCCAGTACTATTCCATTGTCAACTCTCACACTTCAGGCGAAGAACTCAGCTCCCATATGGGCTTCAACATTGCCACTGCAGTCAAAAAATTCAGGGACAAGAATGGTTAGTTTTTGTATTATCTATCACTGGTAGTTTGTTATTGTTTTATATTTTTATTTCCTTGTTTTTGCCCCCATTTGAAGCAATATCACGTTAATTAAACATAGCACAATACAAAAATATTACTTAGACAAAGTAATAATAAAATCTGTATTTTAAACATCAGCGAAATAAAAAAGAGCTATATGGTGCTACCTGTTTCAATTTGAACAGCATTAACTTATTATTACTAACTAATTTAACAGCATTAGAATGATATGAGGTATATTATAATTCAAATATTTTATTTACTTGCATAAAGTAAAAGGTGTTACAGTAGTTATATCTACGGTACAGATGTGTTTGCCAGATTGGTGTGCAGATTTAGCTTGTATAATTAATTACAATATTACGTTATTTATACAATTAATTAAAATATTATAATATGTCAAAATCTCATAAAATAAATAGTCATAATAATCAGATAATTATAACAGTCAATATAAATAAATTTGTAATAAATAGTAGTTGATAATATGATTATCATTGTTATACTATTGCCATTTCTTTATTTTCTCGATGACAGCATGACGCTTACGCACGTACAAGGTCATAGCAGAGTCGGAGAAACTGATAGAGATGGAGCTAACGATAAACGTAACACGATAACAGACCGGATATTTTTTTGCAAAGTGTAAGAAACTAAACTATTGCCGGGTAATTTTGTACAAATTTATTAACTAATTACTTACATTTCATTACAAGATGTAATTATATTATGTTGATTCTTTATTTATTTGAATATATTTCTTTTCTTTCCTTCTCTGAATATCGTCCCATTTCCATACTTCCTTTTTTATCCAAAGTTCTAGAGCGTCTTGTCCACAAACAACTAAGTATATTCCTCAATAAAAATTGTCTCCTTAATCCCCATCAGTCAGGTTATCGCCCTGGCCATAGCACTGTCACTGCACTAGTTAAAATCACAGAGGATATAAGACTAGCAATGGACGATGGCAAACTGACTATACTCACCTGGCTGGATCTCAGTAATGCATTTAATACCGTAGATTATGACATTCTGCTTGGTGTGCTTTGCTCTCTCAACATATCTCCAACGGTAATTGAGTGGTTTCGTAGTTACCTGTATGGTCGCCGGCAAAGAATCCGTATCGACGACTTGTTTTCGTCTTGGTCGTATACATCAGCTGGTGTACCTCAGGGTGGCGTTCTTTCTCCTCTACTTTTCGCTATTTTTATTAATACTATTTCCAAACAACTTCAAAGCTCCTACCACCTTTATGCTGATGATCTACAAATCTACACTCATACCACCATCGAGGGACTTGTTAGTGCCATAGACACTACAAATACAAATTTGTCATCTATAGATGATTGGAGTAGATCTTATGGATTAACCGTCAATCCAAAGAAGACGCAAGCTATTATTGTAGGGAGCTCCCGAATGATGTCGAAAATCCAATGGCCTCCATTACCCTCTGTTGTGTTTGATGGGGTCTCAATTCCTTTCAGCGACACTGTAAAAAACTTGGGTATTTATTTAGATAAATATTTATCATGGGGACCACAGGTGCAAGAGGTCAGTAGGAAAGTGTTTGCGTCGGCTGCTAGTTTGCGGCGCTTACGGAACTTTTTACCGTGTACCACCAAGATCTCACTTGCTCAGTCTCTTCTCCTTCCCATCCTCGACTATGCTGATGTCAGCTATCTTGATCTCGCAGAATATCAACTTGATAAACTTGAGCGGCTTCAAAACTTTTACATACGTTTCATATTTGGGCTACGCAAATATGATCATATATCTGAATTTCGCATTAAACTCAAGTGGCTTCCCATCCGCCTTCGCCGGAATGCACATATCCTATCTCTTCTTCACAACATTTTGTTTAATCCTAAGTCCCCAGCTTATCTCAAGGAACGCTTTCAGTTCCTTAATTACAGTCATTCAAGATTCTTAAGATTGTCAGAGAATTTGAAACTGAAAACGCCTGTAAACAGAACAAGTTTTTACAACAAGTCTTTTACCATCCAGGCCATTCAACTATGGAATGCATTACCATTAAACATCAAGCAGACACGATCATTACCTTCTTTTAACAGATTAGCTACCTTAAGCTATAGTGTTATTGTTTACTTTTGTATGTATATAATATAATATGTGTATATATTTTAGTATATATATTATCATATATATTACTATTTTTTTTATATTAATAAACGAAATTATTGTACGAGTGCTGGTTTAGCAACTACCGACTTTTGTTGTCCTTCCTATACTCCATCCAAAGGTTGTCTGGAAGAAATCGCCATGGGCGATAAGACCGCCGATTGTACTTGTATTTAATGTTCTTGATTTTATGTAGCATTTTTGTACAATAAAGTATATTCTATTCTATTCAATTCTATTTGAATGTTTTTGTTGTATTTATCTTTGTTTAAAACATAATAAATATAAGCGATCGATATCATTACTTATTTGGTCACAATACAACAACTAGAACTGTCATCGAGAAAATAAAGAAATGGAAATAGTATAGTTTGCAATATAGTTTAAAGTTAATTATATTATATAAGATCGATTATACATTTGTAAGTTTTACTTGCGTAAGCGTCATTATCGTCCCTTTAAAGCGGAGTCTGGTGTTGATAAATAGTAGTGCTCACTTAGGCTTAGAGGTTTACATGGCAAAACTTACACCTGTAAGTTTGAGTTTAAAACACTAGAACTATTAAGATACAGGGTGGCGCAATAGAACGTGCATATTGCATCATCTTTTTTCGCGGGGTAGAAAGTGCGCGGGCGGGGGGAGCCTGCATCGTTGGGTAGGCGGGCTCATGGAGTTTTAGTCACTATGAGTCACTTCGACGGGAAGCGTCGCGCATTTTGAGTGCGCGCATTTTACGAGAACTCTCGTTCATACATCGTTACTAGGCGTTTATATTGTTCTGAATATGGACTACGGCAAATTAGTGAAGCTCCGAGTGCTAATTTAATTAAAATATGGGTACAGCGTTTTGAAGAGACTGGTTCAACGTTTAAACCACAAGCAAAAGGTCGTCCAAGAACATCTAGGACCGACGTCAATATTGAGAGAGTTATGCAGTCTGTACGAGGAGATCCACAAATGTCTACTCGCAAGAGATGGTCTGTCTTACACTTATCGCGACGAAGTTTGCAACGAATTTTAAACTTGGATCTTAAACTGCATCCTTACAAGCTGCAGTTAACACAAGAATTGAAAGAGTCTGACTTCGGAGCAAGGCTCGCATTTGCTAATGAAATGCTTAATCGATTTTCCAATTTTGACAATATCCTTTTCTCAGATGAGGCCCACTTCCATATCAATGGGTTCGTAAACCGTCAAAATTGTCGTTACTGGAACAGTGAGAATCCCAAACTCAAGCACCAGAAACCACTGCATAGTCCTAAAGTGACAGTATGGGCAGCAATCTCTGGTAGAGGAATAATTGGACCGTTTTTCTTTGAAAATGCGCGGGGGCAAAACGTCACTGTTAATACCGAACGCTATGTTGCGATGTTGGAAGGTTTTTTGGCTCCAGAGCTTGAAAATTCAAGAATAGTGAATTCTAGGACTTGGTTTCAACAAGACGGAGCTACCTGTCACACATCAAATGACTTCATGGCGGTTGTGAAACAGATGTTCCCTGGCAGACTGATTTCGAAAAGAGGTGATATCCCATGGCCCCCACGTAGTCCAGACGTGACCCCTCCTGACTTTTTTTTTGTGGGGATACCTCAAGAACAAAGTCTACAGCAATAATCCGAAAAACATCGATCAGCTCAAGGAGAATATCCGTGGTGAAATGGCAGCAATTACACCAGCATTACTGAAGAAAGTTTTCAATAACTTCCGTTTGCGATTAGAGGAGTGTCGTCGTAGAGAGGGTCATCATTTAGACGATGTTATTTTTAAAAAATAAACTTCAGTTATTTCTTAATAATACCTCAGTTTTATTTTTATTTTTTAATCAATATTTTAAATATGCACGTTCTATTGCGCCACCCTGTATTAAGACAATTATTTGCCTCTTGTACTGAGGTCCTACAATTATAGCCTTATGCTAATGAAATGTATACAAAGTTACAATAATTCTAATAGTCATTAATAAGTTTTTGGGTGCTTTAAAACACAAGAAGCAAATTGGGTTTTCAGTTTTTTATTTTATTTGAATGAAATAAATTATAATGAATAATTTTAGGTGAACTTCCTGGCCGCATATTCATCTATCGTGATGGAGTAGGAGATGGACAAATTCCCTACGTTCATCGTCAAGAAGTAAGTATTTTATGCATTCTGAGATAGTTTTGAAAAGAAAATACCATTGTTAACCACTTGCAATGAGTGCTGATGATTTTAACAGACACCAATTGTTATCAAGTAAAAACAGTTTATTTTATAGACAGTCTAATACATCAAGCAAGGGCCAAGAAGCCTTGATTGTTTTCATAGATAATGTTAGTGAAATTACCATAGCATTCGACGCTTCTGCCACTTTTCAGTAGCTATGATCATGAATGACAAGAAAGATGTATTGACTGACATCTTCGTCTTCCGCGCTTAAAACAGTTGCGAGTTTTAATTATCTGTACTAGTCGCGAAAACTTGAGACCATACTAATTATCTAAACTGTGTTGATTATTTAGGTAGGCGAGATCAAGAAGAAATTAAACGAACTATATGCCGGTGCTGAAATAAAGATGGCGTTTGTGATAGTATCAAAACGCATCAACACTCGCCTGTTCCTAGACCGCGGCCGCACTGGAGAAAACCCACGACCCGGCACTGTCGTTGACGATGTCATCACGCTGCCCGAAAGGTATGTGCGCAAACAATTGCATTGGTGACATATAAAATATCTATAAGAAACTTAAAATTTGTAAAATAAAATTTAAAAAAGGAAAAACAACTCAAAAGACTTAATGCAGACAGAGCACATGGCAAACATGCAATTTTTGTCAATCTGTTAGTATACAGTATCACATAAGAACTACTGACTTTTAGGGCCAAGTTCATATAAGCAGCAATATGAACTTTGTCCTAAAAGTTTTTGATGATTAGTTTCGAAGGATTCACGGTTTAAATAATTTTATTAATGTATGTATATATAATTTACAGGATAAACTAGGAACGTGCCCGCCACTTCATTCGCGCGAGCCTTGTACTTTTTAAACATACATTATGAACCCTGCAATCTCAAAATTTATTGAAATCCGTTCAGCCTTTATGGAGTAGTTGAGAGAAACTTATCAGACAGTCTGCCATACAAAAATATTAAAAATGGTTATTTATGTATTAATAGTGGTTTTCACCACTTCATTGTGGCATATATTTGAAGTCATTGAAGAACATTTCTAATGTTTGATATGCCGCTTCTTTATTTCATGTTATGTTGAAAATTTTAAAAATGACCTCTTTAAATTTTTTTTTGTCGAAACAAATACTAAAAAAAGGGTTTTTTGAAAAAGAAAACAACCGGAAACGATGTTTCAACCTTATCCCTATTAATATTGTTACGTTCGAGCGGGGGTACGCACTTGTGGATTGGAAGAAAACACCAGTTTTTAATTTAAAAGCTTTTATTGACTTACAAAGCCGCGCACAGTACCTCCCTGTAGAGTTGCTGTCCTTAAACACACGACCAACGATGCACAATTCCGACGATAAGTTGTCACACCCTCAATACCGTCGCCGATATTGCGTAGACCACCTCCGATATTATTGCGTGTAGCTCACCTCTGGTTCCTCTCTCGAACTACGCTACACACTTCCTTCACGTATCTATCCACCAAACTTGCCACTAAATTCACCACTTGATTCGTCTCTGTACTCTATTAATCTTCTCTAACAACTCTTTAGTATCGCACTTGTTGCTTCACCGTCTTAGACTGACTCAACTTTTAACTCTTAAACTTTCAACTCTAAACTGCCCGGTAGGTGCGCCTTACGCTGTTTATATACCTGGAAGAATTTTCTAGAACCCATCTATCTATCTCTGTCTTTTCTTTCCCGAACATTCTGTTCGGGAACTTTCGTTTATACATCTATCTTTTTCTAACATCTATCTATCTCTTTCCTTCTTTCGTCGTCTATCTCTGTCTAACATCTATTTATCTCTTTCTTTCATTTATCTTCTATCCTATTCTAAATATATCCGTCCTTGTCTTTTTGTTCTAGATTTTTCTAGACTTTTCCAAAAGTTCTAAAACTAACTAGATGGTTCCACCATCATTCGCCACAATATTATAAATGCGAAAGTAACTCTGTCTGTCTGTCTGTCTGTCTGTTCCGGCTGAAACTCAGTATATATATATTTTCGATACCGAGGATGAACATAGGATACTTTTTATCCCGAAAAATGGGATAGTTTCCGGGATAACATGATATTTGTTTGTTATGCTTTTACGGAAAAACTACTTGACCGATTTGGCTGAAATTCGGTACGTATGTAAATTAAATACGGATGGACAAGGGATAATTTTCATTTTGGCCTTTTTGGTAATTTTGGCCTATTTGGTAATTTTGGCCTTTTTGGTCATTTTGGCCTATTTGGTCATTTTGGCCTATTTGGTCATTTTTCCTTTTTGGTCATTTTGGCCTATTTGGTCATTTTTCCTTTTTGGCCTTTTTTCCTATTTGGTCATTTTTCCTTTTTGGTCATTTTGGCCTATGTGGTCATTTTGGCCTATTTGGTCATTTTGGCCTATGTGGTCATTTTGGCCTATTTGGTCATTTTGGCCTATTTGGTCATTTTTCCTTTTTGGTCATTTTGACCTTTTTGGTCATTTTGGCCTATTTGGTAATTTTTCCTTTTTGGTCATTTTGGCCTTTTTGGTTATTTTGGCCTATTTGGTCATTTGGCCTATTTGGTCATTTTGGCCTATTTGGTCATTTTGGCCTTTTTGGTCATTTTGGCCTATTTGGTCATTTTGGCCTTTTTGGTCATTTTGGCCTCTGGTCATTTTGACCATTTTGATTATTTTGGCCTTTTTGGTTGTTTTTGCCTATTCCGTCATTTTAGCCATGTCGGTCACTGTGGTCTTTAAACTCTAGTAATATTATAAAATTCTAAAGATGCCTGATGAAATGTGAATAGACTATATAAACATTGCAATTTTACACACACACAACACAACTGGGCTGATTTTGATGCGATATTCCCTGATTGACAGCAAATTCTTAGACTTAAAATCTGTGCTACATTTCTATCCTGGGAATGATTTAAAATGGCTAGATTTAAAAAAATCGAATTCTATTGTTATTTTTTCACTGATCAATATCAAATTTTATATAATGAAATGTGTGATATTTTTCATCTCAAGAATTTTCCCGGGAGAGGTTTGTAGTTGTTCACATGCAGAAATAATTATCATATGTATAACAAGTTTAAACTGTTTATATAATTATTAACAAGTTTAAACTGTTTATATAATTATTCACTGAATGGATGAATAATTATATAAATAGTTTAGTTTTCACGTTCATTGACATATATGCATTTCTGTTTTCAGATACGACTTTTGCCTGGTCTCGCAAAATGTACGTGAGGGTACAATAGCTCCGACGTCATACAACGTGATAGACGACTCTACAGGGCTGCATCCTGATAGGGTAAGTAAGATATAGCAGTAAAAGTGAGGGGTGCAGTTTTAACTAATAAATAATAAACCTTTCATTCATTTAAAGGGGGTTTGGAAACTACACCCCTCAACCTTCTTGTTCCTTTGTTTTGAATGTCTATTAAGCCCATATTAGATGGATGAATTCTGTATTTTAATTTGGATGTAGCATCAAAAATGTTCCATGTAAACATAAAATTGGTGCAATCTATGTCATTGGTTACCGTCGGTCAATGCGATTGAAAATGTTAAACATGGTCAATACTTTCAATATTGAGATCAATGAGACAACCCCAATGGTTGTCTGGAAGAGATCGCTTTTAGCGATAAGACCGCCCTTTGTACATAACTAGATATCATTTTAGTCTTTTAAGTTCATGATTGTATTGGTGTACAATAAAGTGTTATCTATCAATGAGAGAATTTCCAATGCGGTTGAAGAACAAATGTCTGTGTAAACATATGAATTGAGTAGTTGGCTTAATTTTTACTCGGATGTGCGCATTGCTATTAATGTAGTTAATTATCTATGAGTGTTGTGGAAGGAGATTAAAAGAGAATGAAGTATTGTTATTTTAAAGATAACAAAATCTGCTAAGTGCATGCCAGTCCGTGAATTATGAAGGAATCCAATCCATTGTTTTTGTTACACAAACGTTACAGCTACTTCTAATTTTTAGATTTTTTATGCAATATGCTATTGCATTCATGTATTTGACTGCAGCACAAAAACCTCATGGTAAACCTATGTCAGAGGGAGTCATTTACTGGTGGTTTAACAATGAGAGGAGTTTCATCATACTTGTGTTTCGTTTATAGTTTCGTCATCGTTTTATGGTTTTACAACATCACTGTATAGCACCATATAGTAGTAAAATTTCATCCACACAAACCATTAGATTAGATAAATAGATGGTGCTGCAATTGCGCGTTTTCAATTAATTAACAAATACTTAGTTGTCATAAAGAACATGTCATTCATGTTGTATTACTTCAAATCAGGCTGTCTTTGCCTCAGCTCTTTGTTTTGCTGGTCAGTTGCCTAGACTATATGGACTTTGTTTCTTTCTTAGATATGCAAAAATCCGAATTAAGTTTTTGTATAGTGTAACTTAAACAAAGCTACTTCCTGCAGCTTGACTCGTGGCGTAGCCGCGGGGCTCGGGTCTACGAGTATTATAAACTCTAGTAACTTATAAAAAATATAATTTAGAAAATTAGAATAAATGAATATCATATTGTCACGCACAATAACAAAGTAACAAATAAGCGTGTACAACTTCTAAACTTTTTCTTAAATTTAATTTAAAAAGGGTATGGAACTAGAGTTCGTAGAGTAGTTAATAATTATTAAAAAAAAAACTTATAAAATAATAAATGACCTATGTTCTATGTGACCAATATTGTGTGTAAAACTCCTATTAATTTTTTAATCTAAGGTGTAAAATTAACTCTTAATCCCAGTGGATAAATCACTAAAACGTAATAATGTTGGCAGGAAGCGAAGTCGCGTCCCGCGATACTGGGTTAATGTCACAGCGCAATCCCGCTTGACTATAACGTTTTTAGTCTTGAACAGGTCAATTTTCAAAATCCATGCAAATATCTTTTCAATTTTGCACATATCAAACGAGTTAATTCAATGCGGTCAATGAGGATGGGACGTCTAATATCGGCTTTACACAATTTAATTTACTATTACATTTTTCTTATTTAACTCAAATTTACCTCTAAATAAATACACATCTATTAGGCCTGGTAACCACTGAAATTCATAAACGTCAAATACGTCGTATGTCAAATAGTACTTACAACAAGATTATGTTATGAAAATGACAGTTTGTATAATACAATAAATTGATTGTCTTAAAACTGTTAAATGTTGAATTTACATTGAATTTTCTATTGTTTCAGATCCAAAGATTGTCATACAAGCTGACACATTTATATTTTAACTGCTCGTCACAAGTACGCGTGCCGTCCGTCTGTCAGTATGCGCATAAATTGGCATTCTTGGCAGCGAATTCCCTGCATAACCAGCCGCATTATGCCCTAAGTGACACACTTTATTTTCTTTAAAAGTTTAAAGACTAAAAACATATTTTTTTATACTACTAAATAAGTTGATTTCTCACTATCACTCGTTAAAAATTACTGTCGATGCAGGAGAAAAGCATTGATGCATTTTGTTTTATTTACCTATGTTTATATATTTTTTTAACTTTCATTGAACAAAGCTAACTAGTATAGTGAAGTAGTTTAAGTTTGCCTTCGAACTAGCTGACGAAGCATTCCAAAACAAGCCACTTGTTAAGTGGTATTTATTAGCAGCTACTTATGCTAAAATACATATTATTAAGTTCTTACGCATTCAGTAGAAATACAGATTATTTCGTACATACAATCATAGGATAAGAAAATAACGAAAATATGTTTTACCACCGAAAATTTTGTTAATATTTTAGCCTCCGGTTCTACGGGTATAAGTGTAGGCTATATTGTGTTATAGTGTTGGCTACAGGGTCTATTAAAAATGTGTGTGTGACATCCTAAATGCTAAATATCACAGTCAATTTTTATACTGAATCCTCATTACTAATAAACATTAAGAAAAGTCTTATTAAATTTTCTTTTATTATACAGAGTGAATTTTCTCACTGGGCCTTTAGGGGCAAATCCGAAACTACGAAATATAGAAAAAACTTTTTAAATATATGTATACTTTAATGAATCATATATATTTTCTTAAAATAAAAGTAATTTTACTTCTACTGTGTCTTAAGATTATAGAACACTTGTTTTCTAATTGTCAAGAATAGACCGATTTTTTCAAAGGCATGTAGGTCAGATAAATTATATTACAGAAGTAAACACAACTTATGTAGTACTGTTAGCTGTTTATTCAACATCATAAAGGGTATCAGATATTTTTCAGTTGCCTTGAAACAATGCACTTTAGGTTGTTCAGGTGAACATGTACGTGTTTTTCCCTTGTCTTTTTCTTCTAAGAATTAGAAACACAGAAACATGACTCTTGTTGGACTTGTATCCAGTATAAGCACATATTATGTAATCAAAATTAAAACGTTAGGCAGGGTACAACAGAGATATAGTCACTAAATACATAGTATGCGTTTTTTCCATAGACAATCATTTTTGTATGTTACAAACAGAACATTTGTAATAAATTATAATACTATGTAATTATACTATGTAATGATTTTTATAAGACAACTTAAGCCACATCTAAAGTTAGATATTACAGTATAAAATGTTTTATATTAATCATCTAAAGACTAACTTTACTATTTCATAAAATAAAATCTCGTAGATAAAATAATAATTGGAAGCATTTTCGAATAATGTTTTTGCTCTAGTATTACGAACACTTGTTAACTGGGTAACCAGATATTACTTAATCATAATTCTTTTGATGTGAATGGGGCTCTTGGTTTTTATTAAACATGTATGTAGCATTTGATTTTTCATCTTTTATAAAGATTTTGAGGAAACTTTCTCGAACGGGTAATTTGTGTGTTGAAATAAAGTGATATGTATGGTTAAGAGTTGTTAAGTCATATCGATCTGAGTACGTATGGTGTTGACAATGGCGTGTGTTGACATTCATTTAGGTTTAACTTGGAATGAATGTACATCTTTAATGTATAATGAAAGATTTGTTTCAAATCGTATTTTAAACCGTCAGCAAACAGACATCATGATGCATATAACAATTTTTCGAGTATATTGCTGTGCACATGTTTGTTTTAGCTGGTTTTAAATCGCATTGGAACAGACCTAAAAGTTACGGTAAGCAGAAATATATAACTTGTTCATAAAACTGACGATCTTATCGGTAAGAAGTTGTATGTTGTATTTTCGTGTTTTTTTTATTAAGTATTCTGATTTAAGTATTTTTGATAAAATACAAGTGTTATTTCTACATCATATTCTTTTTATTCTCCCTGAAAATCTCAATAAATAATATTGGATTACGAACGTCCCAAAATTGAGCTCTGATCTCACTCCATTCTTTTTTAGTAATGGTTTCAATGGGATTAATTACAACGTGGAAGAAAAGAAGAATATTATTTTCTTTGGTTATACCAATATTGCACTAAAAACTGGCGAGCCCGGAAGATGACTTGTGCCACTGTGGTGAATACAATATTTGACACTGGTGGAAATAAAATATAAAACAGCTATAATGAAAGATTTTTAAAAGAAAACAGTGTTTTTAAATTAATATTAATAACTCCTATAAACCATAACGGCCGTGTTCGCCATGTGGAAAAGTAAAGTAAAAGACATATTTGCGGTCTTAGAAACTAAATTAGGTATTGTTTGTGCTTCTACTAGCTCCAAAACTAGTATTAACTGTATCTTTGGAGCTACAAGTGTTCTCTGCTGCATTGTCTACTTATATAATAACAAAGATAGTCCTTACTAAACATGTGCAAGTGTGTATGTTTGTTCGTGTATGTGTGTGTGTGTGTGTGTGTATGTATGTAGTGCAGAGTGAAAGGTGTGTTTACTCTCCAATTTGTACCTACTTTATTTCGAATTTACTTAGCGAGACTATCTTGATGAGGTGATCAATTTTGTTGTATAAATGTAAGTTTATTGTCGCGTATTGTTTACTAGTGATGCGCAAACTAAATCACCAAAGAGATCAGTGATTTATAAATCTTTTCCCTTGAAAGATTTAAATCACTCTTTTAAATCTTTGGTTTCGAATGACATAATTCATTCAGCTGACCGGTTTTAAGCTTTAAAATAACGCTAGTCTAATTTACTGTGTATCATCATTGTATTTCTTAGAGTGCGCATGTTATCTCATTTCAATTCACAATATCCTGTATCTACTGTCTCAAACTACATCCAAGTATCTGATTTGTTAGTTTTCATCATTCCATTTGACTAAAATCAATCTTAACGTAGTGAGTTAGATCTATTTTTAAAATCAAAGATTTAAAGAGTGATTTCGAATTTTGAAAGATTATACATCTTTTAAATCAATCACTCCTGAGTTACACATCTTTATTTTTTACTTGCAAAAGTGTTTCTAAACGATAAGGTTGGACATGGTTCTTCTCTGGATTGAATTTGAATCAGGTAAGGGATATATTACTTCACAGTGTTTTTTCCAAGAAATATATATCTGTCTTCCTGTCATTCACGGTATAATTGAATTGTAGGGTACAAGAAAGTAGAGAAGTGTATTGTCTATGGTAGTCTGCGTATGACAATTTTTTTGGATGCGCAGGGGCAATTCATTTCGTACCATACAGAGTCCCTCTCGGCTGTGGGGGTGGGACTGGACCTGGTCCGCGGCGATAAGCGTGTGCGAAGACTGGGCGGAACCAACTACTCCACTAAACCTAAACCTGTGTCCCATACCCGGCGCTTGTGTGGAAGAATATGAGATGACGAGCGAAGCTACGCCCATTGTTTAACCGCGCAACAAGCTTGGGTCACTCCGGGGTGCAGTAACCCACTTCACCAACAGAAGTTGGACCCGTCGCATCCCCAAAATGCGTGGATCCCAGCGATGGAATCATGGGAGGAGATTTGCGCATACCCGTGTCTCCGGAGGCCAGTCTGACGACGGCGCCCGAGGAGCGCGTGCGAACGTCTCTCCCTCACTCTCTCAGCGGCTTCCTTGCGGGACATTAGTGCCTTGTAAAAGGAAGAAACCGCTGATCAGTGATCATCGCCAGATCGACCAGCGTGTGAAACGCAGTGACTAGTGCGCCCCACTCGCGGCACTTCTGGGTTCCGCTCATCACTTGCAATGTTTGGAGGCTCACGAGGAACAGATGATCCCATCATCCCACAATACTCATAAACATTATGGGTATTGAGTGAACCTGATGATAGTGTATTTTTGTTCTTCCCAGTAAAAATTCGCAGCATCAATAAAGACAAATAATACAAAATTACAAATAGTCATAGATTGCAAACATTTTTTATTAAAGAGAGGCGAAGGAAACTAAGAACACAGCCATCTCACGAGTTTTTGAGTAATTAAATGAAAAACTGTTTTTCGTTACACGTGTTGAGTACCATGGAGTAGTCAGTTCATATATTTGTTTGTTACATCTTCACAGCTAGCTAGCTACTGAACGAATCTTCTTGAAATTTCGCACAAACATAGTTAGTAGTTCGGTCTGCTAAGAAAGACACAGGGTACCTTTCATCCCGGAAAATAATGTTGTTACAAGCGAGCAGACGTAATAAAGTTAATAAATAACTACGACACAATGAAACTCGCTCTTTATGTAACATCACAGATATGATTTTACATAGATATTTTAATTAATATTTCGAGGTATTAAGACCATAAGTACTAACAATCACAAAGATTTGATCATTCCCACTCTCATAAACTCCCTCCCTCCCTCAAGCGGGCTCTGTAATTTTATTTATTAGTATAAATTGATTCGATATTGGGAATTGGCAAATGCACAAAACTGCAGTGTCTTTAAAAAAACCCGCTGTTTAACTGTCGACAGTCGTCAGCTGTCATGATTAGAGGCATGTAAGCGTAGACAGAGAAACGAGAAAAGAAAAACGTAGGTTTCTCTGTCTACGCATGTAAGCGTAGACAGCATGTAAGGCTAGCTCTCGTTCGAGTTGATCTTATGATTAATCGAAATTCTTTTTTCTATGGTGAAATATCGATTCAGTGCTACATGTCGATTTAAAAAATCGATTATTTTGCTCATATAAATTCATGTTTCGATTAATTGATTTCAGATCGCTATGCCTACTCAGTAGTCTGTGGAGACATTCTCCTCTCCTTGAGTTTTGGCGGGAAGTCGGGAACTGAAAAGAGATGTTCTGCTGTGCAGTTTTCTTTTCTGTAAATATATAAAATTACTCTAAAATAAATAGTAGTTGACGGATATCGATAGTTATTGAGAAGTAAAATATGTGTTTTTGTGTGAAATGTGTCGTTTCGAGTTGTCACAAGAACCCCGTTAAATGGCGTCAGTTGATAACCTACAGTTCAGATGAGCTATGCCTGGCTTATAAGAAAATGAAGAACTATAGTCGTATTTTTAATTAGACGACATCAACTGACGTTTACTGTGTTGTCAGTTTTTGATGAAATAAAAATAGTGTTCATTAGTGTTGTAGCAAAGTGAATGATTGAAAAAACTCTTGAATGAATGAAATTGCCTCGATTGTCCAGTGAATAGTTAATGTGCCGAACTGACGATATCGGGTACGGGGTTCGAATTATAGTCGTGTTTTGTACATACCAACGAGTTTTCGACGACTATGTTCCTATAATATCTACCTATACTAAATACCGAGTGGTTTAAACATTAAGGAAAACATTGCGAGGAAACTTGTAAGACTGTCCTATTTTCAATAGATCATATATACTAGGGCCAAAGAGACCAGATACAAAAGGTCATTCACCTAAAAACTACTGTGGAGCTGACAATCTATTATCTATCTCTTTCCATCTCGTGTATTTGTCGTAATTTGTCTGTCTTTGTCGTAAGATCAAGACGGGTTCGCCAACATTCGGGCGCCATTTTATAGTAAGAGTTACTGTTTTTAGTTCATTCCGTTTTTAATAATAGTGTTCTTCATTCCGTTTTTAATCAATAAATAATTTATTATACATGTTACAGATTCTGATTCTACAGACTCAGAACAATCGGCGTCAGGCTGAATAAACAATGATTTCTTTAAAAAAATGTTTCACTTTTATCCTCATTTCCATAAACATTATTATTATTCTCATTTCAACTCAATTTCTTTATATTAATTGTTACCTTTTTAGAATAACATATTAATAAATAAATTGTCTACTAAAATATATAATACAACTTTCAAAAAGTTACGCACCCCTGTATTTTCTAATGACCTTGCATTGGTTTTGTTTACATTTGGTATCGCTTCTCGTTGGCCCTACTATAGTTGAAACTATAGATGTATAAAATATAACAATTATAGGTAGGTAATGAAAATAAAAAACATAGCTTATTACATAATTTATTTTTATTCATCATCAGATAAAAAATCATCACTATCGCTTTCGGTGACATTAATTATAAATCTGTCTGAAACATTGTCGATCATGTGGTCGAGACCATACATTTTGTCTTCTTCTTTAATTATATGAGACACGCAGCTACTTCATTTTTCAGGTGTGATATGTTGAAGTCCTTCTTCAAAAAGTTTTTTTACTTCTGTCATTTTGAAGGTTTTGTTATTTCTTGCAACATATCCTTTAGCTTGCGCCCATACCAACTCAATGGGATTGAGCTCACAGTGGTATGGGGGCAGACGTAGAACAATTATCCCATGCTGCGCTGCCATCTCGTCCACAACATACTTATCGCAATGTTCTTGTTTGTGCTGCCGTACAATGTCTATAAGAGTAGCTTTAACCATTGTTGCTTCGAATAAAATATTTTTGTTCGTTAGCCACTCTTGTATTCTAGGTTTAGTCCAAGACATTTTAGGCAGCGATTCTAGTTTCCTGGAATGGTAGGGGGCATTATCCATCACTACTACGGAATTTGGTTTTAGTTTTGGCAAGACCCCCTAAACCACTTCTCTAAGGAATCGGCATTCATCTCTTGATGATAATCTTCTTTATTTTTTTTGGCTTCACATATTAATAAGCTGTCTTCTACAAATCCTTCTTCCCCGCCTATATGGCCGATAATTAATCGTTTGCCCTTTCCTGAAGGCTGTTTTAAGCCAGTAGTCAAGCCATCTAGGAAGGCCTGGCGGGACGATAACAGTGTCTGGTCAATCCATGCCTTCTTTGGTGCATGACCTTCAAGATAGTGAAAAATATCAATTAATTATTGAAAGTACAATTTAATGTAAAGAAATCAGAAAATTTTTATTACCTTCGTTGATCCAGGTTTCATCTTGGTAATAAATATACCTTCCTTCCCTTCGATACTCTTTAATTTTTCGAAGGTAACGCTGGCGCCATAAAATAATGTCCTGTCTGTCAATTAAAATGGTTTGTCTTGATTTTGTGACATATTTGAAATTTAAATGTTTCATAACATTTCTTAATGTACTCCAAGAAAAATTGGGCAAGTCTGGGTCTTCATTGACAACCTTAAGAATCTGTAAAGTAATAAAAAAAGTTTTTGAGTAAGGAAGTCTACGCAATCTAATACTTTGGTTTTACAAATAACATTATGGTGGACACAGAATATAATGCAGTAGAATGAATAAAGTTTAAGTTACCTTTATAATGGTGGGTGACTCATTTGCATAAAAATCGAAATGTGTGCTGGGACACATATTAGAAGTGAAACTTCAACGGACAAGTGGAAAAACGAATCGCAACGGACAAGTGGAAAAACGAATAGCAACGGATAAGTGGCAAAACGAATCGCAACGGACAAGTGGAAAAACGAATCGCAACGTACAAGTGGAAAACGAATCGCAACGGACAAGTGGAAAATCTTCAACTGACAAGTGATAAAATGAATCGCAACAAAATTTTAACTTGAAGTTTTACGGGCAGGTTTTCAAATTGGACAAGTACATTAACAATCTGCCCGTAAAACTTCAAGTTAAAATTTTGTTGCAATTCATTTTATCACTTGTCAGTTGAAGATTTTCCACTTGTCCGTTGCGATTCGTTTTCCACTTGTACGTTGCGATTCGTTTTTCCACTTGTCCGTTGCGATTCGTTTTGCCACTTATCCGTTGCTATTCGTTTTTCCACTTGTCCGTTGCGATTCGTTTTTCCACTTGTCCGTTGAAGTTTCACTTCTAATATGTGTCCCAGCACACATTTCGATTTTTCGCAGGTTTACTGCAAATTATGATTTGGTTAGGTTAAGTACATTTTAATGGTGTATGTAATACGCTACCCACGCACCGACCATTTTTTACGTCAACACTTTTGTTGTTCGTTGTCGTTCACTTTTGTTATGACTTTCGAAAAACTGAACAGTTGGCAAAGTTTTCTTGTTGTTATTTTTGTTTACTCAACAAACTCTATTTATTTATTTATATTTTTTTTTACACATACCACAAATAGAGGCAGTGATACCTTGTCACGTGGAGAGCAGAGCTATAGTTCGATGCAAACTTAAGTTTGCCTCCATTAATAGCGTCTCGGAACATCGCACTTTCCGATGCGCAGAACGCAATTTTAGGTATTAGAGGGATGAGGTAGTCTGAGGACGCGGTATATCCTCGCTCGCTCTCTCGCTAGCTTTCTCGTTTACGAGACTTTCCCGGCGCTCGGCTCACCAGAGCTGCCAATTTAGCGCTTTAGGAGCTAGATATAGCGCTTTTTAGGGCAATCCAGCTCCCAATTTTATTAAACAACTTCCAGCGCAAAATCTTGCGCTTTTTATAATATGCAAATATCTAATTAATTTTATAATAAATATATATGAATATCTATACTAATATTATAAAGAGAAAAGATTAAATTCTTTGTTTGCATTGAAGAGGCTCCAAAACTGCTTAACCGATTTGAAAAATTCTTTCACTGTTGGCAAGCTTCACAATCCCCGTGTGACATAGGCTTTATTATGTTTACAAAAAAATTAGGGATCCTTACTAAAACTCCAATAACGTAACCCAAGGTGTAAAAAATACCTAAAATCGCGAGCACTGCGAAAACTATTGATGATAGAATGAAATAATGTACTACGACTTTGCAGAACACATCATTATCTACAAAAAGTGTCGCGACAGCATATGTCTAACTATTATAGTTATGCCACAATAAATGTCCTTTTATTTCAATAAATTAATTAAAATGCCGCCGCTAGAACAGGCACTTTATTTGTATCTTGATATTAATCCTTATCAAAATAAATTACTTCATATTCAAGACTGCTTCAATACCTTTATTATAACTTTTTGAATTATTCAATTCGGACATTCCATTCGAAAGATATCACGAGTTTAAAAAGTATTAGAACACGCGGCTTTGATGATTTATATTGACAGAAAAAAAGTATTTCAAAAAATATTTCAAATATACTTACACACCGCGGAGAATACCAACAGAGCAGATGTAACTCCTATAATATATATTTTGTCTGTATAGTGTAATACACTACACACGCACCGACAATTTTTTTCTGTCAACACTTGTCGTTCACCTCGTTGTGACTTTCGAAAAACTGAACCGTTGGCAAAGTTTTCTTAGTTGTTAATTTGTTTTCTTATTGGAACATCCCACTTTCCGATGCGCAGAATGCGATTTTAGGTATTAGAGGGACGAGGTCGTCGGAGAACGAGGTATATCCTCGCTCGCTCTCTCGCTCGTTTTCTCGTTTGCGGGACTTCCCCGGCGCTCGGCTCGGCTCACCAAGTCTGCCACTTTAGCGCTTTCGAAGCTAGATATAGCGCTTTTTAGGGCAACCCAGCTCCCAATTTTATTAAGCAACTTCCAGCGCAAAATCTTGCGCTTTTTATAATATGCAAATATCTAATTAATTTTATAATAAATATATTTATGAATATCTAGACTAATATTATAAAGAGGAAAGATAAGATTGGTTTTTGCTTGCATGAAGAGGCTCCGAAATTACTGAACCGATTTGAAAAATTCTTTCACTGTTGGCAAGCTACGCTATCCCCGGGTGACATAGGGTATATTATATTTACAAAAAAATTAGGGATCATTACTAAAACTCCAATAATGTAGTCCAAGGTATAAAAAAAATACCTAAAATCGCGTGCGCTGCGAAAACTATTGATGATAAAATAACAAATAAAATAAATTACTGAACCGATTTGAAAAATTCTTTCACTGTTGGCAAGCTACGCTATCCCCGGGTGACATAGGCTATATTATATTTACAAAAAAATTAGGGATCATTACTAAAACTCCAAAAATTTAATCCAAGGTATAAAAAAAATACCTAAAATCGCGTGCGCTGCGAAAACTATTGATGATAAAATAAAATAATGTACTACGACTTTGTAGAACACATCATTATTTACAAAAAGTATCGCGACAACATATATCTAACTATTATTGTTATGCCACAATAAGCGTTTTTTTATTATAAAAAATTAATTAAAATGCCGCCGCTAGAAAAGGCTTTTTATTTGTATCTTGATATTAATCCTTATCAAAATAAATTACTTCATATTCAAGACTGCTTCAATACCTTTATATAACTTTTTGAATTATTCAATTCGGACATTCCATTCGAAAGATATCACGAGTTTAAAAATGTAAGAATTAGTGACGGTGATCACGTGACTGTGACATCTTTTCGTGAGTCAAAACTCCATAAGACCCCCTCTATATAGAAGTTTCACTTCAAAAATGATGTACTTTTCGCCTTATAGCGGCAAAAGTAAAATCGTCTAATTTATCTTTAAAACTGTGTTTCGGTCCACGTTTCTCGGGAGACTTAAATTGTTCATTTTCTTTGTATTCTTTTAACACACTGTAAACTGAGGTCACACCAATTCCCAAAATGTCAGCTGTTTTCGAAACACATTCTTTTTTTTCGGGAGCCTCAATAGGTAATAGTGAAGCAGCTTTCTCCTCAAATACGTGTTTTGTAGACGTTTTGTATCATAAGTTTTTCGGTAACGCTTAAAGCAATCCGTGGTCTCTTCTTTCTTGGAGACAAGCTTTGGCTTGACGTGCTTGGTTTAGGATCCATATCGTTTGTACAGAGGTACCAGAGGTTAGAAGCCGAATTACAAATAAAATGGCGACCGACGCGCGCGGCGATGATCGGTGTTGGCCTAAGGTGTTGGCACTAGTGGCCGGCGGCTATACGGTGGATGCAATCAGGCCGCAGCTGGAGAGATGGGTGACCCGCACCAGCGGAACCCTGACCTTCAGGACGACTCAGATACTGACCGGACACGGTTGTTTCGATCAGTATCTGTTTCGCATTGTGGGCTGCTTGCCTTCCCCGGACTGCCGCCAATGCGGCGCACCCGATACGGCGTTACACACGCTTGTTGAGTGCGCTGCATGGACGCCTCAGCGTTTCGAGCTCGAGACACACGTAGGAGCCGTCCGATCGCTTGGCGACTTGGTAACGGCCATGTTGCACAGCGACGACCGCTGGGAGTCTGCGGTTACTTTCTGTGAGGCAGTAATGTCTCTCAAAGAGGCCGCAGAAAGGGACAGGGAGCGAAGTCCTGCAGCGCGTGCTAATGTCTCCACCCGAGGTCGCCGGCCTTCAGCTGGCACCCGGAGAGGCAGGTACGCGCATTACTTCCCTCCCTGAGTTAGGTTCCGGTACGAGGGGCCCCTTGCTACTAGGCAACGCAAGGGATTCATCTGCCCCCGTTTCGTAGTGGGGTGTGTTCTCCCAGGGCACACTCCAAGCACTTTATTGCGCTGGATCGACTGTTGCGTAACTATGTTCTATATCTCAGTCTTTCCTTCACAACAAAAGCGCAGGGTCGACGGGAGGAGGGGGTTTTTAGTGGGTATTGAGGTTGCTCGCCCGTGCGGCATCGCTCTGAGTCTTCCACACTCCTCAGTGTCAAGCCATCGCGGACGAAGCCCAAACAAAGCATACTATTGCTAGCGTTATCGCCCCCGGTGGATGCGCGCCGTTTCCTAGTGACGGCCCTGAGAGTGCGTAAATCGGTTAGCATTTTCCCTCGCCTCAAAAAAAAAAAAAAAAAGGTGTTGGCACTAGTCGCCGCGCCGCGCTTTGTAATAAGCCGTCAAAAAACTGATACATACTACTAGTAACTTATATCAGAGCACTTTTTTACAATTTTATTGTAAAATAGAAATAATATTCTTTTATAGTTTGAAATGATTAACTATTCACACTAATTGTTCATTCATCTGATTGAACAAGAACTGAACGCATCACTATTACTTTAAATATGGCAACATTATTTTACAAAGTGACATTAGTTACTGTCAGTTGGCTTCGTCTAATTAAAAATACGACTATATATTTTAATCTAAGACCTCACTTATAGACATGGGAAAAATCACTCACCAAGAAGAAAAGAGTGATATATATCTTTTTGATACAAAGATATATATCACTCTTTTATATCTTTAACTCATTATCTTTACAGTCAGTGAATACTGAATAGTGTCAGTGTCAATTGCAGACAAGATGAGATATTATCTGTGACTGATATACTAGCAGAGCCGACACGCTGCCTGTGGCAACGCAAAATATCTCTGACATTTAAATAACATACACGCCTTTTAGATGGCCTTTGACTTTTAGTAAATATTTTTGTAATTAAAAATGTTTAGTCCATAATTCGAAATAAAAATTATCCTATGGCTCAATTTGGACTAAATTACACAGTATAGAAGATTCTAAGATTGTTATCTAATCTAATCTATCTATCTATATCTTCACGCCTTTATTACCCGAAGGTGTAGGCAGTGGCAATAATGCCTCGTACGCAGAATTATTTTTTATTTAGTCCCCATGTAATAGATTTGCTGAGTCTATTGCCATACGTCGGGCACAATTTTTGTCAGTCGTCGATATTTACCACACATAACTGACATAAGTCAGTGGTGTGGGGTCTAGATTCGAACCCGGGACCTCTGAATCAGAGATTCAGATGTTAAGCCACTAGACTGCTGACGATTGACAATCGTATAGGGTTTAGTTTCGAATTTTTCGTCTCTCATAGATGTTATCTCCTTAGATTATCCCTTAGCTGACTCTTACTCATACCCACGGGAGGAAATAGGGTGGTGACTTGTGTACTCTTAATTCATCACCACACGGACAAGATTCAAGATTCTTATAACTTGGACAAAATTAAATAATGTCGGCGCCCATTCCTGAAAAACATCGTGACACGAGATTCTTATATAACAGCCACTTCAATTTTATAAATACATAAAATTGAAGTGGCTGTTTGTAATTTCAAATAACCAGTATTTTACTAAATGCATACTATGCAATACTAACATCAAAAATACAATTATAAAAAAATATGTTTGCCTGTCTGTCTGTTTGTAATCTTTAAAACGGCTTGGCCGATTTTGACGAGGCTTTCCTGGCAGATAGCTGATGTTATAAGGAATAACTTAGGCTACTTTTATTGAAACCGCGGGGCACAGCGATTTTATATATATATATATATATATATATATATATATATATATAAAGAGAATATAAAATAAAATAGCTGTCTGATTTCCCTTCATACTTGACACAGGCTTAGGACTGTCAACTTAGTTGCAAAAGTTTGAATACGTAAGTCTAATAAAAATTATATTTTTTTATAGCCTTTTGAAACTAGGCTGGCGTATTTAAAAATCAGTTGCTATTTACAATGATCTGTCTATATACAAATTACAATTAACATTATTAATATGTGCACTCTTATTCATTACTGCTAATGAAGAGTAACTTTGCTAACTTTTTTGATTTAATTCGAGTCCTTCGCTCGTTTAATATATATCCAGCTTTGGAAAATATCCGCTCGCATGGAACTGATGTTGCCAGTAAATTGAGACGTCTATGAACATAATTAAAAAGTAGCGGATACACATGTCGCCTTTCGTGCCACCAAACAAAAGGGTCTTTTGTGCGTAGTAGCATGGGCTCCATCATGTACTTGTCGATTTCGACTATACCAGCAGCAACGGTGTTTGATGGCGTCAACTGAGCAATTTATTGATCGAATTCGTCCCATATCGATGCTGTTGATGACGATGGCTGTGTCGTCGCTTGCTCTTGGCGTGGTAGCTCTGGTGCGGGTTGGGGCGTATTAATAGTACCAACTTTCTGTTTTAAGTTCTTTAAAGCGTTCTCAAAATGTGCGCCACTAAAAAAGGCCTTTTTTTCAAATCTAGGGTCAAGAATCGTTGCTTCGGTATATAACACGTGCGATTCGATGTGCGAAAATCTTTTGTCTAATTCTGCTTCTAAGGTTTCCAGTAATTTTTGTATTGGCACTTGAACATTTTGTTGTTGGCGTTGACGTTTGATATGTGAAGTCATTATGCGACAGAGAGGAATGACTTTCGAAAGGGTCACATTCTTTTCTGCACTTATTTCTCGAGTAATATTTGAGAATATTTCTAAAATAGGTACAACACTTTCAATTAAGGTCCAATCAGATTGATCGAGTATTAAATCGCTTTTTATTAATGCTATTGTAGCAATTATGGCGTCTTTTATTTTAATGCACCGATCCAACATATCATATGTGGAATTCCACCGCGTACATATATCCTGTTTTAATTTTAATTCAGGAAGGCCTAATTGCTTTTGCATTTCTACTAACTTTTTTTGTGCAATTGCACTTCTTTTAAAAAATTCAACAATTGCCTTTACGTTAGTGACGGTGGCCGAAATATGCGTTAGGGCTTTTTGCACGCATAAATTTATGCTATGGGTGAAACACGGTATATGGCGCCAACCACCTTCTCCAATAGCTGCGGTTATATTTGCCGCGTTATCGCTTGCTATCGCAGTTATTTTATTACGTATAGCCCATTCCTCAATTTTGTTTTTCATAAAATCACTCAAATTCTTGCTCGTGTGTCGTTCATTAAACTCTATGCAACCCAGTAAGGTTGATTGGAAACTCATGCTGATCTCCGTACTCTGTATAAAATGTGCGGTAATGGCTAAAAAGCTATCGTTGTTAACGGAAGTCCAACCATCTGTCGTTAAACATACAGCAGTTGCGTCTTGAATTTTCGTTTTGACTATCTCTACTTTTTTTTGGTAAAGCTTTGGTAGTAAGCTTTCGCTTAAGGTTTTTCGGGTAGGAAGTGTGTAACCCGGACAAAGCATGTACAACAACTTTTTGAATTCTATATCCTCCACTATTGAAAATGGATGATATTCTTTGGCTATCATTAACATTAGTTGCTCGTCTATTAGTTCAGCTTTTCGTAGGGTAATAGGCTTTGTGATCTGAACAAAATTGATCATACTTTGGAATCGTGATGATGCCACGGATGCGCCCTGTGTACTGGATGGTACATGCTCTTCTGTTTGACTGCCTGTAATTTGACTTACCAGTCCGCCATCAGATTGTTGCTGAAGATTTATGTTGGCTGCAATACGCTGCCTTTCTGGAGCAAGGGACACACTGGGATGTTTGCTTTTCAAATGCCTCGTTAAATTACCAACATTACCGTTTGTAGTTACTAGTATTTGGGCACAATATAGGCATTTAGCTTTCTTCTGCTCAGTTTGTAGGAAATGAGACCAAGCGGCACTACGTTTTCTTTGAATGCCACTCATTTTACAGACAATTTATATGGAATATATATAAAATTTAAAATAACTACACTGGTTTATTTACATAGGTCCTAGTATTCTTTATTTGAAGTCCTTGTTCGGACAAATTTGAAAATTGAAAATCACAATAATCAATTAAAATGTTTATACACAAAGTTTTATACACAAATTATAGTTTTACACGCAAATTAAAGTCTTACTAATTTAAACACAATTTACAGTTTTATACACAAATGAAACTAATCTAAAATAGAATAATATAGAAATCACTACTAACTATTTAATGCAGAGAATGCAAGTTTCTTTGCTAAAACAAAATAACGGAACTGATATGAAAAAAATATAAACAGAGTGAAACAATATGATAAAATTAATTACATTAAAACAAAATTACACCATAAAACTATAGAGTTACGATTTATTTTGGCTTGCTATTATATTCGGTTTTCTCGTCCACTTACTACGCATGCGCAGTGCGTGGGCTAATCATTCTTTCTCTTTTCTTTCTATCTAGTTAATTGTAGTTTCTTCTCATTCGGATCTATAGGCATCGCGTGGAACAGGAATGAACCTAAATGTAAAAGATATAAAGATACATTTTTAACGCAAGTGATATACAGATCAAATCACTCTTCCCGTCGGATATATATCTTTTGAGTTAATCACTCAGGAGTTACACACCTCTACTCACTTAAAAGCCTAGCTACCAAGCCATAAACCCAAATAAAAAACCCATTCTCCTTTTCTGAAATGCTGCGTTTGACACATTTTGACAGCGTTCTGCGTTTGTTGTTTTGATAATTTTATGATAGGAAATAGGGTCTTCAGCATTATTTAAAAACGAATTTTTAATCACTGCCAATTAATGAGTTTATTGTTATATCACAAGCAATAAAGTATAATGAATATCCAGCCGGCTCATATTAATAGTGATAATATTGAGGAAAATGAAAGTGTTGAAGACCCCATAAATGATATAATTGATTATTTGGTTAGGTGCGCCAAAATCTCTTTTAAAAATGCCCAATTAGATAAAAAGGAACTTCGAACAACTGATAGGATTCGAATGGCCTGTGATATGTATAAACGGTCTCCGACTGAATTCTTAATTCAGTTTGGTAAGTATTTAGCGCCTTACCATCTGAAATATTTTGAAAACTCTGCAGAGAATGAATCAGCAGAATATCGTGAATGTGTACAGAGATTGAACCATTATCATTCTGATGTAAGCAGGCATAAGAGAATAAGAAATAGGCGATATAATGCATTGCAAAAGTTCAAAACTGAAACAGACTATTTCAGTGAGAAGCAAATGATGTACAGAAATCCACTGTTGTATGAACAGTTAGTGGGTCAGTATTTAACTGATGAAGAAATTTGGGAGAGAGACAGAGTTGATATAGATGGTGTGAGTTTCCTCAATATTGTTTTAGAAACTGTAGATCGTAATCAGATGAGAGAAACTAAAAATATACAAATGCTACATGAAGAATTAGAGTCTGATATCTCATCAGTTCATATACAAGATAATGAATATAAACCAGCAACATACAAACAATGGGGAGAGTTTGAGATTCCTGATACAGTTCCTAAACATAAACCTGAGACAAGATTACAAACTATGATACCTGCTCCAGAGAGAAGACTGCTTCGAGAGGAATTTGTACAAGAAATGTACAATAGTTTTATAGAAGGTAGAGATACAGATATAGATTATCACACTATAGATTTTGATGAAAATTATGATGACTTAAAACAACTATCACAAGATGCCGAAGACAAGTATTTTGATTCGGAAGCCAATGATGGTCAAACTCTTGAAGAACATATGGCATTAACTGAAGAATATGGGAGACAAAGTACCAATAAAAACATAGATGAAGATCCTCTTGATGAGTTTATGAATCATATATCAAATAAAGTATAAAATTAAATTGTATTTGTTTCCTTTAACTCCACTTGTAGTGTAAAAAACAGTAGATAAAAGGTGCTAATAATTTTAAATTAATTGTAATTTTATTAATGTTTTGATTTTGAGTGTTGATTTCAGAATATGTCATTTTTGGGTCATTGATTGGCATTACTTGACCTTTTAAAATGTGTATTGAAAACTGGTTGTCTGTATGTGTACATGCAATGCATACTTATGAAGTGTCACATTAAATATCTACATTTTGACATAATTTTTATATACAACCATTACATATGAATTAGGCCCAGCACTCCACTAGTTGCATTCACATAAAAATCTGTAATGAAGCACTAACCCCATATGTTTATTACCCGACTTTAAAAAGGCGGTGATTCTCAAGTTCTCAATGTTTTTTTGTAGGTTCGTTACTGGATTTCTCTGTCAATTGTGGACCGATTTTCGCAAAATATCCTTTTAATCGAAAGTCTATAACACTCCCGAATTATCACCATGTCAGGATCTGATTAGTGGATTCCAAGGAATTAGAGAAACTCAAGAAAATTGTTGGCCCATTTCGTAATAAGATATCAAAAACAATTTTCAAATAGTTTCCTTTATTCGTAACTTTATACTCCCGAAATATTTCCATGGTCACCAAGTCAAGATTTGATGAGCGGATTGGATCCCAGAGCTCTCGAGCATAACCCTAATTAAAGAACGCCATTTGCCTCAATTCTTGGAAAAATCTTGTATACGCGTGTAGCTAATACATTTTCTACAAGCGCTCATTTTTTGACATGTGTGTTACGCGATTTCTTCGTCAATTGTGGATCGATTTTGATATTATTTCTTTATTCGTAAGAAAGTTTACTCCCTGGGCGGTTCCATGGTTACCAAGTCAGGATCTGATTGGTGGATCCTAGAAATCAAGAGTTACCCTTATCATAAAACGCCAAGAGCCTACATTTTACCAAAAAAGCTTGTGCGCGTATGTGTATTACACATTCTACAGGCGCTTCAGTCACCCGATTGCTTCGTGAATTGTGGACCGATTTGCAAATTGTTCTTTTTAACTCCCGAGATGGTTCCATAGTCACCAAGTCAGAATCTGATTTGTGTATCGCAAGGAAATCGATAGCAGCCCTTGTTGAAGAGTGCCGACCCGTCCCGGGACCCGGGAAGTCGGGTAAAAATGTGTAGTTTTTGTTATTCATAACATTTTTAATTCTGAACCGATTTTAATCATTCTTTTTTCATTGGATTTAGTATAGCTCGAGAATAGCACCATATAAATTTCATTCCCATTAGACTCTGAGTTCCGAAAATATGGCAGAAAATTACTCAAAATCTAATAGAAACGTATTTAACAAAATATTGTTAGATTTATGACAATCCTAATGAGTAGGTACCTAATTTAGATCAATAACGTTCAGTACTATCCTCGACTAAGACTACGAAAGCGTATAATTGAAATCGATAACGATAAACCGTATGACTGCGCAAATTAAGTTATGAGATCGGTACTATTTAGAAAACGTCGACGATCGAAGTTGAGATTCAAACGAAAATGCTGCCTGGTGACACTAGACGATGGGCGTAGTCATCTAATTAAACAATTTTTGTCAAGCACTTACATTAATCGGTATTTTGAAACAACGGACAGAAATAGGTTGCGAGACGTGTCGGAAGGCCGCGTTGAGCAGTTGGTTTTATGTAAACCAAAATGCACGAGCCGAGTTGCGGCAGCAGCCGGCGAGTGCCAGCTCAACGACGTATTCTAAATACGCTTTCGTTTCATCAGCTATCGTTTCCACATTGGAGAAGTTACATTATTAGGGATACTATATAGTATCCCTAATAATGTACGCAACTTAAAAAAATTCTAACAAAAAAGAAACCGACTTAAAGAGTAAAAAGCAGAAAATAAAATTACTATATTTTGGAATATTTTGTTGTTGTAATGAAATGTTGGTAATTTTTAGGTTTTGCTTGGAATCGATTTCAAGAGTATAAAAATTTTAGAAAAATTTTTGCTTGTTACTCTTGAAGTCGGTTTCTTTTTTGTTAGAATTTTTGTATTTACTTAATTAATATTAGTATCGTCAATACTACCCGGTACAAATGTTGCATAATCAGTAAGATGTTAATAATTAGTTTTATGTAATAATGTCGTAATCGGGGATGTTGTTTGCATGTGCATCATGTGCTGTATAGTCCGCTTGCCACGTAATATTTAACTTTTTCTTACCATACACGTCTGTAATCAATCGTTTCAAACACTACCTGCGTTTCACCAACACCGCCTTATTGTATATTTGTTTTGCGGGTGACTGTTGTAAGGTGGCACGATTGTGGTATGCATACTGATAGCGAATGCGTTGCAAATTTCACATACCTATGTCTGTATATATGTAATAAAGAATGTCTATTTTGTTTCAGTATAGGCAAAATGGTAAATAGTCTATCTGACAGTTACTGGTGTTCATGGTCGTCTGTAACATCAAGGAAGACCCCTTACCCTGTTGAAGTGAAACTTCTTAAGAATCGTTGATTTGGAACTCGATGAAATAAAAAGCGTCAGAAAAACGAATGGAAAAGAAAAAGATAAACACATAAATGTATAAGACTAAGACTACGAGAGAACGAGACAGAATACATTCTATTTAATCATTTAAACCCTATGTTTTAAGTTTTGCGTTAATACTTCAAACGTGTTTTAAAACTTATATATATTATCAAGATATAATAAGTATATGAAATGTGACGTCATGAAATTTCAAATCCACCCCTTGTCACACTTTATTTCACTTCTACTGCGTGTGAACTGCACACACATACAATTTTTTAAGATGTTAAATATCTGTTTACAGTCTTTTATTGTAGTGTTCTGGGGAAATTGCGCGAGGGTGAGAGTTTATTCCACAGCTTGCATACGTATGGCCTGAAGGAGCACGCACCACGTAGAAGATGACTTTCAAGTGTCGAAGAAATGTGGATGAACTCCCAATCAGCGGCGTAACCGGTGGTAAAATAGCGACGTATACCTCAAATCAATTAGCTTATTATTAGCGTATTGTACATACAACCAACGATCAAGGTCAAGTCAACGGCTCTAAGGTTCGACACCGTCTACAAGTTCGGGAACCTTGACAATCAGGACCGCTCGCCGATATATAGAGTGAAGTCAAAGCAGTTGGAACTGAGGTGTCTCAATCCAAAGGTTGTAGGTAGCATTACTCCACATTGGAACGGACTTGGGTTTTATGTAATCCTTAGCAGGTCCAGCAGACGTTGTCCAGACCTAAAACACAAAATTTAGGTCAAATTGTAAATCTGAACCATCCAGGGACTCGAACTCACACAATTTTTTTATCAAGATCAGTCCCGGGTCTTAGGAAGAGTTCAGTTATATACATGAACATTAGAATTTTAAGTAATTTCCTATCTCGTCTCTCTATTCCGATCCCATATCCCATTCCTCCTGACCAATCCTTCTATCTATCCTATCCCACTGTAAAGGCTGGCAACGCATTGGTGTTGAGTGACGCTTATGAGCAACGGTAACCACTGTCCATGAACTGGGCCGGCCGTCTGCCTGTTTGCCAGCTTCGTAGTAAAAAAGTTAATCCAATCTGCTAAATTTGCGTTAATCTAAGCACCTGCCTTTTCTAACCTTAAGATTGGGAAATCAATACCGAAGGTGCCGAAGCCATAAGTTGAAAAAAATCCCCATCAAAGCAATGTCGTTGATGAGAAGGAAGCTGTGAACATAATAATAAAACGACTAGGTACTTAAAGACAAAAGTTCATGGGAATTGAAAACAAAACCACTGTCTTGTCTCAAATGAACAATTTTAATTTATTTTCATTTTTAACACGAAATGTATCCATGGTGGTTTTTTAATCTGATAATTATGTCAAACAATGGTAAAGGAGACTTGAATGTACGTTAAACTATTTAAAGAAACTAATTAGGATTAATCTATTCGATTGATAGCGGTCATGAAACAGTTTACGTTTGTTCGGTATTGATTCTTCTGAAAATATAAAGTAGCTAATATCCTGGGAATTTTATGGAACCTTTCCCGAGAATAAATTAAAGTTTTTAGGGTGTATAAAAATTTGTTTATTCTAATGCGATTTTCACGAGAACGATTGATAACGTTCTTTTTTAAACACTCCGTTACTTTAGTCTTGAGAATTGATCATAGGCTAGAAACAGACTGACACATGACTCTTATTACGCCATGATTTGATACTACATGACATTTTTCATGCCGGAGTATCCCGGAACTCTTCGAAATTTCGCGGGATTCCTAACTCCGAAAACACTTTGTTGCAATATTCTCAATTCACAAGATACTGTATTTATTAAAAATCCGTATTCATCCGAGGGCGTACACTAGGTGCGTTGTAAAAATGATAAATAGTTTTTTTTTTGTTTTATGTGTTTTGAGTTTGCGTATTTTAAATATGAAATCATCTTGATTTGATTCCAAAGTTTTTTTAAATAGAGTTCATTTTTCTAAAGTATTCCTTATTTTTGGATACTCCTGGTTAGTCTTAGGAATTTGACGTTGTTCGTGTTCAGATATATTTGGTTATTAAGAAGGTGCTCTGAACAATTAGGCGACCAACAATTAGGAATTGTATCGATACTAATGATCATTTTGGGAGTTCCTAAGTATTTGATGGTCTTAGATGTATCCCACATTTATTGTATTATGTATTGTGTTATATTGACCTTCGATTGTAGGTACATAAGTATACTTCACCTACCGAGTCGTATACATGAGATGTTATGGAATATTTTAGACTAGCTTCTGCCCGCGACTTCGTTCGCGTGGAATAGTTAAAAAAAAAGTAAGTTAAAAATATCCCGCGATTTTGAAACATTCTTCATTGGTGCTCCGCTCCTATTGCTCTTAGAGTGATGGTTTATAATCTATACCCTTCCTCGATAAATGGGCTATCTAATACTGAAATATTTTTCAAATAAGATCAGTAGTTCCTGAGATTAGCGCGTTCAAGCAAACAAACAAAAAAACAAACTTATCAGTTTTATATATTATTTAAATAAGATAAAACTCTCTCACCGACACCACACCCTATGAAAATCTCCGCTTCTATTATGTTACGTTACGTTGTAGAGAAATTACATTCAGTCTGTTATGTTATAAGCTGTTTAAGTAATTAAAGGTTTTTAACTATCCCACGGGAACTCTTTAATTTTTCGGGATCAAAAGTATCCTATATGTTGACCAGGGATATAAGCTATCACCATACAAAATTTCATGTAAATCGGTCCAGTCGTTTCGGAGATTAGCCGGTACAAACAGACAGACAAACAGAGAAACAAAAAATTTGAAAAAAAAATCTATTTTATTTTATTTCACTTCTTACATCCCCCTGACTCGGTTTTTAGCATTTTTTTTCATTGTGCAGAAATTAGACCTGTACAATTTTATTATATGTATAGATTAAATGTTTTTTTAATGATTCTATAGCGAAACGAAGTGTGTTGCCAAGCATTTGGGCTCAAATTTATATGAAATTTGGTATATACTACTTTGGTACTTTCAATAACGTGGTGACTTGTACTTTTTGTTACTGGAAATGGGCATGTCTTCTTCATGTGTACTTTCAATGCAAAGAACGAGGTCATGAGATACTTTTTATTTCTAAAATTGCAATATATATAAATGGATAGTTATTTTTCTCATATCTCGATATTTACACTACAAAAGTTCTAGTTATCAATAATGAGCAGCGCAAAACCACATTTCGAGTGTATGAATTTACATACAATACCCGATAGTACCGGTTCAAATAAAAATTCGAAAACAGAGATTGTAACGAAAAATTATTGAAAATCTCTAAAGGGGGTCACAGTACAGGCACCAATTTAAAGTAATGATCACTTGTTTTATTCTTTATAATGTATAATTAACTGTTTATTTCACGGAAAACCTTGATTAATTGGAAGTGGAATATTAAAAGTTTATTATTATTTTAACAGTGACGTATTAACACTGCTTTTATATCTGAATAATTCGATGTTGAAATTTTTTGTTAGTGTTACTACTTGTTGCCAAACCTTAAAGAAAAATGGAGATCAAAATCTATCACCAGCAAAGTACACCTTCTTCATAAATAGCTATAATGTTATTTTATAAAATTGACCGTTACACATTTTATGTTAGTAAAATGGTGTAAAGACCAATATGCGAGAACTAAGTTATGTCGTTATCTCTTAGTTTCAATTAAAAATTATACTTCACCTACGTAACAATCGTGTCTAATGTCCGGTGCCCATAGGGTTTTTCTTCCATACTTGGTTCCATACATGCCTAAAATTTCACAATAGGTAGTACCAGGCCTTATTTTTTGGCACTTCTTTTTTGGGGCACGCAATTTTCGAAAGTTGTAAGTCTATATTTTTTTTGTTTGTAGCTCGAGTTTTCCGGTTTTTATGGCAATTTTTTGATATTTTCGAAATTTCCGTTAAGGGCACTGCGTGGCCCCGCGTGCCCACAAAAAAAGCCCTGGGTAGTACTAATGCTAAGGAAAGAGAATCGTAAGATACAGGAACCAGATATAAATCGCGATAGTCTATCGTTTCGTGTTAACTTGCGTATCCGTGGTTCATTCCAGTGACTTGAGTTCAGATCCCGGTCGTTATTTTGGTTTACTTAATCGTTAAATCGTGTATTTGTCTACACAAATAATACAAATTGAACTTTTTTCATTTTCTTGTTTGCAAAATATGCTATCAATTGTAATGCAAGTTGTCTAAAATTCCATGTTCAATTCAAATGATATTTTAACTAATCTTTGCTCTTGATCTTAAACTGTTTTCTTTTTATAATTATTAACTTTGAAAAAGGCCTTTTAAAAAGACTGTGTGTGTGTGCGTGATCGATATATCTGTTAGTATTCTGCCGGACGTGCCAACCTTGTGTGTTCCTGCTGTGCATGCCACCGAATCTGATAAGAAGCCATAAAGCTAATTTGGAAGTTTGATATTTATTCCTTCTTCGCATCCTCAAAAATGAATCCATCAGTTTGAATTTAGCAGTATGTACTAAAAATTATCTCAGAAAATGGGTCATTTTTTTTCTCACAGAATATGATCTCGAGGCTTACACAAGCAAACCACATGAAAAGCTCTTGTACTTATATGTACCTACCTATAAATGTAAAAATACCTTTGATACTTCTTTGTCCTTTCTTCATGATCTTGGGAACCAACTAAATATCAAGAAATCAGGTAGGTATATATTTGTCAAATGTACCATTTTTGCCAGTTTCTACGCGATATGCACTCTCAGATTTACGCACGGGATAAAAAAATATGTTAGTCATACATCACTGAAATTAATTTTGTTTCTAGTGTTTCCAGAAAGGATGTGTAAGTACTGCGTTTGCTTCGGCAAGCGTATTAGCGTGGTCAAAGAAAACAGTCAATATGACGAATGGTGAGTAGCATGGTGTCCAAAACAAACTGGGCCATATACCGCAAGCGCAACTGGCCGCTGGTCGGCCGCGGCCGTGCCTTATGAATGGGTGGCGAAGAGCAGACGCGGCGCAGACTTCGCGCGAGATACGCGCTTGGGGTTCTCCTCAACCTCACTCACGGCCGGATCGAAGCTTACCAGCGCATAGTGAAGTGTATTGCTCTTTCTACATTGATGTTAAGCTCATGTTATAACAATCACAATGTTTTCGGTGAGTAGCTATAAAAAGTTTTAATATGGTTTTTTTATTTATAATGATTTTTATTATTATAATAGTCTCATTAGTCACACGCGCGCTTTCATACTCCTGTGGTAAGGGGGTTTTAAACACGGTAATTCGACCCTACAGTAAGAGCAAGCAGTACACAATCCATACTAATATTATAAAAATAATTGTGTCTATCTGTTCATTATTCAACAAAACTGCTGAAATATTATTGATGTTTAGTTTCCTCAGAAGCAAGCAAACAAGCTTTGTACCCCAGTCCTTTATATTTAAATACTGAAAAAATAACTGTAATTACGTTACCTGTCAAGCTTGGATAAAGTCGAAGGCAAATCCTAGTTTTTAAATAATATTTAATTAAATTAATATCTAATATTTCTACACCCTTATTGTGATTCCTGAAATAGTACTGCTCTTCCATGCTGTAACTAACAAACAACATGACTTGTAGAAGGTGTAATCGTCGAGTCATAATAATAGGTACATCTATCATACATATTATTATGCTCTCCTTAATTGCATTGCAAATTACTATATTTTCCGTAAAACTATAAACTACTGGACCTATCCCTCATAATCAGCGGTTGTACATTATAACCATTTTATCATTGTATTTTTTAATAATTAATTACGCATACTTAAGTAATCAAGTACAACTTTCGGTTATGATGTAAAAGTGAAACACATTACTTTCTTGTTGATTATGGTGAGTAACAATATAAATTAGTTGAACAAACTTTTTAACATAACAAACACTCGTATGTTCTATTACACTGGTCGGCAACCAAATCCTCCTTTAAATAAAAAATCGATAAATATATAGAATTTGACATGATGAATTTAGATCTGGTTTTAGTTTCTTGCTATCACGTATATTTTTTTTCATATTTTGCTCCTAACTGAATTATTTTTTTTGCAAACCTTTTTTCTTATCATGTCAGTAGATTTAATTTTCATTTCCACAAATCTTTAAGCAATATAATATTGTTACGACCTGAATGCCGACAAAAGACAAATTCACACCTGCGTCTGTAAAAACACATTTTATTACCCTTTTGGTAGATGGGTATATAGAGAAACGATACGAATGGTAAATGCTCAGAATTATATGTTACTTCATTCGCCACAAAATTACAATAGAATACATAAAAATGGAGAAAACTACCAACTGGAATGAGTTTATTAATTAATTAGACATATAATTTTGATGATTTTAAATGTTTTCGAAGGAATTAAATTGCTATTGTCATAATAATTCAATGTGCATTTTGTATGTAAAGCAAAAAAAGCGCTTAATTTAAAACATCAATTACAAAAAAAATTACGTGGTACAAAGCTTTTAATACTATATTTATATTCATAAGTGTCGAAATTAAAAAAAAAAATTACAATAGTTACAAGGAGTGAATTTTCATATTTTTTGCCGAACAGTGTTATTATTCTGTATGACGTTCTTGAAGCCCACTATCAGGGTCGGTCGCCGGGGTGCGAAAACTTACCTCACCAAATATAAAATTTATCTTTAATTTTTATGCTCCATTTTTAAAGTTCCGTATCTATTTTAGCAAATATGGAACCCTCTTTAGGTCCGCCTTTCCATTATAAATATTACAAGCGCTAACATAAAAAAATTACTTTTCGAACTTTAATACAATAAGATCCAAACTAATATCCATCAGTGCATATTCAAAGGCAAGGAGTGCCTTCAGCCGTGCGTCGGAGCTGATATCTCATTTTATCATCCATCGGCTTGTGTCCCCTATGTCCCTTCGACTCCTTGTTACCATTTTTAGGATTCAGTGAACATTTTGACAAGAACGGAACCCTAATGAAATCAGTAAATTAGAGTAATTTCTCTCGGAAACTACTGGGTCTGCATGGATGTTTGGCAGGAAAAAATTATGAATAAAGTTAAATCTAAAGAGAGAAAAAAATGTTCAGTTTCCGTGTATGGGATGTCGTTACACAGATCTTAAAATAAAAACAATATTCCTTAATTGTTTCCTCCTCCTAAATTCTCCTCTCCATTTTATTAAGTAAGAGGTGAAAATATAATGATTGCAGAAGTTTGAAAATACTTTTAACGAATATTGGTTTGAACATGCCCCATTGAGTATTATTTGCTATAATACGCGACGCTTGCGATGCTCGTACGCCAAAACTATTGTTTTTACTATAATATATAGTAAAACCAAAAACCAAATAAGGTTAAGTAAAATAGGCTTCCTAGTGAGACATAACAATATCAAGATTAAAATTCAACGGATCAGTATGGCGATCCAGCGAGGAAACGTAGCTAGCCTTCTGGGCACCATATCCATAGAAGACGATGATCTAGGCTCAGTATTCTTAGTCTTAAGGGACTATGGATAGAATACAATACAAATAAGTTCAGGTTTCTTTTATTGTATTCGATTATATATCAATTTCTTCAGAATACTAGCTTATCGTTTAAGTATAAGATTTAGATAAATACAGATTAAAAATATTTTAAAAAGTAGTATTCTTCAGAAAGCGGCAGTACAAATAAATATAGATAAACCTATTATTACATTATTTACATTTTAAGCGAAGCGCATTGAAATGATGTATACTATGTGTGAGTGTTGGGCAGGCGATTTATGATTGTGGCGTAGGCGTCTGTTGCGTCTTTATCCGACACGTGCTTGCGTGCGTGGCTGTCGTCGGCGCAGGCTCTGGTGCTCGGTCAACGACACATATAGTGTGTGAAAGTGTTATATCTTGACTTCTGCACCCGTACAACAAACACTGCAACCTCTACACAACATGAGTTCTAATCGTAACCAAAAATAGTCAAAATATTTATACCTCTATGTTCAAAGAATAATAATCATAATAATCGGCAGACAAACACATATTGTATATCCCCAAATTAAGCAAGTTACGCTTGTGTTATGGGGGTAATATACAACGCACTATACTGAGGCCAATCCCAGACATCCAGACCATAGGAAATAACGGAGAAAATAAGTTTCCGAAATTTACTATACCAGGAATCGAACCCAGAGCCTCTGTGTTGCAGTGACCCGCTCAACCACAGAGGCTGTTACCTCCCGCCGCGCTCATTATACCGCAATCAATAAACTAATTTACCTCAATAAACAACAATTAAAATTAACGATAAATGGTATACTTATATTATTAACTAATTTTACCATATTCAATATCAAAATATGAAATCGTAACCATTTTAGTCAACTGTACTGTTTGTGATAATATTTTGTAACAGTCGACGACAACACTCTCGAAACAAACAAAAACAGGTGTACTTTAAAGTTTAATAATTATTGACGTCAATATAAATTAACAAAGTTCAATTTTCGCCTGTGTTTACTTTGGTTTTCGACGGCGTAGAGTTAGAGTAAGTTTGAATGCTTGTTTATGGTTCTTATAGAAGCGTTCAAACTTACTCTCTCTATGCATAAGATTGTAAAATAGAAACAACAGAGAAGATTAGCATAGCCCTTGCATGACATTAATGCTAATCTGGGATAATGGTAGTGTTAGCGACCGCTTCATGTAAATGTAGCGATGGGTTTCATGCGTTATTATTAATTGTTAATAACGTTAAACAATGAGGTATTGTCTATATACTTATATAGCTGATCACGAACGGCATAATTTTTAACATTATAAAATAGACGCACTTGGCCACTGTCACTAAGTTTACCATTATCCCAGATGGAGCAAGGACAATAGGTATGACACACAAAATCGTGAAGTGTCCTGTTTGTCGCAGCGCGGGCCGTTGGCAACGATTTTAACTAATAAGAAAAGGAAGAATACCAAGGTTTTAGTGAGTATATCAGTTTAACTGGGAAGCCCTACACTACCTTACCGTAGATCCTGAAAAGTGGGGACGTGCGTTTACTGCGTAATTACAACTTGAAAATAAATACAGTCTACCTGGCATATTTGCGGCACACTCTAGCTCAGATGATCGGGGTGAATTTAGTGCTTAGGTATCCAATCAGTTGTTGAGAATCTCATACTACATACTTCACTCAAATCTTCGAGCAATTTAACCTCAACAAAAAAAAATACAGTCATAATTTTTATCGAGCTGCTGGTCTGCTCGAATCGCCGCTTTTGCTCAACTTATATTTTTTAATTTTCGTCTGAGAATTGTAGACTTCCCATCTGAGCCCATCTTCACTGTAATGCAAGGTCCCAGAATAAATTCCCATAAGGTATTAAATTTTGTGCAACTTTGCTTTGACTGGTATATAGGTGACACTTTCATCAGCCAGAGCGCGGTCTTTTAAATTGATTATTTATTTTAAATATTCGTGCATATGTTCCATTTCGACGTGTTACAAAGTTTGAAAATAAGTTCATAAAATAATTTCGCGAACGAAGACGCCAGCTAGTTATTATTATTATTATGTTTTCTTAAAGAATCGCCATTATAAATATACGGATATTGATCATTTGATTGATGACATGCATCTATAAATGGCTTATAAATTAGGCTGGTCCGAACATCGCATCAGATCAATTGGATACTTATATAAATCATTGTCTGCTTTCTCTGATAATTAGCTAGGAGCGGATGACAGCTTTTGTAAGATTATGCAAATGAATTCTGATCTACATCTATTTAAAGTTTCGAGCAGTTTTGAAGTGAATTTAATATGAGCCATAAATTAATTTAGCTGTGAATTTGATCACATACTGATAAAATATTTTAGGAGATGATTAGTATTACTTATTTGCTACACTAAAATGTTATTAAATTACAGCAATATTAAATTATATTTGGCCACGCGAGTGTTCCCCTCTATAAAATACTGAAAATTCTAGTAATAAACTTTAAAACACTTTCAGTGAACATTAGTTTGAACAAGATCCGTTCAGTAGTTTTGGAGTATAGTGATTGCTCGATTTAATACTTTTTTTAAAGTTCCTTAGACAAATTACAAAAGAACCCGTGCGCGGACTGCAAAGCATTAACTGATTTTTTTATAAACAGATTCGTGTTTAACCACGATAATGCTGACATGATCGAGGGTGGAGCATATTTTACCTAAAAAATATTGTAACGAGCCGCGAGACTCGAATTAAAATGCCTTAAAATTACTATAGACTTTATTAGAACTGTACAAACACGTATAACACAGGTACAAATATAACCGAACATAATAAGTCCAAACGTAATGCAGAAGGTCGTAATTCAATAACATGCGTAAAGTCCGTCACTTATTAGATTCCCGATTATAGTACACACGTCTCGCTTCGCTCGTGGTTCTCGCTCGACTGACTCCCCCCTCCATCAGGTCATCGTTTTATACTGCGCAACTGCAATGTCGCCGTATCTAAGTCGACTTAATCCGACACACCTGGTTAATGACTGCCATAAAACATAAATAAAATAAAATAAATGTTATTAGTACAAATACCGACGGGTAATAAACGTGCTTTGTTTCAGATATGCAGGTGGGTATTGTTTTTGTCGGGGCCAGAGTTGTACCAATATCTATTTAAAAGAGATATTAAAAATGAGACATTAAAAATGCTTATAACAACGTATCTAGTGAAAAGGTATTAGATTCACTTGATAAAATAAATGTTGGTGTTAAAATATGTAGTTATATATGGTCTTTTTTGAATGATAGATGTCTTATTATTAAAAATAATGAAAAATATCTAAAGAGATGGACCGCATCAGGCTTGGCTCAAGGGGACCCATTATCGCCTTTGCTTTTTAACTTAACTACATCTAAAATATGTCACCATTTGAAAGATCTCATAAGGGTGTCTCAATATGCGGATGACTTTGTATTTTATTTAAGTCATAAGTGTTTAGAATTTTGTGAGAAATCGCTACAACATGCTGCTAATTATATGATTGTAAAACTTAACGAGATAGGATTAGAACTTTCAGCTGATAAATGTAAGATAATTATTTTTAGTAGAGGAAAAAGACAAACTAGAATCAATATTAATATAAATAATTACACATTAAACCAAGCAGAAAATATAAAATATCTAGGTATGTGGTTAGATAGATCTTTGCTATGGAATAAACATATAGGTGAAGTATATATAAAAGCCTTAAAATTTTTAAACATAATCAAAGTGTTATCGGGGTCTACATGGGGAATGCACCCTAAACATTTGCGTATTTTGTATATAATGTTAATTAGAAGTAGATTAGATTATGGATGCTTTCTTTATGACACTAGTGCCAAGGTCCACTTAGTTAAATTAGATAAAATACAGAATCAGGCATTTAGAATAATTGGTGGATTTGTAAAGAGCACCCCCATACATGTCATGGAGAGCGAAATATGTATTTACCCATTAGCTATTAGGAGATTGTACTTATGTTATAAATTTTGTCTTAAAAATATGTCATGGACGAACAATGTAGCTACCCAACTTCTCAATGAAATTCACACTCTTAGACACAGCAGCTACTTTAAGAATAAAAAGGAACCATTACTTTTAACAATATATAATAAGTGCAAAGAATTTAATGTTAAGTCATCGAAAATACTTGATTTATTTATGCTAGATATTTGGATAACCTACATTAATATAAAAGACATTATTAACTGCCAATTAGACTGTATTAAAGGCTCTAAAAAATCTCAAGATATTACATCTTTGAAGTATGAGATTACTAAAGAATTACATGAAAAATATAATGGAAGTTACATGTACTATACTGATGGATCTAAGAGTGAGACAGGGCAAGGAGCGGCTTTTTATGATCATAGTGAAACAAGAAATAATATATTTAAGATACAAGAAAATGTATCTATTATGACATTGGAGCTCATTGCAATTCTTAAAGCTATTGGATCTATTCATAACACTAATAAGAAGGAAATAGTTATTTGCACTGACAGCAAAAGTGCACTACAGCACCTAACTCGATGTACCTCTGGCTTCAGAGGCATTTCGATTGCATACCAAATTATCGAGAAAATATACCACTTTTCTCAGAATAATATAGTTTTAAAGTTACAATGGGTTCCATCGCATATTGGGTTAAAAGGTAATGAGATGGCTGACAAACTAGCTAAAGTTGCAATGATCGAAGGGGACCCAACTTCTATACAACCAGACTATAGAGAATATCTACATACATGTAGAAAATTATGTTTTTCGAAATTCAAAGAATACTTTGATGAGAGAAGTAAAGAAAAAGGCATATGGTACAAAACGATACAGTCTCAACCCCCCCAAATTCCATGGTTTTCGGTAGGGAACTTCAACAGGCCATATATAAAGTTATTAAATAGAATCCGAGCCGGTCATTTCCCTACAAGAAGTTTTAGCCACCTCATGGGTAAGGTTGATTCTCCCAACTGCCTAGTGTGTGGAACTCGTGAAGATGTCCAACATCTTTTAATGGAGTGCAGCAGAAATAGAGATGGTAGAGAACAACTAATGGGGGATTTGGGACTGAATCGTTTTGATGTAGGTATCTTCACAGAAATTCTGGCAGAGCCAGCCTCAAAGAAGGCTAGTTTGTTAGCCAGCTCATTATTTAATATTTAATTATAAGCTATAGTACGTTAGGAGATGATGGGGCTGACATGCCTATGTGGCAAAAGTCCCAAAAAAAATAAAGATAAAAAAAAAAAAAAAAAAAAAAAAATACCGACGGGTAATAAACGTGCTTTGTTTCAGATATGCAGGTGGGTATTGTTTTTGTCGGGGCCAGAGTTGTACCAATATCTATTTAAAAGAGACTTGAAGACATCTGGGTTGTAATATTCAGAATACTGGTTTCAAGATTAAAATGACGCTTGATTTCCTTGATGATTACTTGATTACCCATTTCATTCCGTGCATATTATCAGGTGGGCGTCGATCCGCCCGTGGCGCCGTTCTGTCTAGAGCCTCAGCCGCCGTTCCCACGCCCCGTCCCCCAACACTGCCTTTTCACTAAAACAAGTTTTAATAGAATAATGTACCTCAAACTTTCACTTACTATGATATTTTAGGAAAATCGTAAATTATGAATATACATAACCGTCAGCTATTTAACACTGCATGCTACACGGCATGGCTGGACCGTTACAAATATGATATGCTGTAACTTTAATTAACTAATCTTGGTACGGTTGTTAGATAAATTCTTCAATGTAACATGCAAAAGTTATGTTTGATGCCGTAACGGTAATTCTATCACCTATAAACTTACAGAGATACATCCGCTAGCTTGCTTAATTTTTTCCTCTTTTATTCATTTTAAGGATTCTGAATACTTAAATTAGTAGGAACTTTATATGTAAAAGTGTTGACTTCGTTTACAAGAGATTATCAGAAGAGTAGTGCAAACTAACAAATTCCTATCCTCCGAGGAAATACAAGAAATTATTATATTGTGATTATAAATTAGTAGGGTATTCCTACTTCATACCGCTATGCTAAAGCGTTCGCGATAATAAAAACCTATATTTTCTTCCAGTCTTTCAACAACTCTAAGGTTAAGTGCAAACCCCTGCTTTGGAAAGACATAATTTCCTTGGTCAATTAAATATTTTACAAGTTATTGTTGGGTTGAATAATTTCAAAGTTTAGACTTAAGAAACTGCTTTGCAGACCCTGGGTCACGTAGGTTGCCTCTCATCCAAATTACTTAGTTCCTGAAAGCTGCGATGTTCCCTTATCAGTGATTTGTTAATACATCCAATCGCGCAGTAAGGCATTACTAACAAACACGTAGTGTCACCAATAAGCAGAATGTTAACTAGGCAAGTAACATGCATAGTTGCAGTAAACTGGTCAAACAGCTTAGTAATGTTCTCTGACATTGTAGTGTTTTCTGGACATACATTCAATTACGAACCATTGTTTACCAATTGAAACAGGTTACATTGTATATTTTTTTATGTAAGTGCTATTTGGTTGCAGAAGCTTCACTTAATTTTATATCGCAAATTTGAAAAGTATTTACGTCTCTTCGGTATCAAAACTACCTTTAAACAAAATTACAGCAAAACCGATCCAGTAGTCCTAGTAGTATATGCGTGAAAGCTTAACAGACAAACAGATCGAGTTACTATCGTATTTTTTTTTATAGATGACAAATTTTATATCTATAAATTTCAGAAATGATTGGTCTTCCATACAAACTTTCATCCTCTATTTCAACCTGTTCTAGTTTTAATTATCTATCCCCCGCCTATCTACTGTAAACTACATAAATGACAACAACCTTTACATAAATCTATCCTATTATCCGGGATAAAAAGTACCCTTTCCTTGTCCACCTTCGATATTAAAATTACATATGCTCGTTTACGAAATTTCAGCCAAATCGGTCCAGTAGTTTTTTCGTAAAAGCATAACAAACAAAGAGAAAAATATATTTTTATCCCATAAAATATCCCGTTTTTTGGGCTAAAAAGTATCCTATGTTCATCCTCGGCATCGAATATATACATATATACTGAGTTTCAGCCACATCGATCCAGTAGTTTTTCCGTGGAAACGGAACAGACAGGCAGAGTTACTTTCGGCATTTATAATATTATATATTATATATAATATTATAGGGTTTATTTAATAATGCAGTTAATTTGTTTAGATAAAACATGGGCTCTTTTTATGACTCAATCTGTTAAACAATGTATCCTGAGGCCCAATTCTGCTACTTCAATATGTATCTTGGCGTTGTGAAGATATTCAAAGTACGATTATATCGATAAAGTTAGAAAATCGTAAAACGTAAAAACGTAATTTACTAAATCCACAATATCTACTCGATATCGTCGCGGCGGAATAATAGTAGAAATAAAAGATATTACCTTTAGCAGACATGGCCAAAATTAATATTAAAAGTTAACAACATTTTAAACATTTATTTCGCGAGTTTTCGCTTATAAATATTTATAAAGACGGGGTGAAGAGTCACGGACACGCCATTGTTATTAACAGAATACCGAAATGAAGCAAACATAGGATTGAGATGATAGTATCCAGCAATTTTGACCAAATAGTATTACTATGAAAAGGTTCGTCACCTTAACGTCGTTTTTTGCTTGCACGAGTACAAGAAAGATTAATGCCAATATTTTAATAAATGTTACGTTTCTAAAATATAGAAACGTGAATAAAGAATATTGCAATGTTGACAATGACAAACGCTGGGATTGACAATAATTTTAATCTTCAGAAACAATGAGGATATAATCACTACGCTTATCATAAATATTAAAACTAATAAAAAGGTTTTACATCTAAAGATGAGAAAAGAAGATTATTTAAAAATAATCTTCTTAGACAAGATGGAAAATCAAACAACTTTGGTTTTAGTAATTATAAACTTTATTGTCAAACAGTTACTAATAGATTGTTACACGAAAGGTGAAAGTGACATATTTAGGCATGAGATGGTTTGGCGCACGAGCGTAGCGATGTCGCTAATAGTTTATGTACCTAAATAGGTCGTCCACCTGATGTCAAAACTCTGCTTTTCATGTCAAATATGAGAAAAGTAAATAAAAACTGATTAGTTAAACAAACAACTACTTCTGTAAGAAAATCAGACTAAATCCATATCTAAAAATTATGAACTCCCAACATATGAAACGTCAAGTAAATTTCTTTTCCTGTGGAATTCTACCGGTGTTTTTTTGTTACTGATAATAAATAGTAAATAGCTCAAATTTATGTAAATAAAATAATAATTTAGTGAAAAGTAATTCATAAGTATAAAATGATGTTACAAAATTGTTGATATTTTTTATTACAATTTATGCCACAATGTCATAGGGATATAAAAAAAAGTTGGGATATGATTCGCAGCTTGAAAACTGTATATAAGATAAACGGAGATGAATACGCTTTCATACATTCTTGGATTGTTGAAATTCATTCACATGAATCGATTAAGGGTCATCCACAAATTACGTCCATGTCAAGGGGGAGCGAGGGAGGGGATCGACGAAGTGTGACAAGGGATAAGAGGATCCTATATTAATTAATATTTCGTAACATCACATTTTAAAATCTAAGCTTTAAAAAATGTTATTTGAACTAATAAGGAAAAAAATTCAAAATATTTCCAACTATCGACAGCAAATGTTTAGACTTAAACTCTGCGCAGGTAGCGCACTTTTTATCCCGGGAATTTTTCTGAGAATGATTCAATGATATAAATATGGCCAGATAAAAAAAAATCTAATTACTGAAGAACACTAAATTTATTTGGATGCATAAAATTAGCATTAATATACACAGTTCCCATTAAAACGATAGCATACATTATTTTTTTAAATGTCGCGATACCTTGTGTCTCTAACATCCCGCGGGCATTTCAAGACAAGCGTGGACGAAGTCGCGGGCATATTCTAGTGTGAAAGTAAAACTAATTACGGAACTGTTTTAATTTAATAATTTTTTGATAAAATTACAAAATATGTGATTTCACACTAGGGAGGGAGGAATCTTACGAATGTGACCAGAGGTGATAAGGATGGGGAGCGGTTAACTCTTCGGATTATTCTCCATTCTTCTTTACTCAGTTTACAGAATGTGATGTTAAGAAGAGCATATTATCTATCACATCTAAGGCAGTGGGAAGTGATACTTTGAGTCGTAATATGATCCTGCCCATCCTTAACATTATACTTCCTATCATCTTATCTGCCTTAGTTAAAGTTACAGACGATATCCGCCTTGCTGTGGAGCTTGGCCAAATAACTATTCTTACATTGTTAGACTTTAGTAATGCTTTCAACACCGTGGACTTCGATATTCTGCTTGGCATATTATGCTCACTTAATATATCTCCATCTGTAATTGAGTGGTTTCGAAGTTACCTGTTAGGGCGCCGGCAACGTATTCGCATTGAGGATACATATTCCGCTTGGTGTAATACTTCTGCCGGCATACCACAGGGTGGCGTCTTATCTTCATTGCTTTTCGCTATGTTTATAAACTCAGTTTCCAAAAAACTTCAATGCTCCTACCACCTTTACGCAGATGACCTCCAAATTTATAGGCATACCACTGTCGATAGACTTGCTGAAGCTATTGATCTCACTAATCAGGATTTACGTAATATATCTGATTGGAGTAAGGCATATGAACTAACTGTGAATCCTTCAAAAACACAGGTAATTTTGGTGGGTAGTTCCAGGATGGTTTCAAGGATAAGGTATCCTTTACTACCGCAGATTATCTTCGAAGGAGTTCCTATACCTTTTAGCACCAAAGTTAAAAATCTGGGCATTTATATTGATAGTCACCTCTCCTGGAGCCCCCAAATTCAGGAAGTTAGTAGGAAGATGTTTGCATCTGCAGCTGCACTTAGAACACTGCGTAATTTCCTTCCTCATGTGACCAAAATTGTACTTGCACAGTCTCTCCTCCTACCAATTCTAGATTAGTCAGCTATCTTGATCTTACTGAAAGCCAACTATATAAACTTGAGCGACTTCAAAACTTTTGCATACGATTCATATTTGGTTTGCGTAAATATGATCACGTTTCAGAATTCCGCGCCAAACTCAAGTGGCTTCCAATACGTTTTCGCCGGAATACTCATATATTGTCTCTTCAATATAATACATTATTTAATCCTCAGACCCCTGCATACCTCAAGGAACAGTTTCATTACTTTTATTCCGGTAACTTAGTCTCTCAGATCCTCGGAAAACTTGTTACTTAAAGCTCCTCTGCACACAACTAGCTCTTATGGGAAATCCTTCACAGTCCAAGCAGTTCGTCTTTGGAACGCGCTGCCTGTTAATATAAAGCTAGCCAAATCACTGCCCATTTTCAATAAACTTGTGAAGGATTATTATAGCTCAAATAGCTAAATTAAGGATGCAGCAGTCATTGTCATATTTTTCTTGTCTTATATTTATTTATGTAAGTGTATTTTATAACATTTTATTTACATATATCGTACCTATTAGTATAATATTTCATCAAATTTTTTGTCCATCCAAAGGTTGTCTGGAAGAAATCGCTAATAGCGATAAGACCGCCAATTGTATTGTAAAATTTTGTTTCTGTTAACTGTATCTTTAAAACACAATAAAGCATATTTATACATTCATTCATTCAACTCTTGTGAAAATCTTTGGCCCAAAAGTCTTGTCTCGTTTGCGGGAAGTGATTTTCGATCGTCTATTGTATGGCGTAAGTTCACTAGATATTTATAACTCTCATCCAAGTTACGTTTATCAGCGATAGGCTTAAAAGAGTGAAAGGACAATTGAAAGAGGACAAATTAGATGCAAAACACCTTAGCATGATTCCCGTCAAGTAATGCCCGAGTTAGCAATTCGCGACACGTGCTGCTTTCACTGCGGTAGCGTCCATTGTATCCTTAATAAATGCCTTTGCATTAATGATACTCTACAATTCTATAATAAGTACTTGAGCTTTAATATGAAAGAAAAAAATGAGGATTGACACTCGCCTAATAAAAAACGTAACCCGGAACAGGCTGCGTAATTACAGTACGAGAACGTTCTTGTTTTTATAGAAAACAGCAAATTTACAACCATCGTGTTAATTTACAGCATATTTCAACAACTATAATATTGTCCCAGATGAAGCAATAGTAATAAACTTAAATCCTAATTAGCTCCTTTCAATTTCGTAAATTCAATTAATGAGATTCCGACACAGATACAATAACTGTACACATTTTGTTTCAGGCTAAACAAGTCACACTTTTGGTGTTCTTATTGGTGTTTTTGGCAAGTTATTACGCTAATGGGATGAAAGTTCAAACTCCAATAAATAACCTTCGAAGAGGAAAAGGTAACGCATCTAATATATAAATTAAACCAATGTATCTATTTAAGCTTTAACAATACAATGTTTGTATTTTGGTTACAAAACAACATTTTATTATTTTCAGTTACGATAATCAATAGTAATCAAGCAGGAATGACTTCAATATTCTCTCCCCGAATGGACTTCGACCAATGGAAGCCACTAACCGGACGCGGAGACCCTCTACGAAACGACCCGACATACGACTACGATCCTCCCGTGTTGGACCGGGTCCACTATTGGGCAGACGATACTGCTGCGGAACGGGATCGCCATCCAGACCGAAAATCGGAGGTTCTTATGCTCGGAGTGTCTTCAAGAAAACCAAGCATCACACCTCGCCCATCACCTTTGCCCCCTAGTGTGTCTTCACGGCAACCTCCGCCACCGCCTAGAAGACAACATACCAGACTACCGCCACCGAAATATGAAGACTTTACATACAGATTAAGCGATCAATACCCTCTGACAATTTTAGTACCTCCGCCGCCACCTCCTCCAGGACAACAGCCGCTACTATTTATACTGCCAAAAGATAAATCTGTATCCCCAAATCCACCACTCAAATTGAACAACCTTCCACATTTAATACAGAAAAATTTTACCACCGCTCCGCAAACATACTCCACTTCATTTGCTTTGGAAGAAGCAAACTTAATATATCAGTCATCGACTACAAGTCACAATTGGGTGACCGGATTAAACGAAACTAATACAACATTAAACAACGAAATAATAAGTGACTATGCTGGCTGGGGCCCCACGACCCCCATAGATGAATACGAGGCTGCAAACGATACACATAATTTCATATCGAACGATCATGGGGAATTTTCGCACCAGCCTTATTCTTTCCTCAAGCCAATTCTTACAGAAAGCTTTAGTCCTTTTGTTCCCACACCATTGCCAGATACGATGTTAATTAAAGCTGTTTCTCATAGTACAACAAAAGAAACGACTTCAACTGAACTAATAACTTTGGTAACTACTACTGAAAAGCCAACTGATTATAAAGAAACAACTAGTCTCGAAGAGATTATATTCGTAACCCAGCCGACTGAAAGTCCGACTACAGTGACTTCTGAGCCTGAACTAGGAACGACTCTGCTCGATATGCTTGGGCCTATGATGTCTATGCCTTTGGTCAACGGACCTGAGAGACTTGAAGATAATTTGTACGCTCACGCTTCACAACACAAACACGTATTCCAAGCACCGAAATACGAAGAGCTTGTACAATTAGAGACTATGCAAACTATGCAGCCCCCACCTCCGACTAGGTATATAGAAAGTACCACAACGGCTCAGTCAGTCTACATACATACTCACGACCCATATTTACATATGCGATTTACAACGCCTACAACAACCACAGAATCTGTTCGAAGCTCCCCTGAAAAAATAAACCCTGCTGTCGAAAGTCCCAGTGTGCCCATGTATTTAATAATACAAGGACATTCTAAAGTTAAAACGTATGGTTCTAAGACAGCTAAATCCGAAGAAAAAGATACAGAAAGTAACGAAATTGCAAAAGGTATGGAAACCAATGAAGTCAGACATCTACACCCGCTTAAAGAAAAAGCTATACATAAATCAGAGGAAGTTTCTTCGAAAAGAGCGAGTAAGGCTCATAATTTAAAAACACTTGTCGACAATGGTCTCGGTTCGATAGAAATACAAGAAACTGATATCGGTATAAAATATGATGTCAGTGATGGCAGCGACGTACCTTTAGAATTATATAAGAAAGGTGCTGTGTATAGTGAAAATAACGACTATAATGGATCTAGCAAAACAAAGAAATTAAAGCGTACAAAAAGGCAATTAGATCTAGAAGATTTTTTGCCATTTGATGAGGATACTCTAGAAGAATATGTTTACAACTTTCTTGAAGGAAAGAAAAATGATTCTAGTATTACGGGATTAATTGCGCAAGCGGTTACTAGTGAAGACGCCGCTGTTGTAGACGAACTGGAGGACGAAGAAAGGTGAACCCATGAAATATTACTATAGTCAAATTATCTATAGCAAACAGCGAGATCGATTTGCCAAATGTACACCATTTTGGGGATTTACAAATATTACAGACTTATCAAAAAACATTCATAGATATTATAAGTCTGAATATATTATAATAAAATGTTATTATTATATGAAAAAACAAATACCAAATTCTACATATACGATTATTTATATAGCTTTAAAAATTGATTGATAATATTATTTAAGTAAAAAAATACACTTACCTACTTATGTAGTGTCCCACCGATTTTAAGCGAGCTAATAAATGATTAAAATCAAACGTTGCTTTGCGATATTTTTAAAAATTAAAATGTAATGGATAGTTGGATACGCAAATTTCATATAATTGCAAAGATAGATAATCGTCTCCACGTATAGACGAGAATTGTAATAATACTTGTTGAATGTTCTATTTTTGGGAATAAATATAGTATTTTTTTAGTTTTCGTCTGAAGTATTCATAGCGTTATACTGAATTATATTTCATCCCTTGTTTTGTAATACTAATAAATTATTACGTGGCTTTAAGTTTGTTATAATCAAAGTAAGATTATGTATGTATAGTGTTTATTTGAGCATTGATCATTTTGCTAAGCTAGTAATGTTGCAACTTATAAATTATGCTTTAGAAAGTGTTTATCTTTAGACCGGGTCCACATTGATAATACAACGGCGACACGCCAATTTTTCCAAGAAGCTCCGAAAAGATCCTAAATATTACACGACATTTTTTGTACGTGGGCCCGAAGTGAGTTCTTCTCTCATTTTTTTAAATTTAGTACAATAATTTTCTGACTGAACTGACTTGGTTTAATTTAAATCAAAAAGCGAGAGAAGGTTACATCCTTGTGTAATAGGATTTTTTCAAGAGGTTTTTTGGGTTACCCCTATTTTAGAGGGAAATTTTTAGTATCCGCATTTCATAATACTGCAGGAAATGAAGGTGATGACCTACGTCATCATCACTCACAATTTGATTAAACTCCTCCATTACATTAAAGTACTCTGTGGATTGAACAATGTCGTTGTCCGCTCGCGTTTGGCCCCAACCTTACAAAGTATCCTCGATTAAGAAGCAAAAGATAGGGACAAATAAAAATATACCTATATTTATAATCGTTCTCAATTGTAATTTGGAAGTCTAGTTAGCTTCTAAATTGGTTGAAAGGCTACACAAATAAGCATAATATAATGTTACATAATAAATTAATATTATGATCACAAATTCCTTCCATTTACGACATGCTTCTCTTCTTCTTCTATTTTTCTCTTCTCTTTCTCTCTTTTATATAATATTAATTTAAATAATATAAAATAGTCGAGTTTGCAAAAATATTGTGTCATTAGTATAATCCGAGCGTTGAATAATCCCGGTTGTGTTCGGAGCGTTTGCTCCGACGCCAAGGCCCTTTTCCAACTTTTTCTTCGCCATTTCGCGCGTGGGTATTAATTATATACTGGTTATTCGCAGAATACGAATTTCCTTGGATGTTTTAATAAAGCTACGCGAAGTCACTGACACTTCGAAGAAGCAAATTTAATATTTTTCTAATTATATATGGGCCGATAGGTTGCCGTATGTCGATAAAAAAGACAAATGCGTCTCAACGGACGCGGCCCACTGACACACACACTTCTTACCATCCTTTTCCCAGAAATAGACCAGGCACCTTAGATAAAGTGAAAGCTGCTTATAAACCCATAAAGTTACATTTATTGCAATCCACTGAAGCTTATATGGAATCATCAATTATGAGGGGTCAATGTCGATTCTGGGAACGAACTCATCCTTGAAACTTTCGGAATTAGACTACATAGTAGTGGATAAAAACTCGTGTACTAAATTGCAAAATAAATCAATAGAAAAGGTAAAATAATTTTGATTATGTTTTCGTAGTATTTTGTTCTGTACGGCGTAATATAACAGGCATCGTTACACCAGTCCGCTTTGCAGAGACAAACATTGTATTCGGCATCAGGAAGTCTGCGAAAAACCATTAATTAGGTACATTAGAAAAAAAATGTTGTTTTATAATATGTATAAGGAAATATAATAAACCTCCCACTGCTGTATTAGTAACTCTCAATTTTTGAAGGGAACGGGCAGTATATCTTAGCCACGCCTGTTCAAGGCGACTTGGTGGGTTTGATACATAGGTTATCTAGATGTGCAGGTTTCATCACGTCACGTTTTCCTTCACCGTTAAGATATGGTAATTGTAACAATATGCACATTTGTCCAGAACATTACTTAAAAGGTAAAGTTTTTTGGCCAGGATTCGAACGCGCCTTATTTCAGTTAAGGACGCTAGTGCGTTAATTACTGGGCAATTACGGTTTGAATTACGCATGTATATGATTTTAATGCATTTTCTACGCAGTTGTAATTGAATCCAATTTATTAGAAAAGTAGAAATCAATCCAGTATTTGCACGCGTCATAGATTTATAACAGGCACACAATATTCGTCTCAAGGTACCCTGAAGTTTTATCTACCTTTCTCGCTTACAAGTCATTGACCGAGTAGGCAAAGATAACGAATTTGGAAGAGGGTCGTTCACAAGCGCCTGATAGCATCCTCTCTGCACCACCCACGCGTGATGCGCGCGAGCTGACCAAGACCTAACGAAGCACATTGCATTTTCTGCAACAAGATTATTTGAATGGAAATATTACACGCTGACTAACAACATCTGAAATACCAATACAAAGGGTTACATCCTCTTAAGTTTTAGATGAATTCTATAAATAATAACTATGATAAATCCACCTTTGAGAAGTAAAATAAAATAGGGTTTAAGTTTCAGTTGGCTCAGCTATTAGGTTAACATATCAATAAACCAAGAACGAAAGCTATAAATACCGGTTTGTAAAAATAATAGTTATGTCATAATAGTACATATAAATGTATTAGAATTTTAAATTATATTGCCGGGTTTGGGATGCTACTTCAAGAACATTTATGTTTGCCAGATAGTAAGCTTGAGTTCTCTAGGACCTAATTTTATAAGGAAATTCGGTAAAAGTACCTCCTGTACAGTTGACAAGATATTTTCGACTACTGTTGAACCTATATAAAGATTGCACAAAATCACCGCCGCAAAAGCTGTGATCACCTTGTGTAGTCGAACAATTATAACATAATAAACCAAAAACATTACTTGAAAACATTAATAAAAACAGAGTATAGTATTTCAAAAACATACTTTAGGGTTCGTGCATCTTTTTCTTAAACTTTAGTCATAAAATACTTGCCAAAGAGTACATTGAATAATTAAAGAATACTTGCCATCTGTCAAAAAAAAGAAATTAAAATAATCATTGGTTATGGTATCGGACTAAGAAACTTCGTGTAGGTAGTTTAATTCCTTCTCCCTTCATAGGTACTTCTTCACAGAGGATATTAATATTATAGGAGGTACTCCTTGTTTGCTTCTTCAGTTTCTCCGAATTTTAGGCCATGAGGCTATGACGCATTGCTTTAAGTTGACATTTGCGTACACGATTTACGAGGCTCATTATTTATCATTAACATGGAAGAAGAATATTTCCATGTCGTTCCCAAAATACTTTTATATACTGGAATTTCTTTCGATTTCAAAAACCGTATACGGCACGGGTATACTACTAAGATGGATTAGGCTCAATATCCCCAAGAAGTTATAAATAGTTTATAGGTATCGATTAAAAACGATAGATATCTTATTAAACTACATCACCAAAATAAAATTCTCGAATGTTTTAAAGAGCTCTGGACACGGGAATTATACTTTAGGCAATAAAAAAAGTTGTTTATTTCCAGATTAGGGACAGATGAGATTGTAATAAAAATCACTTACAATTACAACTTTAATGCGTGTTGCAGACATTGACAGATTTTGTTAATCTACTTGATTATGGACTTTGTATATCAATGCTCCATATGTGTACATTTAGAGGTATGGTATTGGTCACATGACCTATAACATTACTCACACATAATTAAAGACTTTCATATCCATGATGGGCCGCCACTGCACTTCACTGTCGAGCGATGGGAATTCACAGAATATGTAGCAACTATAGCAACGCGGTGGCGGCGTGTCGTCTACACAAGCGCTAACACGAATAAAATCGCATTATGCAGGTAAAAATTAAATATCTACGAACCAGCACACAATATTGTTAATGAACAACGGATTCTAGTCATCATCTTGCTACTTGGAGTAAACAAGCCACTGTTCACGACTGGATCGACGCCGAAATCACGGTAGTCAAACGTACCATTGTAACATAACAACGAGTGTACTGTTTTCAGTATAGTAATTAACACAAATGTATTTTGTACAAATTTCATTTATAGTATGAAATAGACGCAGACCGTGTGACATTTTCAATGTAGCATGGCCTCGTTGAATGTAATATCTACTGGATCTTACTTTCAAGTTCAATTGGCGAACTAAATTTAATACTTTAGTGAAAAACCTCTAAAAGGAACTTTTCCGCGACTTTAGCTCCTAGCTTGTCGGAAATGTCGCATCACAGAATGCATTAATTTAATAGGTCGCATTTTCTAATTGTTTGTTCACTCTTCAGTGATCTATTGTCTTCATATAAATCAATTTTGATATAAGTATTTTTAGTTCATTCAAGTATCAGCTCGGACACAAGGAAATAAAAACATAACATCGCAAAGCGCGTGTAAATAACTTGTCATTGGAAGATGACAATAATATGTATTCAGGGAAAATGGAGAGGCTATTTTAAAGGGAACGGTCGCTATACATCCCCGACAGTTGATATTGTTTTCAAACATCGGTATCTCGATACATAGGTGTCGTCGCTGTTTTCTTTTGCCTTTAATGTACGATAATTGTACCTATATGCAAATTGGGTATACAGATAGAGCGGTTTATATTTCCCAGTCCAGGACTCGAACCCACTTGACTAGAATGAGTTCGGGTATATCTCTATCCTAGTCAAATAAATGTACAACAGAAACACATATATATTGCTTTTGGATAATGTATTTCGTAGTTTTCATAATATTGATAACTATCCACTATCGGTGAGGTAACAATTTTCGTAGAACCCTCTCTGCAAACTAGTCTAAAATTCACATTCTAACTTCCAATTTAGGGGCACATCCAAATCTCCATAACTAGTTGACATTTGCATAACAATTACGTTGAAATTAAATATTGATGACACATTAAAACACATAACATGGCAATCCATGTATCATTATCGCATTCAGGATTTTCATACAATAATAACAGTATATAATAATATAATGCACCCAGTCAACTACACACATACCGCCGCTCAACCTCAAAGCGCGCTCTTATTACATAAATCGACTTAAAACATATCTTAAGGTCATGTGGTAGCGCCAATTTTCATGCTAAATCACGTTGGTTTAAATACCAAAACACATAATTATATCCTTCCACAAGAGCTTTTCTCTTTAAATCTAACTATTATAAAACCAGTTTTTAAATCCTTTGTACTACTGTAGACAATTTTAACAGAATTATATTTATTATTAACCGTATTTATTGCAAGTATTTTAATATAACTGGTTTAATAGTTAGTTAAAGGTTTTCATTTTTATGTAATGTTTATTAGGTTTAATACTTATAGTTCGAATGAAACTTAAATGCTTCTTTAAAGTTCATACACATTATGCAGAAGACAAATTACTATAAAGATGGGGCCACATCTGAGCCCCGAGTCTGTAACTTTACCAAAAAGAAACTTTGCCCAGTGCGAGTTAAGATCCATTCAATTGACAGATGGTCAAATATCCGTAGTCTCTAAAAGTCACATTAAATCAGCCTCGGTTAAATCAAGATTGATTCAATATTGACCCGAGACGGTTTACAGACTATCAAAACCGTCAAATGTTACGATTCCAATTAGATTCCATAGAAAATTTGAGTTACAGACCCAGGGCCCTGGGATAATATTACAGTTATAATAGGCCTTTCACGAAGATATGGCAATGGGTGTAATGCGCAATTGTTTTTAATTATTAATGATGTTGCATATTGACAGACAGTTTGTATATACAGTAACGTGGCTAATGCCTATTCTACAACGGCGTTATTGTTAACGCTTTAAACAGGACGCATTTGGCCACAGTCAGTACCTATAACATTATCCAGACAAGGCCCGACCTTGTTCACGAGGAGGTATATATGAAGTAGACATGTCCATCGCGCCGATGCGGCGCATACAGCAGTAATTAGACATTGGTTGAGTTGTAAACAATTTCTATACAATTTTTACGTTCATAGGTAATTTAAGTAGTTATAAAATGACTGAGCTCTCTATAACCGTTACTTAAATTGTTAGCATGACATAGAACATACTTATAGATGATACCTAGTCTGAAAAGAACAGGGGTAGTATTCGCATCTTTGAATTCTGTGTATTTCCTTGTTTGCAGCTCACACTTTTAGGTGCCCCAGTCTTGTTTGTGACTATTTCTCGAAACAAACATAATTTAAATTCAAAAGTTTTTATTCAAAATAAGTTCCACTGGAGAACACTTTTTGAAGGTCTTACTTATAATTATAAGTTAAAATTTAAGTATACTTCCTAGTCTATGAATACCGCTTCGCCACATGTTATTGCGGTTAAGGAGATGAAGCAGCGAGAAATTTCGCAGCAACACGTCTAGCTAAAAATGTATTAACCCAAACTTAAAAAAAAAATGCCGGGCGGCCTGTCGTGAGAGGCAACAAAACAATCCACAGCCAGGTGGTAGGGTATTTGCCCGATTAGATGGCTAGCTACCACCCCTGGTCAAAGGTATGCGGCCATAACAACTTTGAGTTGCATTCCGGCATTAGTGGCGTCCCTTGAAAGAGCAGCAGCACATTAGTAGCACTTTTGGTGTTACAAATATTTGTAGACGACAGTAGCCGCTTTCCATCAGATGGGCCGTCTGGCTATCTGCTGAAGTCATGTAATAAAAAATAGAGTAACTTAAAAAGCCGGAAATTGTCACGCCGCCGTCTTAAAACCACCAGCACGTCGCGACCTCCGTCTTTCAACGTGGCACACAATGACATGTCTAACACAAAGCCGCCTAGTTTTGTAGTGCTTTCCTCACTCAGTTGCTATTCTAAGTTGCATAACATCATGTCAGCATTTGTCTAAACATCGAGATACATTTAAGTTCTCGGGGTATGGTTAATTAACATTATTTAATATAAAAATCTATTGTGACATTTAGTTTTACAACTGGAATATTTGGACCCAAAAAAAATCAAGCAAATTACACACATGTGCAAATTCAACACACATCAACCATGTATACTTTAACAAAGGCTATATTGTATTGTAACAGGTAATAACTATAACAATATGCATCATTTCTGAAAATATCAGAAGGTTGAAACAGAAGTGTATTGAGACTAGAACAAATATTAAAACTGTATTTACCAGTATGCTCCAGGTAAGGAATACAGCCATGTATGATACAAAATATGTTCAAAATTTTTATTATTAAAATAGCACACAACTTAGGCAGTATAAGCAGGCTCCGTGTAATTCAACACTAAGTATTTAAACTATAATATTAGCAAATAACTAGGTTAATTGATTGTTACAAAATTGCAGCAATTTTGGTGCTTTTGTCAAATACTAAAATTTCCATTAGCTGTCTATTAAAATAATCAATATTTACAACCAGACAATAACTATATTTTTACACAGTTAACAGAAAGAACCAATTTTAAACTAAACAACATGATAACTACTTCAATATGAAGTAGATAAATGCCAAACAACAATTGTTTTAGTTATTTTCAAAAGTTTAAATGCAAATTCTGATAAGATTAAGGTTAGAATAATAGGTTGCTTCTGGTTTTTCTTAATATTTGAAGAGAATACGAAGAATTATATTTACAATAGAATAATTTAGCCCAAAGTTTACAACAATGTCACCTATTCTTGTACAAACTGACAGATTATTTCTTTAACTATGGCAATGTGGATATTGAGGGAAATTTATTGTAATTGATGCAATGTCACCATTCAAGTGATTAAGTAAAAGCACTAAGTGCAAAATAATGGACCAAATTAGGCTAGAAATATTAATTCTCTAATCTAATTTTACCCCAGAAACGCAAATAAGAGAGGCGGCGGTTGTTTTCAAAATGAGAATAGAATCTGACAACATTGAAAGATTAATGATTCAATTATTTAAAAAAAGTCTCACAATTTACTACAGAAATTCAAAATTGAATTGTAAATATCAATTATGATATAAGCTATATATCAAATTCAATTAACAGACATTAATATTGATACAACAGTATGAGCTGGCTGATATTGACAGCCAGGTTTTATTCTCATTGAAAATATGGCAAGTCATAAAGCAAAAGCCTAGCTCACAGTCCAGTCTAGTCCCCAGCGTTCTGATACTTTAAGTTGTGCTGCTGCAGCATCCTTTAAGGAGAACAAATGTGTCATTTCTAACTCCGTTTTAGCTAAGGAAATGGCTTTCTCAAACAACTCCAGAGAACGCCTGAGGTTACCCCTGAAAAATAAGAAAAATTGACTATTGATTTACAACTTACATAATACAAGACTTTCATACAAACAGATATACATGTAAAGATTACAGATTAGAGATGAGTGTTATATCTTCAACTGTTTATTCACTGACTGATAATGAAATTCTCAGATAAAATGAGGGCCACCTTCAAAATAATCTTACCAAGAATTTAGATATACAAATCTATTGCTGTATTGTATTATTTCTTTAATGGATAGATGCACTGTTTATTTGACCTGGGTTACAGTAGGTTTTTTAAGGAAAAATTTGTACCACACATGAGTTGACTATTTTAGACCCATCTTTACACAAGAATGATTGTCGACAACAAAAGCAACTTTTACTTATATTTTATCTTAGACATAAATTTTACACCAAAATTCTTTTATGGTCTTACTTATAAACGTTGGTTAAATTTTAAGCAACTGTTTAGCAGCTGATTAGTGAAAATCTTACCCATAAACTCCTTTTAAGGATAAAAGGTGGTAAAGCAACTCATAAATAACTGTCAAATTTAACCAACCTCGAGAGGTAGTTTAAATGACTGCTAAAAGGCAAAATGGCTATTCACATTTGAAACAGCTGATTCTCACCGAGTGCGGAAATAAGGGGATCGAATCTGTGTATAAAAATATATCAGTAAAAAAGCATTGAATTGGTGTCGCCACCTACCGTAGCTAAAGGGATATTTATTAAAGAAAGTGCTAAAAAGTTTTATACAAGCAAACAATGTAAAATCACTAGGGTATTATGTATTCAAAAAGGAATAACAATTAAAATAACTAAAAAAATATTGTTACGTGCGAGCGGGAGTACGTAGGATTGGAAGGAAACACCAGTTTTTAACTAAACGCTTTTATTGACTTACACAGCCGTGATTCCTCTCCGCAGAGTTGGCCCCACATGCACAACTAACAACGCTCTGTCCCGACAATTATATATTAATTTATTTACGCCGATATTGCGTAGACCACTTTCTGCTGCTGCAGTGACCACATTAGAATTTACCCCATGTAGCTCGCTTCTGGATCTTCTCTTAAACTACGCTACACTCCTCCTTCACTGAACTGTCCACTTAACTTTTCACAAAATTCACCACTAAACTTGTCAGTCTTCTATTAAACTTCTCTTCCAACTCTTTCATATCGCATGTGTCGCTTCACTGTCTTCAATTGAACTCTTTGAACTACCGGTAGGCGCGCCTTACGCTGGTTATATATCCGCAAGAATCTTCTAGAACCCATACTTTCAATGTTCTTTTCATTATTCTTTTATTTACTATCTATCCCTTTCTAAACTATCTTTATCTTTAACTTCCTATCTATCTATCTCTGTCTTTTCCTTCCCAAACCTTCTATTCTACAACTTTCGCTCATCATCTATTCCGTTCTAAATTGTTGTGTTTTCCTTCGACAATCTTCTACCTTTTTCTAAAAGTCTTGAGAACGGCTTACGCTGCCAGAAAGTTCTACCCTCGGTCGCCACAATATTACATATTTTCTCTCGGCACATAATTCAATAACTTCATTATTGTACCCTTTACCGACACTAGCGCTATTGTCTCTTGTGGCTATTTCTTGGACTATTACTGCTCTCTCAGTCAGCTGTACCCGACAGGCTGTGTTTAGTATGTACCACAGTTAATACTGGTGTGTTGTTGTTTTTATGAAAAATTGATAAATTATTGGGATAAACTATTTAAACAAAGCGTGCTCTTTTCATGGTTTCTTTATTACAGCAATGTCAAGACAGTGACAACATTAGAAGTAAAATACAAATCATACAAAAGAGGTTCTAATGCCTAACAGTTTTTATTGTCTTGTTCACAGAGTACATTGAATATATGGAGAGTCTTGTTTCTTGGTGTAAAACATGGAATTCGACAATCTCTACGATTTTATAATTTATACATGATATCGAGGAGCTGCATACTTTTGCTGCGACAAGAAGACGGAGAAAGACATACAGAGCTCGTTTCAATCCGTTGCATGATTTAACAGATGATGGGTTCAGACTATGATACAGATTCAGTAAGACGAATATGTGCAAAGTAATAGAAATAATAAGAGCTAATCTGCAAGTGGATACCCGAGGTACACATACGGAGTAAGGTAGCAATCGCGTTCGCTTCGAAAAGTTGGCGGTACATAAAAATGCCATCAAATTTAACAGAAGTCAATGTAATCTTATTCAAAACACACAGGTCGTTTGAAACGCGGATTTTTGCGAAAATTGTGACATTGTGTTCATTGTAGAGTCAGCACACATGATGCAAGGATATACTGAGAACGCTCAGTCAAGAGGAAATTTGAAGGAAATGAGTTTGTTGAACGGCTAATTGGTGATAGTGGTTATCCAAGGACTTCGCACCTTGTAACAAACACCACTGCTGAGGCCCCACACTGCAGAAGAGCAGCGTTACAATCACTGTCATATCCAAACTTGTAATGTTATTCAAAGATGTTTTGGTGTATGAAAACAATGGTTCTGAATATTATTAGAAGCCATGATAGGCTCATACACCTCAATACAGGCAACTATTATTGCTTGTACAGTATTGCACAATTTAGTGATCGAGCTGAATGAAGAACAAGGTGCATATTCATATTAACTTAATATTTTTTCATATAATAATAAAATATGACCTTTGGCCAGTTCCTATATCTGACTAATAGTTACTCTAGTCCTATATCTTACTAATATTTACCTTATTACTGATTTTTTGTTTGTTTTTAGATAGAGAAAATCTTCAACCTGAAGTGCCTGTATGAAGATTTTAATAGTGATTTAATTTTATTCTTATTTGGGTATAATGGAGAAGATAAAGAATAGCCCTTTCTATGACATGATACTGATCAACATTATCACTGACCTTCCTTAATTTTATTGAGTGCAGTCTATTACAATATGAATTCTACAGAAACCACTAAACCTAAGCAAATTACCAACCTTATGGCGGCCAAAATATCTGAGGGCTGCCATTACTTGCAGCTCAGATTATTGATATTATTGATGACCATGTAGAACAAATAAAAGGGAACATTTTTAACAATTAAAACACCTCAAAAAATTTATATGCACAATTTTAATAAAAAATTATACACAATTATGTATTTTTTATAATATAAATAAATTTATAGCCAGTAATCTTCTTCCAGAGACATTATTTTCAATCGCTTTTCATGCAACTCTTATCACACCTCATCTTGCACCCAAGGGCTTCCCTTTTACACTTCATTCCTTCTTCCTGTGCTGCTTTGGCTAACATGAACAATGCTTGTTTATGGCTTCCCTTGCATTAGTCTCCCGTATGTCTGTGAAAACAAAAGCCATAATAATAACAACCTATACACATACCAATATTGGGCTTTAACACATTGGTTGGAAAGGGAAGGGTTTAACACATTGGTTTTCCTGACCTGCAGGAATCATCTCAATGTTTTCCTCCACTGTTAATCACCTGAGTGATGTATGCTCTCCAATCAGGATTCGAACCTGAGCACTGCGTTTAGGACACATGAACTAACCTTCTTATTTAAATGGCCCGAATGGCCATGTATCCCCCTATGTACTATCCATTAATCTACTATGGCTTTGTGTGGCAATAAAAACGAAAGCGATTCGAAAATATATATCATAGAGACAGTGACTCTTTGTTTTTGAATGTACTAAATAAAAACTTGTAGTTACCTGTTTAATATGAATAATATCACTTTCAAAATTGTTGGAATCCACAGTAAACTCATGGGATATGGTCTCCATCAAAATCTGAACTTCAACAGGCCGGCTACCTAGGCGGAAAATCTCCTCCACCAGTCATTGTTCTCACTCTTTTAAATGCCAACTCAGATTGTTAGCCTTGTTTTTCATATTAGCCAAGCGAGCTTTTTGGCGACATACGCGTTTGTGCTCGTTTCTTTTTCAATAATATCAGCACACTCATGTACCAGCATTTCGAGAATTAGCTAAAAAAACCATAAAATATTATGTTAGCGTGCATTAGGCTCTTGTTAGAAGAGTATTCAAAGAAAAATAAGGATTAATATAGTTATTTTACATATCGTGCGCCCTGTTACAAACCACTATGGATGCTACGTATGCTATGCCCTTTAACGCTTACACTTGTTGTTCACTCAAGTTTTTTTGTATTCTTTTCACATGGCGTTCCGCTGTGATGTATTTAAAGATTATTTTATCAATTTCTATTCTTTTCTATTTACACACGACAAACATAAACAACTCAGCTGTCAGTTGTTAGTGTCAACGTCAACAAAGTCACTGGATACAGACTAAAAAACGTAGTCTGCAAGAATTTCGCTCTTTTCCGTTCTTTAATCGAATATTTTGGGTACAACGCTACGTCAATCATTCAAATTTCGTTTCTCTGTGCTCCTCTGCGGTAAGCAACAGGTAATATACGTTTATAAGTGAAAAAAAGATATTCATTGATTAGGGGCTTAAGAATCTCTTATTTAAAGGACGGCTAAACCTTTCTTAACGAGATTTTTATAAGTAAGACCAATAATTGGTAAGTAAATATTTTAATCTATAACTTATTAGTACTTCAATAACAAAGACTGTATTGATTTTCTAACTATTTTTGATTAGATTACAGATTTATTATGCAACTTAGGAATTATCTTATGAACTTATAAGCATGATTCATATAATTTTGGCAGACAATATAGATAGAAATATATATATTGAAATTATAATATGGCTGGATTTGTTAATATTCATTTTAAAATAAGTTTTTTATAAGAAGACCATATAAATCTGCAGTGACCAATGTCAACAGGGACCTATGACTGTTATAATAATGATACTGCCATTATAACTCACCTCTGTACTTCAATAGTGCCCAGTGTCTCATAAGCAAAATCACATTTGTCATCCATTTCAATTGCCTTGTTGATGAGAGTAACAGCTTTGTCAAAATCTGTGCTCTTTTGAAGTTGCACTAATCCCTTGTGAACATACAATGTTGCATTGTTTGGGTCAACTGATAGGGCTGCATCGAATAAGGCCTCAGCACGGCCCCACTCTTGTTGGTCTGACAACACTTGAGCAAATAGTATATAAGCTTCAGCGCAACGTGGGAACCTTTCCAAGGCTTGTTCAAAGTCAGCTCTAACTTGAGTCAAGGCACCAACATTCTTGTTAATCTGTGCATGTCTATAGTCAGCATAACATTTTTGGATATAGGCAATTGAGAAATTAGGATTGAGTTCCACAGCCTTCGCAAATTCAGATGTTGCCTCGTCCATACGCTCTAACAACAAATAAACTTGACCGCGATGATGGTATATGTCCGAATTGTTAGGGTCCAACTGGGCTGCATTTGCAAAGTCCTCCAAGCATCTCTCTGTGTTTTCCAGCTGTGTATACAATGAAGCACGTTTGATTAGAGCATTTACCTTTACCTTAGTTGGAGCATCACTATTGATTACCTTCCCTAGATCTATCTGTGCTTCCTCATGTCTGCCTAAGAGCAAATAAAATGTTGCACGTAAGAGCAGTGCTTCATTCTTGTATTTACCATTAATATCTAACTCCTCAGTACATGTGTCAACTATTACATCATAGTTTTGGGATTCTAAAGCCTGTTTAGCCTTTGCAAAGCCCCCAGTAGCTGCATTATCTATTATTTTAGTAATAGGATCTTCTGAAAATGCTGAGAAATAGGTTTTGATGAAATGTTTTGATGGCATCACTGGTTGTCTTCTGGCAAGAGCTTCTCTAGCATGTTGTCTGCCAAGAGCTTTCAATATTCGGTCAGCATTTACCAAAGAACTCTGCACTTGGAATCTTTCAAGGATACATGCAGATGTTACATCTTCCAATGCCAGAACTAAGTCACCGCTTTTCTCAGCAGCTCGAGAACGCCTCAAGAAGGCTTTCACATATTTTTCATTAAGTGTTAATGCAAAGGTGCAATCTTCCTTGACTTGTTCCCACATTTCCCGCTTCTCATAGCAAGCTGAACGGTTTTGATAGAAAGTTGCCAGATCGACAGAGCGGTCAGAAGGGCATGCCTCGATTGCCTCGTTGTACAAAGCTATAGCTTTGTCATACTCTCCTGCATGAAAAGCTCTGTTACCGGCGCCTTTAAGTTTCATAGCTCGTTCAATAGCAGTCTCAGATGTTTTTGCATTGTCTTCATTATCTAAGGAAATGGTTGTTTTGGCCTTAAGTTCTGAAACCTTTTTCTTTTCAGGGTCTTCTAATCGGTTTCTAAGGTATAGGTAACCTAAGCCGATCGCTAGCGGTGCCCCAAGCAGAATAGCCAATTGCCATTTCGGAAATGGAGTGCTACCAGTTGACGCCATGTCTTCGTTGAACTTGTTTCAGCAAGTGAACGACATAAACATTTAACTACTAACCTTCGCACTAATGAAAATAATCTAACTTTATAGAACTCGCAAAGATGTCCAATTTTAGATTTTTCTTCCCATTTCAATTTTATCTTTTACACATGCAGCAAAACATAGACTACCTACTTTTTGACATTACATTTTTTTCCCTTCGTGATGTGATTATAAAGACAATGTGATTACATGATCATAGATTTCCCGTTTTTTATATTTAATTATTTTCTTGAAAGAGATTGATTTTAGCGGGAGCTTGAACACTTATGTTTTACTATGATATTAAATACTAAATAATATGAAAATTAGTTACAATTGAACAATAATTACAAGATATCTGCTTACAACTAAAAGTCGTTTATACTATACGACGGCCTCTGTGGTTGTTTTTTTTTATTTTTATTTATTCATGACCATAGAATCAAAGTCTTTCAGTCGGAAACATGTTAATTAATAGGTCTTCGTATAGTAGCGCAGTTGTATTGCAGGCTACAACCGACGCCATTCAATGGAGTTCTTGTGAAAACTCGAAAGATCACATCTGACTATACAGTTCACATTTCTCACAAAAACACATAATTTCTACTCAAAAACTATCAATATCCTGCAACTATTGTTCATTTTACAGTAATTATACACATCTATAGAAAATAAAACTGCACAGCACAACGTCTCCTTTCAGTTCCCGCCAAAAAACTCCCTCTGTGGTTGTTATTTTTTTTTAACTATATTTATGGCTTGGCAGCTAGGCCTTTAAGCCAGATCTTAGTTTATAATATACATTTAGTTTCTTCATTTTCTTAAGCCTATGTGTAGCACAGCTGAACTGTAGGTAATCAGCTAGTGCCATTCAACGGAGTTCTTGTGACAACTCAAAAGGCCACATTTGACTATACAGTTCACATTTCTCACAAAACACATAATCACTACTCAGAAACTATCAATATTGTTACGTACGAGCGGGGTACGCACTTATGGATTGGAAGAAAACACCAGTTTTAAATTTAAAAGCTTTTATTAACTTACACAGCCGCACGTAGTACCTCTCTGCAGGGTTGCCACTATACGCACGACCAACGATGCACAGTCCCGACGATAAGTTGCCACACCCTCAATACCGTCGCCGATATTGCGCGGACCACCTCCAATATTATCGCGCGTAGCTCGCTTCTGGTTTCCCTCTCGAACTACGCTACACACCTCCTTTGCGTATCTGTCCACCAAACTTCTCACTAAATTCACCACTTAGTTCGTCTCTGTCCTCTTTTAACGTTCTCTAATATCGCACTTGTCGTTTCACCGTCTTGGACTGAACTCAACTTTAAACTGCAACTTTCAACTCTAAAACTGCCCGGTAGGCGCGCCTTACGCTGTTTATATACCCGGAAGAATTTTCTAGAAACCATATATCTATCTCTGTCTTTTCTTTCCCGAACCTTCTGTTCGGGAAATTTCGTTTATACATCTATCCCTTTCTAACATCTATCTATCTCTTTCTCTCTTTTGTCGTCTATCTCTTTCTAACATCTATCTATCTCTTTCTTTCGTTTATCGTCTATCTTTTTCTAACATCTATCCGTCCTTGTCTTTTCCTTCCAGAAATGTCTAGTATTTTCTAAAAGTTCTAGAACTGATTTACGCTGTTGGGCAGTTCCACCCTTGGTCTCCACAATATCCTACAACTATTGTTCATTTTAGAGTAATTTTACACATTTTTTGAAAATAAAACTGCACAGAACAACATCTCCTTTCAGTTCCCGCCAAAACTCCCCTCTGTGGTTGTTTTTTTTTTTTATAATTTATTCATGACCATAGAATCAGTCTTTCAGTCGGAAACATGTTAATTAATAGGTCTTCGTATAGTAGCACAGTTGTATTGCAAGCTACAACCGACGCCATTCAATGGAGTTCTTGTGAAAACTCGAAAGATCACATCTGACTATACAGTTCACATTTCTCACAAAAACACATAATTTCTACTCAAAAACTTTCAATATCCTGCAACTATTGTTCATTTTAGAGTAATTATACACATTTTTAGAAAATAAAACTGCACAGCACAACGTCTCCTTTCAGTTCCCGCCAAAAACTCCCCTCTGTGGTTGAGCGGGCTCAGTGTTGCCAGATGACCATGTCAATTAACCCCATTTTTTTCAAAAATTCCCAAATTTATGCTTTTTGAAAAAAAAATCCCCAAAACAGTTTTTACTTATTTTAAAGGAGAAATTAAAAAGCAAAACCACCGTCGTAGCGAAAACGTCACTAATGACGTCATCATTTTCGCTCACAGGATGCTCACGACCCGTGTCAATAGGTGGGTCGAATAACCGTTCTACTTGAGCTTACAATTGTGACGCTGTGACGGTACGCATCATCATGTATTTATTATTTTCTCACCTATTTATTTTTATTTATTTATAAAGGAATGGCTGTTCTCCATATAATGTATTCCCTCCTCGTTTATTTCGCATAATATATGTATTTAATACTAATCTCTTTGTATGATATAATCGAATTTTTCTTTGTTTGAAAATTTGTCAGAGAAAAAAAAGGACTTGAATATTGGTGTTTGACGGAAGAAGAATGAAAAAACTATTTGTGGACAAAATGATCAATACTAACAATAAATAATTATATCTTCGATATGTGCGCTACAAACTTCGGTGCTATGGATTTCACCAAAGGGCTAGTCCACGACTTCAAGTCATCAATTAATACATTAATAATTTTACTAATCATGTAGATTTGTGTAGTATCTTGCATGTTGTGTTTATCTATGTTTTCAGGTGTTCTCCTGGACTGTTGTAATATAGAACTACTAATAACTATATACTAATAATTTACTAACATTAATCTATGCTGTGTTTGTTGCTTTTATTTCTGTTTTCAGATGATCCAGAGGCTGTTTTATGTTTGATTGTTACTAATGATATATCTAATTATGTGTTTTAAACTAATCTGTTTGTTGAATATGTATTTTATAACTAATTTTCTGTGTTTATTGTTGAAATTTTCCTTGTGCACTAATTACATTATTTTGCAGGCAATTCTAATGTCCTCTCTTTACAGAGATGTTACTAATAATATTGTGTTAATAATTTAAATTTCAGAATTTATGAAATATTTGCATTTAATGAGTGTCTGTATGTATAAACCTGGAATTATCCTTAAAACTTAGCTAATAATCTGTAGCTAACTACAGCAGCTTATATTAATTAGTTAGTATTGAGTATGGTATATCTTGTTGTTAGTCTTTAGACATATTGGGACCCGTGGGTTCATCTCTTCGGACTTTTAATTCAATAAGAACGTTCCTTTGACTTATATGAGCATATATGCTAACACGGGAGGTGTTATTTAAGTTATACTATTGTAACTATTTAATTTATTCTCTTGTTTTAGAGAACGAATAGTAGCTGCCAGAATATCATAACTAAACATAAACAGGCTCAAACACTACTCAACGAAATTACTTATTACAAAGTTTTTTGGGGATGAGGAACCCAAACTACTCAGATAAGTCTTGAATGGTGAGGAATAAGAGGACTTTTAAAAGAGCATAAATGTGAGCGTTTGAGGAAGGATAACAGATATAACGATGAAAGGGAGAAAATGAAGAGGAATGAACAACACACTTACACACACTTAAAACACACACCATGTTTAGTTTCATTCTTTGGCAGATTAGAGCATTCTTAGTCGTACCGACCACCATCTTACATGCAAGTAAAGATGTTGGAGCTTTCTGTTATTTAGAAAACGGATTTTAGAAAGGTCGCGGGAATTATAATTTTGCAGTAAATGTTATTTTGATTGGGTGCTAGGATTAGGAAGAGCGATATATATATTTTTTTTCTAAGTCTCCGTCTTCTTTCTCATGTCATGAGATCACTTCTATTACTATGGCGGTAGGTTACCTGTTATAGGTGTGTGTATTTTTTACTCGGTTCCCTGTAGTTAGGAGCTGGAGGGCCAGCCAGAAAAAAATTCTTATCGGGGTGACCGTGCACTGTTACGTATAAAATACACACCCTATAGTGTTTTGAAAACAGGTACTGCCATCTGTTGTGTGTTGGCGTATTACTAGCCACCTCTCGTTCGATAGTCATATCGTCTTATAAGAAATGCAACTACCATCTGCATTAGTGTGTCGTCAGATGTCGTTGTTTTTAAGCTTTTGAAACTTCAATATTAAATCCTATCTTAATCGGTTATATACTACAATAGTATCCAATTTGTAGACGTGTGTAGAGGTTCCAGGTTGGATACCTTAGAAAAGTGCAAGCACGGTCTAAGGATAAACGGAAGTTTAGCCACGACATCTGACGGTCACAAGTCGTTGACATTGATCGCCATTTTAGAACATCTAGAATGCAAAACGCGGAGGACGTGACGACACAAATGGCTGCTACTCGAAGTGAATGGCAAATGACTAGGCAGGAGAATTCGATCGGAGTCGTGTCATTCCTACTCTCGAGTTCTTAATAGACGGTCGAACATAACTTGGTTTTTTTAGTGGTGCATAGTAGCATCGTTTTCAATTCAGTGAATCTTATCTTAAGAAACGCGTGGTTCTCATGCAGGGCACTCTTCGGAAACCTAGGCGATCCTCACGCCTTCGTTTAAGTTCCCCATAGTGGGAGCGACGTAAGGGGCCAAAGGTTACGCCCGTACTCCGAATGGTAGGCGACCCCTCTACGAGTCTCCAGACTAGTTATACCCTGGCTGGACTGGTTGCCGGCCTATCTTTCTACAACCAGTGGCGCTCAAACATCTAATTACCAACCATATAATTAAAAGCAGTTCTGAAGGTATTGTCTCTTAAAGTAATCACAAGCGAATCCATACGTTGATGGTCTTAGACCGACTCCATCCCTGAGATCCTCATTATTTATTATTATTGATAGAAAAGTTTTGGAACGTCATCCGGGAGGTGTTATTTAAGTTATACTATTGTAACTATTTAATTTGTAATCTTTTTAACGGAGATATTGTACTCCAGAGATTGGGGGGGGTGTGCCATAAGGAGATCGAAATAAAGAAAACGTAACTGGCTCTTTGAATGGTTTTATTTCATAACTTCCAATAGTATAAATACACCAGTTTAACAGACTACCAATTTTTAATTACAACAAACTAACTTCCAAATCTTCAAATACAATAGCACTTCAAATTCATAAATACAACAATATAAGTATTTATTGTGAAGACTTACACAACTATATGTAATGATAGACAGACTTGTTTACTATCTATTACTGACCTTCCTGTTTTAGTACTTAACGAATTACTGTCCTTAATTTGTATATTATATGGAGAATGAGCTATATAAAATTAAATTAATTTGATGTAAGTCTTGATTGACTTGTGTGTTATTAAGAGATAAGAATTGTTTGTACATTGTTATAGTTTCATAGTTAATTAAATTATTAAGGGTTAATTGTAAAGCCTGAGTGTGTTAATATAATACTTAGGAGGTATGACATATAGTCTCTTGCGGATGAAAATACTAATTTATTTAATTTGATTTAAGGGGTTCTGAAATATATCTTTGATTTTAGAAACTTAATTAAATAACATGACTACTTCATAGTCGGGAGCTACTAAGGGTTTATGATGATTCTTTTAGGCGACATAATTATTTATTAATTTGTTAAGGGAGATTAATTATATGTCAATGGGATTTACTTGTAGGTAGGTCTTTGACAAGGGAATGCATAATATGAGTGAAGATGTCTCTCGCCTAACTTTAACTTAAAATTTATTTACAATTCATAGAGAGACATTCTGAAACTCTTACTCTAACAATTTAAGAATGGGAATTTTATGAGATGTAGAGAGTATCACTATTTAAAGTTCAATTAATCTTTATCTTTAATTTACTGTGATATTCTTATTACTGCATCAGAGGAGGTCTCTGAGGTGACGTTCCTCATAATGACAATCTTATTTGATATTTTGGAAGGGTGACTTTGAGATGAAATGTTCACTCAAGTTTTTTGGCTTTTCCAACTCATTTTACACACAAGGCAATCCAAATGTGTTTTTTTTTAATGGATAGATCGTACTGCTGGGAGTTTCTTGTCGGCTCTTCTCGCCAGCAATAGTACGTTGTGAACCGACGCTAGTTTTAGATAATGTTTATAATTGATTCAATAAATTCTAATTAGAAAATTGGAGGTTCTTCTTTTATCTTGATATGAGCTCTTTTACTGATAGCTAATGCGGTGGCATAATATCAGAGAGGTGGTTAGGAGGGATGCATTACACAAAATTATATAATTTGTTATGAATCTACATTAAAATATCTTTTGGCTAAATAAAGGCACGGGCGTACTCAGGTGATGAGCTTATATCATGAGTATTTATCATAATTCATAAAATGCATAGCATTTTACACTTACAGCATATTACTACAATATTATTATTATTATATATATATATTTTCATCAACCTTTGAGTCTTCCTGTCCTTTGATCAACACTCTTATATAACCTACCTTGTGAACATAGGGTTAACGGTATTGCGACGAGGATTCCTGCTACTAGATGATCATGATTTATGGCCAATATTACAAGATTTATTCCTTGAATAAGTTTTATTAACTTCCACTTTATAATTTTTTTATTTCTCACTCTATGCTTCGGCTTGAGTATGTCATTCCATAGTCACTAGACTCAAAAGAGGGGGTTCGTTACAACGCTAGCAAATAAGTAGAACGGGAAAGGAAGGAAGTTGTGAAAGTTGTCGTTGTGAGTCTCTAACGGAAAGTAGGCCTATAGGATACGACGTATACGAGTAGAGACGGCATAATAAATAAATAACGTAAATGAACGGACGAATGAATTGAATTATTAAAATGAACTGAAGTATGATTCACTAGTAAAATATAATCCTAAGATTAAGTAATAATACTGTACCACAATTATTATAACTTAAGGGAAGGGAAGGAGGAGGAAGAAGGGAAAAAAATGTAATGCACAGAGTACTTTACATATACTGGTATAGAGTCAACAGTCATAATATATATACTAACGCACTCTATCGGTATACGACACTATTCAACGGCGAAAACCGTCCAGGGCGTCTAGTATTATTTTGATTTTTATATCAGACTTTTGGAAATTGCGGGAGTTATTAATTTAACTCCTGCAATTCCCAAAAGCCTTTTCAAAAAATGTTTATTTGTTAGTAAATAAAACAAAAATTTAGCGGTGGCGTGATTTATTATGTTTCCTTTCATTTAAATATTCAAAGGCATACATTTTCCTAACATCATTTGTATCCACATCTAATGTGGTGCCGTTAGGATGATTTACTCACAAGTTTTACCGCATCTGGGCACACAACAACCTCTTTCAGAAGAAGCCATAATCCAAGTCACCAGAGAACAAATCGTTAGGCAAATCGGTGTTCAGGGTACATGCGTAAGTCCAACGTGATCACAGAACACTAGTAAACGTGATAAGCGAAGTCTTCGGAGTCCAGGAATCAAAGAAAATTGTCGAAAAATAATCAAAACACAAACAAAGTACATAAGTTCACTAGTGTAACTCGTATCGATCGGAATGTCGTTTTGGTTTTGACATAATTGACATCTTTGAAATAAGTTTTTGGTAAATCGACAATTCATCAAAAATCCAGTAATTAAAGTTAAAAAGAACTTTATAATTTGAAAAAGGTGAGGAATAGAATTTACATACTTTAAAATATATTTATTAGCTGATATAGCTTGCAAAAACATAATAACATATCAAATATTTCTTAAACAAGTATTGAAACAACTACGTATAACGAAACATATTATTTTCTTTCATTTGGTGTTTAATTTGAGAACAGTGACATCTACTGCAATACGTACCTACTAATCGAACGCAAAAAATCTCTAAGAAAAAATAATTGTACTGACTGTTATAACACTGATGTAATGTCAAAAAGTAGGTAGTCTATGTTTTGCTACATGTGTAAAAGATAAAATTGAAATGGGAAGAAAAATCTAAAATTGGACATCTTTGCGAGTTCTATAAAGTTAGATTATTTTCATTAGTGCGAAGGTTAATAGTTAAATGTTTATGTCGTTCACTTGCTGAAACAAGTTCAACGAAGACATGGCGTCAACTGGTAGCACTCCATTTCCGAAATGGCAATTGGCTATTCTCCTTGGGGCACCGCTAGCGATCGGCTTAGGTTACCTATACCTTAGAAACCGATTAGAAGACCCTGAAAAGAAAAAGGTTTCAGAACTTAAGGCCAAAACAACCATTTCCTTAGATAATGAAGACAATGCAAAAACATCTGAGACTGCTATTGAACGAGCTATGAAACTTAAAGGCGCCGGTAACAGAGCTTTTCATGCAGGAGAGTATGACAAAGCTATAGCTTTGTACAACGAGGCAATCGAGGCATGCCCTCCTGACCGCTCTGTCGATCTGGCAACTTTCTATCAAAACCGTTCAGCTTGCTATGAGAAGCGGGAAATGTGGGAACAAGTCAAGGAAGATTGCACCTTTGCATTAACACTTAATGAAAAATATGTGAAAGCCTTCTTGAGGCGTTCTCGAGCTGCTGAGAAAAGCGGTGACTTAGTTCTGGCATTGGAAGATGTAACATCTGCATGTATCCTTGAAAGATTCCAAGTGCAGAGTTCTTTGGTAAATGCTGAGAAATAGGTTTTGATGAAATGTTTTGATGGCATCACTGGTTGTCTTCTGGCAAGAGCTTCTCTAGCATGTTGTCTGCCAAGAGCTTTCAATATTCGGTCAGCATTTACCAAAGAACTCTGCACTTGGAATCTTTCAAGGATACATGCAGATGTTACATCTTCCAATGCCAGAACTAAGTCACCGCTTTTCTCAGCAGCTCGAGAACGCCTCAAGAAGGCTTTCACATATTTTTCATTAAGTTTTAATGCAAAGGTGCAATCTTCCTTGACTTGTTCCCACATTTCCCGCTTCTCATAGCAAGCTGAACGGTTTTGATAGACAGTTGCCAGATCGACAGAGCGGTCAGGAGGGCATGCCTCGATTGCCTCGTTGTACAAAGCTATAGCTTTGTCATACTCTCCTGCATGAAAAGCTCTGTTACCGGCGCCTTTAAGTTTCATAGCTCGTTCAATAGCAGTCTCCGATGTTTTTGCATTGTCTTCATTATCTAAGGAAATGGTTGTTTTGGCCTTAAGTTCTGAAACCTTTTTCTTTTCAGGGTCTTCTAATCGGTTTCTAAGGTATAGGTAACCTATGCCGATCGCTAGCGGTGCCCCAAGCAGAATAGCCAATTGCCATTTCGGAAATGGAGTGCTACCAGTTGACGCCATGTCTTCGTTGAACTTGTTTCAGCAAGTGAACGACATAAACATTTAACTATTAACCTTCGCACTAATGAAAATAATCTAACTTTATAGAACTCGCAAAGATGTCCAATTTTAGATTTTTCTTCCCATTTCAATTTTATCTTTTACACATGCAACAAAACATAGACTACCTACTTTTTGACATTACATTTTTTTCCCTTCGTGATGTGATTATAAAGACAATGTGATTACATGATCATATGAAAACTTGATAAATTATTGGGACAAGCGATTTAAACAAAGCGTGCTTTTTTCATGGTTTCTTTATTACAGCAATTTCAAGTCAGTGACAACATTAGAAGTAAAATACAAATCATACAGAAGAGGTTCTAATGCCTAACACCCCCCTTCAATATTAAATTCCTTTTAAGATTGCACTTATAAACATAACATAATAGCTTTCCCTTGTAACACGTAATATTTAAAATATAACTCTCTGTACTTTCTTTTAACATATTCACAGTAATTATTTATTCTATAATTAGGTATTAATTCATATATTAATATTTACACAAGTCCCAAACTTTTAACAAAGTAACTATGTTTTACAGTTGGTAAAGACTTTGTTAGAATATCTGCAATATTCTCGTTTGTCGAAACATAACTTATTTGTATTAATTTCTTTCTGACGCAATCTTTAATGTAGTGATACTTTATATCTATGTGTTTAGTGCGCTTACTATTTTCATTGTTCTCCACCATTTTTATAGCACTAAGGTTATCCGTTAATAGAAGATATTTGTTCTCAGTAATGCACTTGAAATGCAACAAAATGCCTCTTAAATAAATTAATTCTGCAGTTGCCATTGCCGCAGCAACATACTCCGCCTCGGCTGTGGACAACGCAACTGTGGATTGCTTCTTAGAGAACCATGACACTAAATTATTATTGTGAAAAATAGCGCATCCACTCACACTTTTCCTATCATCTTTAGCGCTTCCCCAGTCAGCATCTGTGTATGCTATCAGCTGTTGTCCTGATTTAGATTTAGTATATGTAAGACACATATTCATTGTTTGTTTTAAGTATCTGAGAACTCTTTTAGCCGAAATCCATAATTCTTTTGTAGGCTTATCTAAATATCTGCTCAAAAAAGATGTTGTGTATGTTATGTCAGGTCGTGATATAGTGGAAATATATGTTAAACGTCCGATCAATTCTCTATATGGTACATTATTAATCACTTCTTCAGTTTCATTTAAAAATCTTTGTTCCATTGGTGTCTGTATTCCTTTACATTCGCTCATCTGAAATTTCTCCAATACTTTGTTTATTAACTTTGTTTGACATATTTTTAACTCTTCTTTTTCTCTTATTATTTCCATACCTAAATACTCTTTTATCTCGCCTAAATCTCGAACTTTAAATTCTTTTCTTAGTTCTTCCATTATTACTTTGCTATTTCCCATTAATAGAATATCATCTACCCATATCAAAATCCATACATCTTTATTGACATATAAACAGTAATCGTAATACGACTGTTCAAAGCCTTGCTTGACAATAAAATCATTAAATCTTTCGTTCCAACACTTTGGAGCTTCACGCAGACCATATAAAGATCTCCTTAATTTCAATACATGGCCTTCTTTAACTCTTATACCCTCAGGAGGTTTTATATATACTGCTTCGCTTAAATAACCATTTAAAAATGCCGTTGGTACATCTAGTTGCCTAATAGGTAGATCTTCTTGTACAGCTTGACTTAGCATCATTCTGATAGTTGACACTCTAGCAACAGGTGAGTAAACATTGTATTTTGAATCTGTCTGAAAACCTTTCGCTACTAACCTAGCCTTCTTCTTACCATTTTGCTTTGTTCTGAATATCCATTTAGTATCAATCGCCTTCTTCTCATCTGGTAATTTTGCTTCTTCCCACGTGTTCATCTCTTCTAATGAGCTTATTTCGCTATCAATCGCTGTTTTCCACTCTTCGCCTTTGCTAATTGCTTCTTCAAATGTTTCGGGATCTTCACTATTGTTAAATAGACAAAATGCTATGTTAGCATCATAAGAATTATCTTGACCTTCATTCTCCATTTGATAATCTTTTAAATAAGTAGGTAATCTTCTCTCTCTTACCGGTCTTTCATACATATGTGTTTCTCTCTGTTCTCTCGTTACTTCTTCCCTTTCTTCAAACTGTTGTTCTGTCTCTCTATTTTGATATTCTTCTTTTTCTTCCTCTTCAAAGTATCTCCGTTGAGTTTCTTCTTGTTTGTTTTCTATGTACTTTATATCATTTTCGTCAAATTTTAAATCTCTTGAAATTACTATTTTGTTATTACTCGGATCCCACAAGCGGTAGCCGTTTGGAGCATATCCTGTCATTCTCATTTCTGTAGCTCTTTCGTCTAGCTTATCCCCTTTTGGCATTGTTAATACCCACACTTTACTTCCGAAAGCTCTCAGTTTTGATAAATCTCTATCTCCAAACATAATCTCTGCTGGTGTTTTGAATTGGATTGCTGAAGATGGGCATCTATTCAGCTGGTAAGTTGCACACGTAATCGCTTCAGTCCATAAGTTCTTTGGTAGTCCAGTTTCTATCAACAAAGTTCTCGCTCGATTGTATAAGGTTCTATTCATTCTCTCTGACACACCATTTTTGATCTTGGCCTGAGAACCGAATTAAAAGGAAGTCTGGTTGCCTTACCCATCATACATGGACCACATGGTTTCTCACTCGTAGGTAAATTCATCAAGCGGAGGCTTCTTCTGTTAAGATGTCCCAATCGTCTATGCCACAGATCATCAGAGCTTGCTGCATTACACACGTTTGCATTGACATTAGTATTTAAAATATATAACTTTCCTACACAAGTGCCTTTTATTGATCTATTTGTACGACAGCAGAATATTCTAACATAATCTTTATTAAAATTGACCTCAAAGTTGTTTTGAACAATTTTCTTTACTGACAAAAGATTAAAATTGATATTATGTATTAATAGCGCTTCTAATTTTATATTCCTACCTTGACAAATTACATCTATGGTACCCTTCTTTTTAGCTATAAGACAATCCCCATTAGCAATATAAATTTTTATTGGTTCAGATAAAATATTTACGTTAGTCATATATTGTTCAAAATTTGAATTAATTAAATGTTCCGTACATCCTGAATCTATGACCCATTCAATTTTCTCGCTTATTTTATAGTTTACATTATTACAATAGCCCGTACTTAAAAATAAAAAACTACTAGGATCTTCTGCATAATTTACAGTATTGTTATACTGATTTTGGTATTCATATCTACCATTGAAATACTGTCGTCCTGCTCCTCTACCTCTTCTTGGGTAAGTCCTACCTCTTCCTTGAAATGCTCGACCTCGTCCTGATGAGCCACTTCCTCGGTTACAATTTCTCGCAATATGTCCCTTCTTGTGACATTTAAAGCACGTAATAAATGCTGTTTCAGGTTCATGATATGCATCATTATTCTTTATTTTTAATTCCGTATCTAATAGTCTCGCCTTCACGAAGTTCATTGAAATATTTAAATCATTCATAGTTTCTATTGCCGTTATCACATTCTCGTATTGTTTGGGTAATGCGGTTAAAAGATTACAAACTTTGTCCATTTCCGTAAATTTACATCCTACTGCCTCTAATTCATTTATAATTTGTTCGAATCTCATAAAAAATTCTCGTAATTTTTCGTTCGGCTGACATTTTATAGTTAGTAATTTCTCCTTTAGATGCATTTTATTTTGTATGCTATTTCTCTGAAAAGTTTCTTGTAGTACGTTTATCATTTCTTCCGATGTCTGACATTTTGATATGATATCGAGATATTTATCTTCTAAAGATTGAACAATAATAGCACGAGCTTTTGTATCTAATATGCGTTTTTGTTTATCATCCTTAATCTCCTCTTTTAAATTAATACCTTTTTCCTCTAATAATAGGTCTATTCGATATTTCCAATGGGCAAAATTACCATTTTCTTTTAGTAGGGGAAATTTTCCTTCCGACATTTTCTTTTGTTTTTTTTTCGTATTTCAGAATTTTTATATATATTATTATAGTTTTCTAATAATATTGCTCTCTACATTTTACTTATTCATTTCCCTACAACCTATAGGGCGTCTGGGCCCATAACCTATGAAAACTGGATAAATTATTGGGATAAGCTATTTAAACAAAGCGTGCTCTTTTCATGGTTTCTTTATTACAGCAATGTCAAGTCAGTGACAACATTAGAAGTAAAATACAAATCATACAGAAGAGGTTCTAATGCCTAACAGATCATAGATTTCCCATTTTTTATATTTAATTATTTTCTTGAAAGAGATTGATTTTAGCGGGAGCTTGAACACTTATGTTTTACTAAAACAGGGGAAGTTTATTTATTGTTTTTACAAAATTATTAAATTTTACACGCTATATATATCTATTCTAAAAATATATGTACAACTTAATTTATAATTAATACTACACACACTAATACAACTCTTAACTACAAATAATAGATAGGTCCCAAATCACCGTCAGCTGGGAACGTTCCCAAAACGCTGGCCGCGTTACCACGTTGTATGGCAACGCTTATGCGTTGCCCAAAATATAGACCAGCGTTTTGGTTTCGTGAGACATCTATCAACCGTTTTGATAGGTCTCGATAAAGGCGTTGGGCTTCTGGACCCCATGGCCCGAGAGTTTCGACGCCAAAAGCCGCAAATATGTATCCACTACCAATGGATGCATATTTGCGGCGTTTTAGGTCCTCTTGTCGGGCGGCAGCTGCACCAGCTACCACAGCCCTATCGGGAAGATGGGACGCTGCCAAAGTGTCAACGCACGTTGCGTCCCAAACTATTGGTCGTCCCATCTTCCATGGCACCAAAGACATCCCATCCGGTCTCTTGCCATCGTCACGACACAGTCCATTTGGCTCTAAAATGGCTGGGGTCCCGGTGGTGACAAGAGCCCGGCGGATAATGTCATTTAGTGCAGCATGGCGTGGTATTCTGCCGGCACTTCTGACGCACGACAAGCCATGGTGACCTAAACCACCGACTTTATCTCCGCATTGACAGTGATGGGGGACTACAGCCGGTGCCCCCAGTCGAATAGAGGCAGCAATCCTAAATGTAGTGTCATCTAGGAATGTGCCTAAATTTGATGAGGGCAGCGCCTGAAGCCACAAGCCTGACTCCCATGTTGAGACTGCTAAGAGACGGGCTCGTTCAGTTTCGTTGACACTAGAGGACATGAGGTTTTCATACACCAACTTGCTGAGCGGCCCGTCCCAAAGTTTTTGTGATTTGGGCTCTACTGGATAATTTTGACTCGGGCATGCTAGTGACCATGCGTTTCTGGCCTCAGCCAAGTATGGGACCTCAAAGTCACTTAGTGACGGATTTATCAGTTTGCCAATGAGGTCCACAGTACTATAAACTGAGGACAGAAAGCAGGTAAAGCTACGTCTGAGATTTTGCGTATTCCCAAGCCACCTAGCCTAATTGGCAGGGTAGCTTGGGTCCACATGCGGTCTTCAAAATCGAAAGGTAAATTTAAGATGGAAGTGAGCGATTGTCTAATGGTGGAATCCAGAACATTTAGGATATTCTGGTGCCTCCACAGGGGAGAGCACCGTAGGACGTACGTAAAATTTGGAACAAATAGGCAATGCCGAATAATAAAATATGCACTGTGTTTACTTATTTTTTTTAGGTTGTCTACTTTGTGTGTAAAATTTTGAATTTTGTCATCAAAGAAAGAGTTAAAAGATTCTTCGAAGACAGGTGCCCCCAGGAGGGTCAAATTATTTTTACTTACAATTTTTAAATTTGGGGCCAGATTTATAAGTTCAGAAACGGGGTAATCACAATTTTCAATTATGAAAAGTTCACATTTTGAAAAATTTAGTTCCAGATCTATTTTGCCAAATTCTTCAGTTAGCATGGCCAAATCATTTTTCAGTGTACCTAAGTCGCCTCCTAGGGTACCGTCATCTAAATACCAAACGTTGAATTTTGAATTTAGCTTTTCTATGACTGGGTGAATAGCTAATGAAAAAATTGCAGGCCCGAGCGGGTCTCCCTGCTGACAACCAGTAGCCGAATAAATTAAATGGTTTTTGTATAATAGAAATGAATTTTCACCGTAACACTGCCAAACGTATCTGTAAATTTTGGGAAAATGTCTTTTGATTTGGTTGAGCAGGGCAGATCGGTTTACCGAATTAAAAGCGTTTTTCACATCCACCTTAAGGATCGCTTCACAACTATTGCTGGCAGTGAAAGCTCTAAGAGAATGTACCGCCGCCTCGCAGCCACCCTATGTACCGAATCCTAATTGGTGTGGTAAAAAATAGCTGGAGCTTAAATCTTTTATCGCTCGACAGCATAATTTTGCTGCGAGACGCCGGTACGTCATACCGACTGCTATAGGGCGGATACTTTTGTCTTTTTTAGTTAGCGCACACAAGTTGGCACCATAAAGGATTGAATTGCACCATTGTTTTACTATGATATTAAATACTAAATAATATGAAAATTAGTTACAATTGAACAATAATTACAAGATATCTGCTTACAACTAAAAGTCGTTTATACGACGGCCTCTGTGGTTGATTTTTTTTTGTTATTTATTCACGACCATAGAATCAAAGTCTTTCAGTCGGAAACATGTTAATTAATAGGTCTTCGTATAGTAGCGCAGTTGTATTGCAGGCTACAACCGACGCCATTCAATGGAGTTCTTGTGAAAACTCGAAAGATCACATCTGACTATACAGTTCACATTTCTCACAAAAACACATAATTTCTACTCAAAAACTATCAATATCCTGCAACGATTGTTCATTTTAGAGTAATTATACACATCTATAGAAAATAAAACTGCACAGCACAACGTCTCCTTTCAGTTCCCGCCAAAAAACTCCCTCTGTGGTTGTTATTTTTTTTTAACTATATTTATGGCTTGGCAGCTAGGCCTTTAAGCCAGATCTTAGTTTATAATATAGATTTAGTTTCTTCATTTTCTTAAGCCTATGTGTAGCACAGCTGAATTGTAGGTAATCAGCTAGTGCCATTCAACGGAGTTCTTGTGACAACTCAAAAGGCCACATTTGACTATACAGTTCACATTTCTCACAAAACACATAATCACTACTCAGAAACTATCAATATCCTACAACTATTGTTCATTTTAGAGTAATTTTACACATTTTTTGAAAATAAAACTGCACAGCACAACATCTCCTTTCAGTTCCCGCCAAAAACTCAGCCCCTCTGTGGTTGAGCGGGCTCAGTGTTGCCAGATGACCATGTCAATTAACCCCAAATTTTTTTCAAAAACCCCAAATTTATGCGTTTTGAAAAAAAAACCCCCAAAACAGTTTTTACTTATTTTAAAGGAGAAATTAAAAAGCAAAACCACCGTCGTAGCGAAAACGTCACTAATGACGTCATCATTTTCGCTCACAGGACGCTCACGACGACCCGTGTCAATAGGTGAGTCGAATAACCGTTCTACTTGAGCTTACAATTGTGACGCTAGCAAATAAGTAGAACGGGAAAAGAAGGAAGTTGTGAAAGTTGTCGTTGTGAGTCTCTAACGGAAAGTAGGCCTATAGGATACGACGTATACGAGTAGAGACTGCATAATAAATAAATAACGTAAATGAACGGACGAATGAATTGAATTATTAAAATGAACTGAAGTATGATTCACTAGTAAAATATAATCCTAAGATTAAGTAATAATACTGTACCACAATTATTATAACTTAGATATAATAATTGTGGTGAGGAGAATTGTGTTTGTAGATGAATTACTGGTACTTAAAAAATCACCAAAACTTCTCTTAACCAAATTTTCCCCCCGAATGTCCCCCAAAGAATCTTTACCCCCGAATTTCCCTCCAACGTCGAAAAAATCCCCGAATTTGCAGGGAATCCCCCCCATCTGGCAACACTGAGCGGGCTAAGCCTTTGCCGGCCTACCTCACTGCAACGCAGAGGCTCTGGGTTCGATTCCTGGTATAGTAAATTTCGGAAACGTATTTTCTCCGTTATTTACTATGGTCTGGGATCGGCCCCAAAATAGTCCGTTGTATATTACCCATAACACAAGCGTAACTTGCTTAATTTGGGGATATATAATATGTGTGTTTGTCTGCCGATTACACAGGATCAGTAGTAATTTGACATATATACGGTAGCGCACTAAAGCAACAAAGAATAACAAAAGTGAATATTCACGATTAGTGATTTATCCATATTGTATTTTTTTCAAACCTACTTTATTATTTTATCGATTTTCTCATGTTGACATTCCTATCTATTCAGACTGACAAATGTGAAGTGACTGGCTTAAAGGCCTAGTTGCCAAGCCATTAATATTAAAAAAAAATTGATGTGACGATGACAATGGAGAACATACGTGACATTAGAATTTAGTCCACAGAGTATATTAATTCTGTGAATATAACCACCCCAACCATACCAGAGGCTCTCCCTTCTCCTAAGGGCCACCAAAGTTAGCCCCCAATTATTTTTTTCCATTTTCAATTTTTTTTTCTATTAATTCGTTTATTCATCGTTTGGTCTTAATTGTTCGCTGTTAATAATTGTTTGTTCTTCATTTATTTATTTTTAAAAAAATGATCAAAAATATACCTTCAAGTTAGCCCCTATTGCAATTTTTAATATTTTTCCGTCAATAATGACTCGTAAATATTTATTTTCGATTGTTCGAGCATAAAATACGTTTGTTCTCTTTCGAAATTACTCATTTTTTGTTTAATTAACTATTGTAATTAGTCTGACATATGTATGCAAAATATGTGTACTGCGTATGAAAGGAGCTGGTCACATTACCTCGCTGAATGGCAACTAACTTAACTAACTTTGGTGACCCTTTTCTTAAATAGTAAAATGAAAATTAGATAGAAACTAGCGCCGCCAACGGAGCAACGGTAACCAAAATTATAAGTAGTTTACATTTAGTGCACTACGGGCGCAATTTGGATAGCCGGAAGAAGAGGCAAAGGGACGTGGAAGAAGCAAGGGGAGCTTACCTCACCACCAGGCCACCGCCATACTACACTTGTCCGGGGGGGGGGGGGGGGGTTCAAACGCTTCACTAGGGTTTTATTAGGCAATTTTTTAATAATAATAATCGGTAAACAAACACAAACTTTGTATATCCCCAAGCTACGCTTGTGTTATGTGTCTACTACTCTGTTGCTCTTTCACGAAAAAACTACTGGACCGATTTGCCTGAAACTCATTACATATATATTCTCGATGCCGAAGATGAACGTAGGATACTGTTTATCCTGAAATTATCGATTGTAGCGCTATCTAGTGGTAAATATAGGAATTTAATACCGATTGTAGCTCTATCTGTCGGGGGGGGGTAGATGTTATTTTGATATATATTATGCATATGCTATTATAGACTAGAGATAGAGAGGTTCATGGTTCATGAGCTCATCTATTTTAAAATTTTAAATATGAACAATAATGTCAGTGAACAATGGGTCTTAAAAATAAAAAATCATAAAATTCTCTAAAGAACAAGAAGGGTTTAGATTAGAATAATATTTTTTAATAATTAAGTTGTATACTAATTTCCTAAGTCGTACCTCTTTTATATTTAATTTTACACATTTTGGTCTGTAATTCTGTATACTAAGAATTATATGAGCATTATTAGACTTTCTAGCATTACATATTACAGAATATTAAAATATACTACATTATGTTCACAAGAAAATTAACTAGATATGTAAGTACTGCCTTCAGCGAAACTTTTATACACGCAGATAAATATTTCTTAGCAAACTGATTTTATAGCGCGTGAAACTCTTTAAAAAATATGTATAGGTTAGAACACTAAGCCAATTTGTTATTATTTAGTTATTTAGCGTAGGTTTAAAACCTAAATAACTTAATTTGGTAAGTATTCGGTACATCTCGTATTCCAAATAATAAATATTCAAATGTTTGTTTCAGATTCAATTATGCCAACATTTAAAACCAAATAGGTTTAATACATTATCAACAGTGCTCTGTCAACCCAAACGTTTGAAAAGTGACTTATATGAACCAGACTACCTAATTGTGAGTAAATTTGAAACTTAGCTTTTGTCAGCTTAGACATGATAACCTTAGCAAATCCCTTGCAGTAACTCTAGGGAGACTGATTGTGCCACCACTTTGGTTGAACTCAAAATTATTTGCTGTCGTCAAACTCGTCTACTCTGGCATACATCTTCTGTCACACCACATATCATCCGTCACACAATCCATCCATTTTCAACAAAGAAACTGCAGGGTAGTAATAGCATACCAAGCAACTTTGACACAACATATTTCATTATTATGAATAACAATTAACATGCACTGCAGTGAGTTATGTGGTATTTCTTTAGACTAAGTGAGCTGATACATCCTATACAATAAAATGAGTTAGGTCATTTTCTGGAGCACAGTTCTTTGTTTCCCATATCTATCACAATCATTTGTGTTCTCTACAATATGTTTTGTACTCTATATTATTTTCTTCCTCATAATGGAAAGCTTCATAATATTTAAAGTAGCAATTGGTCAAATTGTATTTTTTTTAAACCAATGAAACTAGAACAAATTTTGTATACTAATTTGCCATTCTATTTATCTGAACTATATACTGAGAATAGTACAGTATGACTGAGGAGTCTTGACCCGTCTGAACAGGCTTTGCGGGGACTTTCATACATGTACACTTGTGATTGTACTCAAGAGCGTGTTAGTGATATGACCAATACTGACATGCAATTAAGACAAAATACCTCATGGCTTGTTCCAAGTATTGCTAAATAAGCATGAAGCAACAATGAGAGATGTCCAATGTCTTGTTGTTTAATCAATTATTATTTAAATCATGTATGATTAAGAAATATATATTTCTTTTTTAACACAGTTTAAATTTTCTGTATCATTTATATTAAAAAGTTATATTAAAATTAATATAATTATATTTTGTTATTTTAGGCTAAAAAGTAATAGTATATGTGTCATTCATTATATTTTAAATATGAATAAAATGTCAATGAGCAATGAAAAATATTTAATTTCTTTCCAAACTATTATCAGTTTGGTTAAACTTAGCTTAGTGGTCACTGAATTTTAAATAGTGTGGAGGAAAAGGGGGAGGGGGGAGGGGAGGTTACTTCTTCCTTCTGCAATAATAAGCTAAGTCACTGTTCTAGTCACTCGTCACAACTTGACCAAAGCCCACAAGCTATGCAAGCATACCATTGCAGTCAGTGAATGTCACAACTGATTTGTAACCATTGTCATAATATACAAGCAAAAAGCAACTATTTTCGGATTGAATAATTCCTGAAATATGTGTATTTGTTGCATTGTTATATTAATTTCAGAGTATGGAACCTGATGAGCCAGTCTATGACTGTCTCAACCTCCAGATTAAAGGCTATGATTATGCATTATTGGAAGCTTGCCAGAGTCAAATTCACAGATATGCTGAAGTAATGGGGTTACAAGTGGATGAAGGGTATTGTTATTTATATTATTCCCAACATGATATTAACTGTTACAGTTTTCAACTCCATGATAAGATTATGAACCTTATTATCCTTGGAATCCATCCAACACAGGGATGCCAAGACAAATGTTAAGTAATCAAGCTGAAGTGGTAGTGGGTCTATTTGATTGTCACTTGATTTCAATGAAGTAGACAAGTCCTATATTTTCTCTTTGTGTCTTAATAAACTTAGTGACCATGAAACCATGGTACCTGCTAGCTCAGTGGACCAATAAGTGTTATCCATTAAACTAGCAATAAAATCACACTACTATGCTCAGTATTGTTATACAGTGGACTATGTGTGTGAAGGTGTGTGTAAGCCTTCAGGAGATATTGCATTTATGTTATATTAATCACATAAGAAATCCATTTTTTTTGGTCACATTAATCCTAAAAATACAAATAATATGATTCTATTATTCAAATGGGTGTATGTGTATATGGAGCCTACATAATGCCAAATTACATCAAAGTTTTAATTTATTTATGATATATAACTTAATTAAGAACTCAGCCTTAGATACCTGTATATGAAAAAGGGTAAATAAATAATTAATTTATTTTTAACCGACTTCGAAAAAAGGAGGAGGTTCTCAATTCGTCGGTTTTTTTTTTTTTGTTGCTTTTTTTTTATGTATGTTCGCCGATAACTCCGTGATTTATGATCCGATTTACGTGATTCTTTTTTTGTTCGACGCGGAATAGCTTCCAATTGGTCCCCTAAAAATTTTACATAGTTTGGCCCAGTAGTTTTCATTTTATGAACATTTTTCATGGAAATAATTTTCACTCCGTTCCATATGTTCGCCGATAACTCCGTGATTTATGATCCGATTTACGTGATTCTTTTTTGTTCGACGCGGAATAGCTGCCATGTGGTCCCCTAAAAATTTGACATAGTTTGGCCCAGTAGTTTTCATTTTACGAACATTTTTTTGTTCCCGCTTCTTGGGACCTATATTTTTTAAGAAGCGCGGCACCATTCGTTGGTCCACCCATACATAGCTAGACACTAAAAAGTAACAAATAAAATTTAAAAACTTCGTTTAAAAAAACCGACTTCAAAAACTAAAAAACTAAAATGTATAAAATAACTTATTTCTTAAGCTATTATTATTAATATATATTATCTAAAACATCTTGAAGTCGGTGCAAAGGAAAACATAAAAATTACTATATTTTGAAAATTACTAAGCACCGACTTTAAGATGTTTTAGATAATATATATTAATAATAATAGCTTAAGAAATAAGTTATTTTATACATTTTAGTTTTTTAGTTTTTGAAGTCGGTTTTTTTAAACGAAGTTTTTAATTATAAATATTAATTTATACATGTAAAATAACTGTTTGATTATGTAAAACTATATTTTCAGTTGGGCGACACCAGCTCAGCAGCTAAAAGTGCAAAGATTTAAGCCTGGTGGAACAGTAATTGATGCTGAATATAATCTAAATGTCTACGAGCGAAACGTTCAGGTAGATAATCAAAAGATGTATATAATCTGAACTCAACAACCCACAAGAGGACTACAAAATAATGTTTGGTCTATTTTGTTTGTCTCTTTTTTTTATTTCAATAACTGGTAACATATTTCGTTCTAAGTCATTAAAGGAGTTTTTGGCGGGAACTGAAAGGAGACGTTGTGCTGTGCCGTTTTATTTTCTAAAAATGTGTATAATTACTCTAAAATGAACAATAGTTGCAGGATATTGATAGTTTTTGAGTAGAAATTATGTGTTTTTGTGAGAAATGTGAACTGTATAGTCAGATGTGATCTTTCGAGTTTTCACAAGAACTCCATTGAATGGCGTCGGTTGTAGTCTGCAATACAACTGCGCTACTATACGAAGACCTATTAATTAACATGTTTCCGACTGAAAGACTTTGATTATGGTCATAAATAAATAAAAAAAATAAATAAAAATAAGTCATTAAAGTGCCACCCTGTATTCGACAGAGCTAAAAATACTTTCAACAAAAATTAGTTTGAAAACTTGTTTTGAGATGTGGGGTATTTTCAATGAAATGACAAAAGCATTGGATGTTCGTCAACTTTATGGAACCTTTCACTGTTCGGGGATTCATTGACTAACATACACTCAGCCAATTTTTTTTATGTGACTATAGGCTTGTATTTTCTTAGGAAACAATATTCTGTTTATTCATTTCAGATCTTTTTCGAGACAATTCCAAAAATGTTCAAATATCAAGGCATTTTATAAATTGCAGTTCTCACTTAAATTTTAGCATTAAACATCACAGACATACATTTTAATTTTATTTTTGCCCAACTGGATGGCTTACTCAGCGGAGTAGACTATGCAGCATACTCTAGACTCTAGACCAGCGGGTCTAGAGTATGCTGCATACATATATGCATAACCACCTTGAGTTGTGTTCCGGTATCGATGGCCAGGTTCCAGTCTTGTCTTTGCAGCAGGCAGTGCATTGATAGTAACTTTGGTGTTGTGAATATCCACAGACGACGGTAACCACTTATCATGAGGTGGGCCGTCTGGCAGTTTGCCTACTCTAGAATACTAAAGAATTTTACAGGTGAGCGATGTTCCTGCTTGGGCATTATCAACGCTACTTCGCGTTACACGTGCAGTCTTGCCCGAGGGGTGCATGTTAAATGTGCACGAACATACTGTTGAACACGAGGAGGTCCGATACGTGCCCGACAATCAGCTGATCGAATTAAAACAACAGCTGCAAGATATGGGCGGTAGCCGAGCTGAAAAGAAAAAGAGAAAATAATAGCACCAGTGTTTAAGTTTCTGTAGGTAGATGTTGTGTAGGCATTGATTGTTTTTGTTAATAATAAATAAATTACGGTAAAGGGTTTTTTTGTTTGATTGATAACTTGTAATTAACCGATTTAAGTGGAGCGGTTGTTGTGATTGCACATAGCTATATTGATCCCTGGTGTCGTAAGGCAGGCCTAAAGCAAACATTAATTGATCAGTCGTAATAGACGATAATTATGATTACCACTTTCGCGGATTCTCCATAGTTTGTGTCTATGATAAAGTTGTATATCATTTTAACCAGTTTTCCTAACGTATTACTGAATAGCTTAGAATAAAATAGAATATACCATCTCAGTCCCTATATAAGTATTTAATTAATACAGATTTAGTCCTCTCGAGTAAGTTAAAATATGAGCATGCTTATTGGCTATTATGATCGAGATAAAGTTGCACCCATACACTGCTCAGCAGGCACTATATTTTCCTCTGCAGATCACCTTATTACATTAGCAGGTGAAAACATTCCATTTCCTGATTCCTGCTGCAAGGTAGATGCGGAAACTAGCCCGAGCGCGTTAGTTTTGTATTGAATAAAGAACTTTGTAAACCCACGTATACGTCCAACACTAGAGCGTGAGTCTCCCTAACGAGTCCCAGATACCAAAACGGCTCTTACAGCACGCTATCAAAAAGGTGCTGTTCTCCAAACTAACGCCGGTGCAAAAGGCGTCAACGCTCTAAGCCCTAATCAACTTTGCCTTCGTTCTATACACTGATAACTCTGGATGGAAAAGAGGATTCTCCGCATACTGCACGCGTCATTCAACGCAGCCAGCTTTTTATTTAACGGTATAGTTATAATTATCTTGATGCTCAAGTGTTTTAATCTGAATCATCGTTTAGATCGGTATATCAATGGCATTGGGTGATACCAACGAAATAAAAAAAGTATGCCAAATCATTTAAAACAGCCCTTGAATATTGTTTAAATCTTTGTTTACGGCCATTTTAACACACCGTACCTATAGTCATTTAAAATGTAAATAAATAGACAATTAATGTGATCATGGCCGATTGCGTATCTGCAGCCGTGTAAAATAAACGTAAGTACCTACAAGAGTAACGTAACGTCATAAACTGGCGGATGGCGTACATGGCCTTCGTTCACCACTCGCATCATAATTACCTACTGCCACTAGTTCACCGACATTATCTCAAAAAGCATCAACGAATTGAAGCACATCGCTTACATACAATTGATAAGTAAACAAGGTTGATGTTACCGTATTCGACGTTGACCATCTATTTCAGTCCATTTACATGTCTATCGCGGACAACTTTTTATGGCAATTGCTATAGATTGCGTCACGTGCGGATAGATGCACGCAGGCATGTGTCGTGCACTCGTGCTCGTAGCTTTTCGCAATATTTGTTTACTATCTAGCTTAAAATTAAGATTTTTTTTTAAAATTTTAGTACGATGCAATTCATGTTGTATCTATACTAGGTATAATAAATAAATCTGTAGATGGTGCGAGTTTGTATAATACGTTTAAAAATGTGAAATAATCGGGGAAAAGAGGGACTAATTCGAACCACCAGAATACCAATATGCCTAATTTAGAAGTTTTTATTTGTCTGTTGGTTCGAACGTTACGTGAAAAATACTGAACGAATTTAAATAAAACTCGACCAACTCGGGTTAGAATTTAAGATACTTTTATTCCGATAAATGCGGTCTTCAAAAGTCGTGGTAGCGTAATGGCTAACGCACGCGTCCCAAACTCAAAGAGCGCGGGTTCGATCCTGGTCAGAACGCATGCACCGTTTAGGCAGTTTTCTGACCTAATGTGCGTAACAATTACCACGTGCTAACAACGGTGAAGGAAAACATCGTGATGCAACCTGTACATCAAGATAACCGATGTGTCAATCCGCCTTGGACAAGCGTGTCGGGTATACTGTCCGTTCCCCTATAACGGGAGGCCCAAGCCCAGCAGTGGGACATTCATGGGCTGTTATTATATATAATATAAATGACGTCTTTTCGTCGTTGAGTAGGGTAAGTTTTAGCCGACTGAACTCACTGGAACGCAAAGGCTCTGGGTTTAATTCCTGACATGGTAAATTGCGTAAACAAACCCCGTTATTCACTATGGTCTGGGTGTCTGGGGTCGGCCTCAGAATGGTTCGTTGTATATCACCCATCATACAACCGTAATGGTACGAGAGCGAGCAACGTCGGAAAAACAAGAAGAAGGCCAGTTTTTAGATATGCTATTCCTCTCACTCTCCCGGACGTCATACGGGCAGTCTGGCTGGCGGTAGTGGTTGCGTTCATCAGTGCGCATCGTATCTGTACGGGGAAAATATCAATTTTTCAAAGCATTTTAAGGTTTATTTTTTGCTTATTATTTTAATTGGAATTTTTGACACATGAATCTATTATTGCCAGACATTTTTGTTGTTGTTTAAACCGTGCCAGACGCCAATTTAGAATTGATTTTTTTTTCAAATTATTTTAGTATGGCTGAAATTTTTATATGACGTTATTTAACTAGCTACAAACCCAAAATTAATTTGCCAAACAGTAATTCAATTGTTAACCTTCAGCCAGACCGATCTAAAAGTGAAAAGTGATGTGGTATAATTTTGCTTGGTCTAGAAATCCTTATAAAATACATTTCAGAGAAAAGACTTAAAACCATTGAATTAATTAATGGATTAATGCGGTATCAAAATAATCATTTATTGCTGTACAAAATGAAGATAATTATCAACCTCAAGTACGAAAATAAACCAAAATTCGGATGGTTACATGAAAATCAAGGGTAGATTTTTAAATCCATAGTTGTATCACAAGAAACGGAGGCATCTTGATAATCATCATCATAATCTTCATCACTGCTGTCATTTTTGTCATTGTCATCATCGTCTTTTGAAGTGATATAGGTTTTGTAATAAGTTATGGTAATGAACTCGTAGTAAATGTTGATACAATTCAGCCTTACATGGTGGTAGGCTTTATGGGTCAAAATTACGGTTTTTTTTTCTTAAAATTATCGTCTAATTTTTAGACCGATAAGTGTTTGAAAACTGATGGAACTGAACGTCATTGACGTTGCAAGAATCACGAGCTCCGTAAATACGACATATTAATTTTTCTAAGATCCAGCAATTCTTCATCATGTGTTATAATATTTTGACAGGCTGACTGATACTGTTCTGATTGCTCTAACAGTTTAAAAGGTCGGAGTTTTCCTTTCCGGAAAAAGCTGGTGTGTAGTCGCATCCTGTGAGTGCGTGAAAGCACGGTAGAGCTTTCCATAAAGAAGATATTGTCTATCTCGCTTGCGCAACTAGCGCGTAACTGTCTGTACTCTTCCAACATACCCAATCACTTTTCACTTTTAGATCGGTCTGGCTGAAGGTTAACAATTGAATTACTGTTTGGCAAATTAATTTTGGGTTTGTAGCTATTTAAATAACGTCATATAAAAATTTTAGCCATACTAAAATAATTTGAAAAGAAAATCAATTCTGAATTGGAGTCTGGCACGGTTTAAACAACAACAAAAATGTCTGGCAATAATAGATTAATGTGTCAAAAATTCCAATTAAAATAATAAGCAAAAAAGAAACCTTAAAATGCTTTGAAAAATTGATATTTTCCCTGTACAGATACGATGCGCACTAATGAACGCAACCACTACCGCCAGCCAGACTGCCCGTATGACGTCCGGTAGAGTGAGAGGAATAGCATATCTAAAAACTGGCCTTCTTGAAATTCTCTCTCGAAAACGTTGCCAGCGACGATAACTCGCTTAGCTTGGGTATATACAATATGCGTCTTTGTCTGCCGATTCTTACTATTATACAAATATGTCTGCGGATCACGGGTCAAAAAAATGGACCGGACTGGAGGACTGGTACGGGGCCATGGGAAGGCCAACACGTAGAGGCCCCTTTGACAAATTTAATCTAAATGGTGCGTGACACTGACTGGCGATTGTCCTTATCTACACCATATAGAAATCCACCCAAGAACATGCCCCGGTTACTGTAGGGACTACTATTGTAAGTAATAAGAAGAAAAGGTACCGGGTACTACAGTAAAAAAATACTGCCGCGGTCACATTTTTTTTGGTGCCATTGCAATTCACCAACCAATACGTCGCGGTTATGGTAACGACGCGAACGAAGTTTTGCTGGCACGGTTAATTTTAAACATTTATGTAGATGGTATTTCTATCTACATTTACACTTTACAGGTATGAAGCTTGTATTGTATAAAAGTGGCCGTGTGCTATTCAGAAATGCACATGAAGGGTCTCCTATTATACAATATTTAAATTTCAGAAGTCTTATTTATATCAAAACTTTATTTATTTATTAATTTTAATGTTAAAGTCGGATTACGATACTTACCGGTTGCTGTGTTGCTGAAATTGAATGAGCACTGCATAGATACAAAGTGATTACCCCTGCATGCAGGGGGTTGTTGTCGATTTCCCTGGGATTCCGATTTGGTGGCAATGGGACCACTTCAGGAGTATACTTATTCGAATAAAAACATTTTGAAAATCAATCACACTCCAAACTGACGGAGATATCGCTTAATAAACTTATAATCGAAGTGAGAACCTCCTCCTTTTTGAACTCTTCTAAAAATAACAAATTATAAGTAAAATATACGAATTAAAGAGACTCTTTTAATTTCGATATTTCTACAAATAAATATATAGGTATGAAAGATAGAATTGTATGTACGTACATGAGGGTTCAGTTTATCGTTTAGGTATCGGAACTATATTGAATAATGAAGTTAATGAGGGATAATTTATGAGTCTAAACTTATTCCAGAATGCAAAATAATTGATGTCCGAGCATTGTAATGAAAGGCAAACCTCTCAAATTTTTGTTTATGCAATGTAATACAATATCGTTCTCGGTAATCACTCTTAGCTTAGTAGCCAATCCTTTCTCTACCCAGTAAAATGATAGCTTTGCTGCGTGTTTGCAACACTGAATGTGAGACAGATTTTCAAGGAGGTGGAGCGATTGCAATTATCTTTTGCAACATAAATTGTTTGTACTATGCTGTTTCGTAGAATAACATCGATTCTGTATGATGATAAATTCACTTTTGGCTAAGCTTCTACACACAGGCATAGGTACTTGTAAAAATCATCCAAGAAGTCAAGAACGAACCTTCGCTTTAATTATTTATATTCTGTGGAATTGACATTGCTTACAAATATAAATTATTGCTCGAAGATGATAACTTGCTAAATCCCTTCTTATTATTATTAATTTTCTTGTTTTATGTTAAAAGTAAAACTTTGAACAAGTAATCTTTATTTACCAATAGCGACATGTATCGAATATATTAGTAAATTGGGAATTTTAAGATTACTATTTTGATATTAAGTAGAAGTTGATAGTTTTACATTTATCGAACTTTATTTCAATGATAATATCATTCGCCCGTGGGTTCTATTTAAAGTCTGGTAGGACATGCATATTTTTACTTAGTTTATCTGAGTGAAGGGAAACATAAAGAGAAAATTTTGAACATTGAGGTGATTGAAGTGTAATCAGCCACATTTATCAAAATAAACAAAAAGGCGATTGAAAAAAAATTATGAAGTAAAATACTACCAGTCTGAAATTCTTATGAGAATCTTATAATTTCTATACAAAACATTACTTGTATTTCGATTTTATCTGAAATCTTTTATTTTTTCTTGGTTTCAAGTCGTGAGCGTCAAATTATTTATTAATAACGTTACAGAAATGAGGTAATCGCCACCTAACGCTTCCGAGACTTCTGAAATTATATTGTAGAGCGTATGGTGTTTTGAGATTATTAGTCATAAAAAAAATCAATCAATTTATCACGGCCATTAGTCATGTTAAAGGTTATGAACTCATCCGACTTAGTAAAAGTAGAAGTATTATTAAGTTAATTGTGTATTTACGTAATTTAAAGGACGTATTGGATTGAAATCTTGTAAAACTAAGCGTTCATATATTTTTCTTATAAATGAATTCAATTATCGATATATCTTATTGATCCGTTGCCATTTATTTATATTAGGCAAAAGTGAAACCCTTAGACTACGGAATATAATCATAATTAGATGTTATTATAATATAGGCGGTAGCGGAGCGGGGCGACTGATTTTCATTGTATTACTGCCGGGGAAGCCGAGTCACTAAATAAACTTTTATTTTATCTATTTATTTCTAACTTTTTGTAAACGTTTGTTAAAGTTGAGTTTATAGGTGTCTTGAATAGTAATTTTTTTAAAATATGGATAAAGGATAAAATTATGTCCTGGCTGACGGTGTTTTGTGGCCTCTTTATAATTTGTAATATTTTTACGCTTTCGGATATATTATTTTTCTTATTTTAATGTGAATCCATTGGATAAAAGATGATAACTCTCACCTTAAAAAACATATAACCGACACCCATCCATGTATTTGAATAGGGGAACTTACTTTTAGTTTTTCATTAGTCTGGATTGATATTTTTTTTTGTTATAATCGGCAGACAAACACACACATTGTATATCCCCAAATTAAGCAAGTTACGCTTGTGTAGGACTTACCTATATTTTGTTATTGTAACAATGTATGTTATAATTTTTGTGTTTTGCTTGGTACCGTCTTCAAGATGTTATAGAAAATGTTAGTCTTTTATTATTCTACCGGGGCGCTATGGAGATGATATTGTGGATTTCGTAGAATACGAATTTTTGACACTATCGCTTAAGAGCCGTACTTTGAGTATTTTCGCAACGTCAACATATTGAAATAGCAGAATTGGGCCCCAGACCGCAATAAACGTCCTAGTCTACATTCGTGGCTGAACAATTAGATTCATCTCCGTCCACTTCGTTGGCCGAGATTTGCGGTCATCCCGCATTATCTCTTTGTTGCGTAATTCCCCTTTACTTGTATATTACACACATTATTACAATGTGAATTCAGCTCATGTTTCATGGATGGTGAGAAGTTATCGCTGTGCACTTCGCCTTGCAACTAATGTAATTTAATTACCTACGATGACCTTCACCTATAGTAGGTACAACACCATCATGGAAATGCTTCGCTTACGAAATCATAATGTTCAATTTTTAGTAATTTGGCTGTAAAATGTCGTAAACAACATTTAAATGATTATTTAGAGTTGCACATATTGTGGCGACCGAGGGTGGAACTCCCCAGCAGTGTAAATCAGTTTTAGAACTTTTAGAAAGAACTAGAAATTTCTGGAAGAAAAAGACAAGGACGGATATATTTAGAAAGAGATAGACGATAAACGAAAGAAAGAGATAGATAGATGTTAGAAAGGGATAGACGATGACCGAAAGAAAGAGATAGATAGATGTTAGAAAGGGATAGATGTATAAACGAAAGTTCCCGAACAGAAGGTTCGGGAAAGAAAAGACAGAGATAGATATATGGTTTCTAGAAAATTATTCCGGGTATATAAACAGCGTAAGGCGCGCCTACCGAGCAGTTTTAGAGTTGAAAGTTGCAGTTTAAAGTTGAGTTCAGTCCAAGACGGTGAAACGACAAGTGCGATATTAGAGAACGTTAATAGAGGACAGAGACGAACTAAGTGGTGAATTTAGTGAGAAGTTTGGTGGACAGATACGCAAAGGAGGTGTGTAGCGTAGTTCGAGAGGGAAACCAGAAGGGAGCTACGCGCGATAGTATCGGAGGTGGTCTGCGCAATATCGGCGACGGTATTGAGGGTGTGTTAACTTATCGTCGAGACTGTGCATCGTTGGACGTGCGTATAGGGGCAACCCTGTAGAGAGGTACTGCGTGCGGCTGTGTAAGTCAATAAAAGCTTTTAAATTAAAAACTGGTGTTTTCTTCCAATCCATAAGTGCGTACCCCCGCTCGCACGTAACAATATTAATTTAAACTTTAGTCGGCATTTATATTTTTAATGAGTTTTCAAGAGTATTCTTCTCTTTTCTGTGTCCTAGTGTCAGTCTATAATCGTTTTCCAAATATCTAGAAGTAAAAATTATTTCTTATGGACTCACTCCGATGGCTGTCTGTTTGTCACAGCGGATTATCTCGGGAACTAAGAAGTTTAAAGGTATGCAAAAAATAAAAAAATCATTTCATAATTATATTCATACAGGGTTTTAAACAAGTAGCTAATTAAGGTATGTAAATTTGGAGTTGCGGTATATGAGACTCTTTCATGTATTATTTGAGTTAAAAAGTTAAATTTTGGGTGGTTATAGAAAAAATCCTATCTATACGTATATTTTTAAAAGTCGGATCCATTCATAATAAATAAAAGGTGTACCATAACTACACCCCAACCAAAGATTCAAAATTAAAAACAGTTTAGGAAAACGCTTGGCATCACTGAGATACTTGTGATAGTGACTGGGGAGCGTAACATTTGATGCAGAATCGTTGCAACCGTCAATACTTATAATTTGAGAAAAATGTTATACCTTCCGATAAAGTAGATACTGAATAAAACTTATAATAGATATCTCTATTTAACTTTATAATCTTCCATGTGGGAGGGAGTCCGACTCGCACGCACGAAACCCTAAAATATTAGCCATATTTTAGGGTTTCGTAGCTAAATGGCAAGAGGACGAAAGTTATTTGTCAATACTCTAACCTTTCACTGGATTTTTAGTTATGCTAGTGTTAAGCTTCGATAATGCCAAGGTAAAAATAAAATGTTGGAACTGATTGGAACTTCAAAGTTCGAACTAACTACCGTAAAAGAATAATTTGATATGCAAACGCATACGTAATTTGATGTTTCCGATAACAGATTCGTCTATTCAGAAACCAGTTAATTAAGCTGAATTAAAGTAATAACCATTTTAGCAATATAATTTACAGATAAATTATATATTACAGATAGATTAGCATTAGATATGTTTAATCTTTATTCTTAAACCTTGCTTTCTAAAAGAACGTACAATTTTGATTTTCCTCATATTTTATTTAGTTATTTTTTATTGAGTTCTAACTCATGGTCTACCATGGAAAACGAATAATTCTTCCATGGTTAGGCTTGTAATCTGCAAATGGCTTTGTCTGAGTCGGAATAATCCATAGAGGGTTCCCTTATAAAATTCATTGAGCATATAAAGTTTTACTCTATTCAACTATGAAAAATATAGATTAAGTTCGAACAGTTCTGCATTTATTATCCCCGCAAATTGCTATTGCGCCTGGCCGCCATTTTGGTGACGTAACCGTAGCCGAACGCTCAGTACTGTTAGCATCACTGGCCGGCGAGTACGCGTACATATCGAGTTGCGGATGACGTCACGTGAATGTTAATTTGACAAGGTTCCAGCGCATTAGCAATTTGCGGTGATAATATAATGTGTTTTGCCAATAAATTGCTCGTTCACATTCCTATTTCAATATCTATAGTGTATATTACGTGGATCAATAAGTACCGGTACTAACCAAGAAAAAAACATTCTTTTGGCAAAAATCCACTTTATTCATCAACATAGTCTCCTTCAAGAGCAACACAGTCAATCCAGCGCTTCTCCAACATTTCAATACCTTTCTTGTAGAACGATTCATCTTTGGCCTCCAAATAAGCATTCGTTTCGGCGATGACTTCTTCATTGGAGTAGAATCTCTTTCCTTAGAGCATTTTGAGGTCTGCAAACAGGTAGTAGTCCCCAGGGGCCAGATCCGGTGAATATGGTGGGTGCGGAAGCAATTCGAAGCCTAATTCTTAGCTCCAAACAGCGATCGGAATCAACGACACGTTGTCGTTCTTGATCCGCCGTGAGCAAACGCGGCACCCTCTTTGACCACAGCTTCCTCATAGACAAATATTCATGCAAAATAACGTACACACTGCCGTATAACGTCTTGAAGACGTATTAAAATTGCGTGAGATAGCTTGTCAGCTATCTCACGCAATTTTAATTTACGATTTTCAAAAACGATTTGTCGGAGTTTTTTTATGGTTCCCGGTTGAACCACCTCATTTGGCCGGCCGGAGCGTCCAGCATCTTCAGTGTCTGTACGACCACGTTTAAACTCAGCATACCACCGACAAATGGTTGACTTGATGGAGCAGAGTCCCCGTAACACTTTTCAAGCCATTGCTGAGCTTGCATTGTGTTTTTTTCATCAAAAAGCAAATGATAAATCAACACACGAAATTGTTTCGAATGCATTTTTTGGATATATCAAGACTAGCGTCACTTAAATTACTCTAACTCGTGGACCAAACATCAGAATGTCAAGAAATTTTCACAGATATCTTTTGAAAGTTGGTACTCACGAAAAATCATGCGGAACTTTTGTTGGCAACGCCATCCATGTATCAGTCCCGGGACATATTGATCCACGTGTTATAACCCGCATATGTTTAGACTCTAGTAGGTATTTATATTTTTTAATCAGTTTTCAAGATTATTCTTCACTTTTCTGTGTGTCCTAGTATCGGTCTATCCGTTGTTACATATGCGGATTGTCCCTTCGAGAATGTGCTTAATAGGGTTGCACAAACCAACTAGGTATATTGTCAATTAATACTCAACTGCCACTGCCAGGGCAGTTGTAAGTTATAGTACGATGATGGTGAGTCTTTCTTATCATAGAATGGCAAATTGTACCTAAGACGTTCTAAGAAGAGAACGGCATACTTACTGTACAATATCTATACTTACAAAAAATATTTCGTAATTGACAATTCACATATTTAGTTACAAACTACGCATAAAAAGCTTTCTACCGGCGCTTAATTTATTTGGATGCATGTTATGCGATTTCTACGTCATTGTTGATCGATATTCAAATATATTTTTTATTCGAAAGGGTATACTTCCGAATCGGTCCCACAGTGACCATGTCAGGATCTGAAGAGTGGATCCCAGAGAATACGAGAGAAACCCTCGAAAATTGTTCAATGACTTCTTTGTTACACTATACCTCCGTCAATTGTCGAGCGATTTTCTTTTTTTTTAATTCGTAAGTATATACTGCTGAGGAGGTCCCGTGGTCACCAAGTCAAGATCTGATGAGTACGTCCCTGGAAAATCGAAAGAAACCCTTGAGAATTGTTTTACGTTATATTTCCGTCAATCGTGGATTGATTTTCATTCTTTTCAGTTCGAAAGAAAGAGTATATACCCGAGGTGGTCCCACTGACGCCAAGTCAGGATCTGATGAGTGGATCCCAGACAAATTGAGAGTAACCCTTGGTGACGAGCGCCTACACCGCGTACAAGATGCAAAATTTATACAGGCGCTTAATATCTTATTTCTAAAGCTATTCAGCTTTTTTTTGGTAAACCAAAAAGTAATTGATTTTTTAAGAAAAAAAACCGACTTGAAACTAAAAAGCAATAAATATTAACACGACTTCCATCTACATTCTAAAACATCTTGAAGTCGGTACGAAACGACACATGAAAATTACTATTTTGCAAATTTGTTGGTGTTTTTTTATGTTTTACTTGGCACCTAATTAAAGATGTAAATAAAAGTCGGTTAAACATTTATTTTTTGCTTTTTAATTTGAAGTTGGTTTTTTTATATTGGAACCCTAAAAACATGACGTGCTATCCTCGTTATCTTTAACGAACTGTATAGTGATTTTATGAAGAGATTTCTGATTGTAGTAGTATGACATTGGCCGAATGACCATCACAGATTATACTACTCACTATCCCCTTACCAGTATGGTGCAATATTTAGTGGAACTAGGCATATAAGTATAATATTGTAAGTAATCGATTTTAAAACGCAAATTGAAATTAGAATGTTGGAATGCATTATTATTAAATTCGAGATAGCTGATCGAGCAAGTTCAGTCATAAGGAAGTTTCACTTCTTACGTGTGTACACTAGTACACGCACACATTTTTTTTCATAATCTAGGTATTTATAATACTCGTATTATAAAATTCTAAACATACCGTGTCTATACATTGAAGCTATTTAAAAAAACCAACAGGAATAGACTATATAAACGATGCAATTATTTTTAGATTTCTTTTGTTTGTCGTTTTGTATGTTTGTTCGGGATTCACGTAAAAGTACTGGGCCGATTTCGTTGCAGTTTTCGTTGATGGACAGGTAATTCTTAGACTTAAACTTCGCGCTACTTTTTATCCTGGGAACCCACGGGAATTTTTCTGGGAATGAGAAATTGGCCAGATTAAAAAAATGAATTCCAATGTGATTTTTTACTAATTGCAAATTTAATGTCATAAGATGTGTGATTTTTTATCCGGGGAATTTTCCTGGGAGCGGTTTGAAGTTGTATAAAAATTAGTTTATTCCGACACAGTTTCCACTAAAGATAGTTTACACTCTTTTTTTAAATGCTGCGGTGTTTTGTGTCTCGGGAATCTCGCGGGAACTTCAATTTAAGAGATATTCACAATTCGCGGGTATATCCTAGTAAATAAACAATAATAAATAAATCGGCAGACAAACACATATTGTATATTCCCAAATTAAGCAAGTGACGCTTATGTTATGGGTAATATACAACGGACTTCTTTGGTGCCTATCCCAGACCATAGTAATTAATGAAAAAAATCCGTTTCCGAAATTTACCATGTCAGGAACCGAACCCGGGACCTTTCCTTTTAGTTGAGGTAAGCCGTCAAAGTTTTTGCGCTGGATCGACTGTTGCGTAACTATGTTCTATATCTCAGTCTTTCCATCACAACAAAAGCGCAGGGTCGACAGGGAGGAGGGGGTGTTTAGTGGTTATTGAGGTTGCTCGCCCGTGCGGCATCGCTCTGAGTCTTCCACACTCCTCTGTGTCAAGCCATCGCGGACGGAGCGTAAACAAAGCATACTATTGCTAGCGTTATCGCCCCCGATGGATGCGTGCCGTTTCCTAGTGACGGCCCAGAGAGTGCGTAAATAGGTCAGCATTTTCCCTCGCCTCAAAAAAAAAAACCGTCAAAGTTTTAGCCTGTTCAACCACAGAGGCCGTCATCTACGCTTTGTAGTTAAAACTCTTGGACAGTAGGCTTTTGCCCGTAAGCCTTTACAGACTAGTTTTCGGAACGCCTGATCATTTCTTCAGGTGATCAGAGGGCTGGGTAATTCGAAACCATTTTGCTCTGTTAGAAATTTATCGGGCGCATGTGTAGCAAGTACAGTTGTTTAGTTCCAATAGATAAATACAAACTGTTATTAGTTGTCAGATGTTTGTTCGAGAATGTGTGTCTAATAAAAAAGCAGTATTAATAATACCTATGGGGGCTGGTTTCTAATTATTAGATTCCGATGAATCCGATTAGATACAGACTAAAATAGAGACATAGGTTTTTCCTACCACTTTATCTAGCCTTTTAATAATATATCCGTAAGCTGTATAGCATTAAAGCTTACTGATTAACGCACAAGAGATTCAAAATGACGGGAATTCTAATACGGTCAGTATTAGAATTCCCGTCATTTTGTAACTATGCACCACTTGATAATTTGATGACCGCACGAGCATATTGTTTATAATTACTACGATCTGGCGCATGGTGATGCAACAAAACCTGCACATCGAGGTAAGCAGTGTATGAAACCCGTAAATCTGCGTATACGTCAATTTGACAAACGTGGGGTATACTATCCGTTCCTCCCTAGTAATTCTACGTCTACTCTTTAACTTCTTAATACTGGTAACTTAAGGTTATTTTTTTATAATATCATTTGAGTTTAATTAAATAGAAAAAGTAATAACGGCAAATCAGATAAGGCTCTAAAATGAGTACTAACAATGGTTAATCTTGATCGTGTTTACTGGGTAGTTTCAAATGGCGATGAAGAAAATTACTTCACACGCATTTGTGTACCAATGTTTTGGGCTTGGACGCAACAGCGTTGTTTGCAATAAAACCAAAATTAAGGTAGTGTGAAGTGCAAACTACATGCTGAATAATTATAAATGAACTAATGTAAGCCGTTCCCATAACTTGGCATGCTTAAATTAAGTCATCGAATTACTCAAGTAGTTACTTATGCATTTTGCGATATAGATGGGTTCATAATGTCCAGTCTTTAGAAATATTTATACTAAACTAAAGCTTTCTTAGGGGCAAGTCTTAAACCTTACGGTCTTATTCATAGTGAGTTAGAGTAAGTTTGAATGCTTCTTTATGGTTCCTAAAGAAGCATTCAAACTTACTCTAACTCTTTATTACTAGGACCCTAAGTGAACAATTTTATTTAACCGATGGTTTAGGAGGAGTTAACGGATATAGATACAGACGCGGAAACCGACTTAATTTTAAACTTTGTAAAGATGTAATGTAATTTGCTTCTTGACAAAGGGTGTACAGAGGGTTAAAAACAATATTTTCTAAATTATATCATTCATTCAGTAAGAATAGATTATACTTTACCTAAACTCCTAGGCTCAGGCCTGCCCATTTGGGGATAAATTAATTACACATATTATACCTAATATATTCCGGCATACGGATTTGAGGGTTTGACAGTTTTCACTGTACATAAAATATACCGGCTTGCTTTAGCAATAGCAGACAACGACAAGAACGACTGGCGGATCTAAGCAAAGATCAAATTATTTTTTAATTTTCATATTCTGAAAGTACGTTTGGAGTTACCTGATCACAGGGATGAAAACAGTACTTTTCGTCCCTGTGAAACGATTTTTCTCTGCTTTCATAAAATTCAAAAATCTATACGAACCATAGATGTGACTAATGTCCCAACTTTTTTACAGCCACTGTTAAATCGTGCCATAAATTGATTATATACAATGAAAAATATCAACAATTTTGTAACATCATTTTATACTAATAAATTACTTTTCACTAAACTACTATTTAATTTATATCAATTTGAGCTAAATATTTACCATCGTGTGTGACAAAAAAATACTGGCTGGTAGAATGTCACAGAAAAAGAAATTTACTTGACGTTTCATATGTGACGTATTAAATGAGTTCATCACATTTAAATATGGATTTAACGCCTAATTTGATTAGAGACGTAATAATCATTTAATCAGTATCAGTAATCAGTTTTTATATACTTTTCTCATGTTCGAAATGAAAAGCAGTGTGTTAACCTTGGGTGAAAGGCATATTTAGGCACTCAAACTATTAGCGCCCTCGCTACGCTCGTGCGCCAAACTACCTGATCCCTAAATAGGTCACTTTCGCCTCTCGTCTAACAATCAAAAACAAAACACTATGTAATGATGAGAATTAGCGTATATTAAGCAAAAATCCGATAATTACAGGGAAGATATTTTATAAAATTATAAAAAACAATTAATTAATTATTAATAATTATGGTTTAGCACTATTTTTATATCTAGTCAGTGCGAATATTCAAGTTTAAGAATAGTCTTCAAACAGGCAAGCACTAAAAGTATGCCAATTTTGCAACCGTGTTACTCCCAGTTCCTATCAAAAAATCTACTTTTATTTGACCTTTTAAACGGTTTGTTTGTTTAGACTTATTGCGACAGGTAAACTAGGAACTATCTATGAGCACTGTAGATGTTTTTATTGAATAACATAGTCAGATGCTTCCTTATTTATTTTACGTTCACTTACATACATATACTTCTTAAAGCGCAAGGCATCGTGATAAGAACATACTTTTGAATATTTAATCAAAATTAAATAAAAAATTGGTCAAGTGTGTCACTTCACATTCAGTGAAGTTCCGTAGAAGTGACGAACGTCCATTGTTTTTGTTATTTAGCTACGAATTGAAATACCGTACGTCTCAAAAACTACTTAAGATGGTATCTTATTTTATATAAGCAAGTTTTTCTAATTTTCGAATATCTGTCTAACAATATCCTACGTGTTTTATACCTACCTGTTTAGGTAAACACTATACTGAAAAAAATTCACTATTACTCGTTAAATTTCTGGCAGCCATCACTAATTTTACGTTTTCCCGCGATTTTACTACACTGTTAGATATTATGTATGATAGATAAATGGCTTTTTATAAGGCTTCTGTTTTAGCAAAAATGGCTACGGTACCCTAACAACTATCCGTAATCGATTCAAGACCTCAATAATAAACTTCATAGTCTTCAAAATTAAGTAGTGATGACCTAATATAATGATCTCAGAGCAATTAAAGGGACAAAACGTTGCACCACTGTGGCAGCGATGGCGGCCGCGGAACCGCTTCCGTTCGCTCCTCTCGGATCTCGGACTGCTGAGACCGGAGCACCCGCGGGTGGGAGTTGCCGGGCCACGTATATAATGCGAAACTAACGACTCCCAAGCAACCAGTTATCACACAGCTTCCAAATGAAGGTAACAATCTTATTCACATAGTCACTAGTTATATACAATCATATATATACTAGTTCATATATATATATATATATATTCCACTGCTATTCTCTTTAAAAAACTTATGGAACTTCATATATACTACAACAATATTAAATTTAAATAAAAACGATAAAAAGCAACAATTTGTTGTGTAAAAATAAATTATACGGATCAATAATATCATTACCTATGTAGTCTAAAATCCGAAATGGTATATTTATAAATTACCCACTTTAAAATAATATATTTTATACATAATATTCATTTATTTACAATATAATTGATTTGTTTAAATTAAATACATAATTAAAATTAATAAAATATATATTAATGATAGTTAAAGAGGTAATGATGGGCTTGACAGTCAAATCAATAGAGATACATTTTATTGTCGTACAAAATGTCCAGTCTCCTTAATTTTATGATGAACGCACCTATTGCAATCTGACGTCATAATTGTAACTAATCGGCTTATAAACAATTGGTTAAACAGTCTAAAGAAATATTTAAACGTACATAACGTAACGTTTATATACATTTAATATTTTCTTAAGTTTTCGCGACTTGTACACATAATAAAACTACGTTTTAACGGTTTTAAGCGCGGTAATTTATTTGATTTAGGTTTATCCGACGTTTCGGCCGCTTTTCGGCCGTCTTCCGTGACCACGGCCACTGAAAAGTGGCCGAAACGTCGGATAAACCTAAATCAAATAAATTACCGCGCTTAAAACCGTTAAAACGTAGTTTTATTATGTTTATATACATTCTTTTAGAATTTATTGTAAAAGTAACTATTGTCTGCGGCTTCACTCGCGTTAATTTTATCCTATGTGCTGTTCCAGACTATAATTATAATCAATCTCTATGCCAAATTTCATCCAGATCCGTTCATCCGTTCTGGCGTGATTGAGCAATGAACATCCATCCAAACTTTCTCATTTATAGTATGAAGTATTATTATATTATATATGAATATATTATGTAACATAGATAAGATGTGTCAAATATGCAACTGTACATTCCCAAGTTTAATAAAGTATTTATTGTTTGCAGGTATTCGTGTGTCTGTTGGCCCTTACAGTGGCCGCGCAAGCCGGATATATCGGCGGCGGTGGTGGCGGCTGGTCCAGCGGTGGCGGCGGCGGCGGCGGCGGGGGAGGATACGGCGGGGGTGGCAGCAGCGGATGGAAACTCAGCGGCGGCAGTGGGGGCTGGTCCGGCGGGGGTGGCGGTGGTGGGGGAGGATACGGCGGGGGTGGCAGCAGCGGATGGAAACTCAGCGGCGGCAGTGGGGGCTGGTCCGGCGGGGGTGGCGGTGGTGGATATGGCGGCGGCGGCGGCGGTAGCGGTTGGAAATCAGGCGGCAGCAGCGGCGGCGGCTATGGAGGAGGCGGTGGTGGTAGCCGTAAGTCCAAGCTATACTATTCTAATCAGTGATGGCCTACGTCTATTATAGTGCAGGAATTTGGCGCACAGCGTTAGAGGGCGAAACTCTGCACCTGCTAGAGAGCGCCAGGGTATTGATGGCACCCGAGTGCTGGAGTAGAGTACATGAGCTAGAGCTGGCTCTGCATTTTTACAGCATTTGAGGTGCTTACGAATTCGAAAAACAAACAAATCTCTTTTGTCAAAGTTGCAAACTCGCAACTAAAGCATTCGCGTTTTATTCCCTTGCGAGGTACAGTCGTGCTAGCTTAGTGGCTAAAGTGCTCGCGTCTCGTCAGTTTTGAATCGAGTATGCACAGGCAGCTTTCTGACGCTGCGTGCATATTGTTGCATTTAGCTTGCGCTCACAGGGAAAGAAAGGAAACAACCGAGATTACTACTGTGTGAAACCCACTCATTCGTCTTGGACAAGGGTGGCAAGTGTATCGTCCATTCGCCTTTAAATGTAGACCCCGAGCCCAGCTATGGGATCTTTATGGACTGATAAAGAACATTTTTTCTGGTTTTATACTTGGATGCACATTGTATCTGTCTACACTCATGAGAAACAAGTGTGATATATGTTTACTATTCTAATATATTCTAATGTTTAAAATAAACGGTGACGATAGTATGAAACTCATCAATATGCCTTGGACAAGCCTGGTAAGTAAACGTCTATCCTTCCAGAGTAGAAAATTCTACATTCGGGGAGTAAGCGGTTTATGAGCCGATATTATTGTTAATTGTCGAATCATTTTGTAAATAAAAAAATAAAAATTTCAATGAATTATTAAAGGCTATTCGCCGATATTGAGCTGAATCCTTCTATTTTTCTAGACGTAGTTCTGGTAACAGAAACTTATGTTATTTTTAAGTTTATAAATAATATGGTCTTACCAAACAGAAGTGAAAATCATCAAGATCATAACCTCCGGAGGCGGCGGCGGCGGCGGAGGTGGTGGTTACGGTGAGTTATAATATAACCTTAGTTTTATTTAATAATAGTTGAAATTCGTGTAGGTAACATGACCTATTAGAGTAATTATTTTTGAAACAAGATAATTATAATATATCGATATTTATATAATTATAATCTCTAAGATTGTCTTATAAGAAATCTGCTATTAACATAAGTCGAGATTTTAATGATGTTGATTGAGAGTCATGTCTCGAGGCCAGGTGATTTAACCCAAGGGTCATTCATCCATTCTCTACTGGAGATTACAAATTTCGCAATGATACGTAGTTTATCGTAAAGCCTTGATGCTTTAGTTCAACGTGATGTTGCAGTGCTGTAATCCAGCTTACATTCGAAGCCTTAAATTGTCCAAGGTTTTACTTTAAGTCTTTTACTATACCTGACAATTATTATATTTCATGTGGTAATACAAAAGCTTGTCTTTCACTTGAGGATTAATAATAAAATCAAGATTGAAGACATGTAATCTATTTACGCAGCGAAACATCAATATAGCACAACTACGCTGCCATAGACTAAGCAGTTACAACAATTTTCCATGTTGTTTATTCTAAATGTTCTATACGAGTCTCATAATAAATACGAATGATAATTACGTGTCTTTGTGGCAGGAGGAGGCGGTTGGTCAAGCGGAGGTGGCAGTGGGGGCGGCTGGAAACTTGGCGGCAGTGGAGGCGGATGGTCCAGTGGAGGCGGCGGCAGCAGTGGTGGATGGAAACTAGGAGGCGGAGGTGGAGGCGGCGGTGGTGGCTGGTCCAGCGGAGGAGGCTCTTCCGGCTGGTGGTGATTACCTCGAACCTAAAGTACAAACTGACAATATAGTGATACCTAAAAAAAATTCGTATTAATTTCCTTCATTTTAATCGATATTTTTTAAAAAGACGGTGTGCGTCCCAGCTCGCCCGACAGAGGTGATAACTTAAACTAATCTAACGTGAGAGAAAGGGAACCCAGACAGACTGGCACCGTAACGCAGCGGTTAACCCTCCCATAAGAAGTTATCACTTCAAAATACATACCTCATCATTATACGAAAGAAAAGAAAATAGAAATAAATGTTTGATACCGGGCGTTTGTACTATACTATCCATTCTTGTCTTACCATTGGTAAATCATAATTGATATTACTTTTATGGGGTTTATATCAAATTTTAACCGATAGTAAAGCAAATCAATGAATAGTAATGTATAGAAAGTACGCAGACCGTTGGTGAACAGTAGGGGAGACCGAGGAGAGTTGTGTCAATTTTTACTTTCACTGACATATCTCAGTCCAGAAACATTCTACATCTATGAGCTCTATAAGTCAATTTTGCTTAATTCATAGGCTTTAAGAAAGAATCATCAAAATTAATGGCAATCTTAAGGTTTCTGAGAAAATAGACAAAAACAAAAACTAGTCCTCGTGTCACAACCCTCCTGATACCGAGGTAAGTTGTGACACTCATTTACGAACGAAAATAAAATTTAACATTAACATAAAAACTTTAATATCCTAAATAATATAGTATGGCATCTTTCTGAGAACTATTGAATATAAATTAGTTTAAAAAGCAAAGTTTAATCTGACAAACAATTATGATAAACATATCGAAGCCCGTCTATGTGAGACCAGCCTTGGAATTCGGGGTTCTGAACCTTTTGAAGTGAAACTTCTATATAGAGGGGGTCTTATGGAGTTTTGACTCACGAAAAGATGTCACAGTCACGTGATCACCGTCACTAATTCTTACATTTTTAAACTCGTGATATCTTTCGAATGGAATGTCCGAATTGAATAATTCAAAAAGTTATATAAAGGTATTGAAGCAGTCTTGAATATGAAGTTATTTATTTTGATAAGGATTAATATCAAGATACAAATAAAAAGCCTTTTCTAGCTGCGGCATTTTAATTAATTTTTTATAATAAAAAAACGCTTATTGTGGCATAACTATAATAGTTAGATATATGTTGTCGCGATACTTTTAGTAAATAATGATGTGTTCTACAAAGTCGTAGTACATTATTTTATTTTATCATCAATAGTTTTCGCAGCGCACGCGATTTAAGGTATTTTTTTTATACCTTGGATTAAATTTTTGGAGTTTTAGTAATGATCCCTATTTTTTTTGTAAATATAATATAGCCTATGTTACCCGGGGATAGCGTAGCTTGCCAACAATTGCGCTGGATCGACTGTTGCGTAACTATGTTCTATATCTCAGTCTTTCCTTCACAACAAAGCGCAGGGTCGACGGGAGGAGGGGGTTTTTAGTGGGTATTGAGGTTGTTCGCTCGTGTAACATCGCTCTGAGTCTTCCACACTCCTCAGTGTCAAGCCATCGCGGACGAAGCGCAAACAAAGCATACTATTGCTAGCGTTATCGCCCCCGGTGGATGCGCGCCGTTTCCTAGTGACGGCCCTGAGAGTGCGTAAATCGGTTAGCATTTTCCCTCGCCTCAATAAAAAAAAAAAAGCTTGCCAACAGTGAAAGAATTTTTCAAATCGGTTCAGTAATTTATTTTATTTGTTATTTTATCATCAATAGTTTTCGCAGCGCACGCGATTTTAGGTATTTTTTTTATACCTTGGACTACATTATTGGAGTTTTAGTAATGATCCCTAATTTTTTTGTAAATATAATATACCCTATGTCACCCGGGGATAGCGTAGCTTGCCAACAGTGAAAGAATTTTTCAAATCGGTTCAGTAATTTCGGAGCCTCTTCATGCAAGCAAAAACCAATCTTATCTTTCCTCTTTATAATATTAGTCTAGATATTCATAAATATATTTATTATAAAATTAATTAGATATTTGCATATTATAAAAAGCGCAAGATTTTGTGCTGGAAGTTGCTTAATAAAATTGGGAGCTGGGTTGCCCTAAAAAGCGCTATATCTAGCTTCGAAAGCGCTAAAGTGGCAGACTTGGTGAGCCGAGCCGAGCGCCGGGGAAGTCCCGCAAACGAGAAAGCGAGCGAGAGAGCGAGCGAAGATATACCTCGTTCTCCGACGACCTCGTCCCTCTAATACCTAAAATCGCATTCTGCGCATCGGAAAGTGGGATGTTCCAATAAGAAAACAAATTAACAACTAGAAAACTTTGCCAACGGTTCAGTTTTTAGAAAGTCACAACGAGGTGAACGACAAGTGTTTACAGAAAAAAATTGTCGGTGCGTGTGTAGTGTATTACACTATACAGACAAAATATATATTATAGGAGTTACATCTGCTCTGTTGGTATTCTCCGCGGTGTGTAAGTATATTTGAAATATTTTTTGAAATACTTTTTTTCTGTCAATATAAATCATCAAAGCCGCGTGTTCTAATACTTTTTAAACTCGTGATATCTTTCGAATGGAATGTCCGAATTGAATAATTCAGAAAGTTATAATAAAGGTATTGAAGCAGTCTTGAATATGAAGTAATTTATTTTGATAAGGATGAATATCAAGATACAAATAAAGTGCCTGTTCTAGCGGCGGCATTTTAATTAATTTGTTGAAATAAAAGGACACTTATTGTGGCATAACTATAATAGTTAGACATATGCTGTCGCGACACTTTTTGTAGATAATGATGTGTTCTGCAAAGTCGTAGTACATTATTTCATTCTATCATCAATAGTTTTCGCAGTGCTCGCGATTTTAGGTATTTTTTACACCTTGGGTTACGTTATTGGAGTTTTAGTAAGGATCCCTAATTTTTTTGTAAATATAATATAGCCTATGTCACACGGGGATTGTGAAGCTTGCCAACAGTGAAAGAATTTTTCAAATCGGTTAAGAAGTTTTGGAGCCTCTTCAATGCAAACAAAGAATTTAATCTTTTCTCTTTATAATATTAGTATAGATATTCATATATATTTATTATAAAATTAATTAGATATTTGCATATTATAAAAAGCGCAAGATTTTGCGCTGGAAGTTGTTTAATAAAATTGGGAGCTGGATTGCCCTAAAAAGCGCTATATCTAGCTCCTAAAGCGCTAAATTGGCAGCTCTGGTGAGCCGAGCGCCGGGAAAGTCTCGTAAACGAGAAAGCAAGCGAGAGAGCGAGCGAGGATATACCGCGTCCTCAGACTACCTCATCCCTCTAATACCTAAAATTGCGTTCTGCGCATCGGAAAGTGCGATGTTCCGAGCCGCTATTAATGGAGGCAAACTTAAGTTTGCATCGAACTATAGCTCTGCTCTCCACGTGACAAGGCATCACTGCCTCTATTTGTGGTATGTGTAAAAAAATTATAAATAAATAAATAGAGTTTGTTGAGTAAACAAAAATAACAACAAGAAAACTTTGCCAACTGTTCAGTTTTTCGAAAGTCATAACAAAAGTGAACGACAACGAACAACAAAAGTGTTGACGTAAAAATGGTCGGTGCGTGGGTAGCGTATTACATACACCATTAAAATGTACTTAACCTAACCAAATCATAATTTGCAGTAAACCTGCGAAAAATCGAAATGTGTGCTGGGACACATATTAGAAGTGAAACTTCAACGGACAAGTGGAAAAACGAATCGCAACGGACAAGTGGAAAAACGAATAGCAACGGATAAGTGGCAAAACGAATCGCAACGGACAAGTGGAAAAACGAATGGCAACGGATAAGTGGAAAAACGAATCGCAACGGACAAGTGGAAAAACGAATCGCAACGTACAAGTGGAAAACGAATCGCAACGGACAAGTGGAAAATCTTCAACTGACAAGTGATAAAATGAATCGCAACAAAATTTTAACTTGAAGTTTTACGGGCAGTTTGTTAATGTACTTGTCCAATTTGAAAACCTGCCCGTAAAACTTCAAGTTAAAATTTTGTTGCGATTCATTTTATCACTTGTCAGTTGAAGATTTTCCACTTGTCCGTTGCGATTCGTTTTCCACTTGTACGTTGCGATTCGTTTTTCCACTTGTCCGTTGCGATTCGTTTTTCCACTTATCCGTTGCCATTCGTTCTTCCACTTGTCCGTTGCGATTCGTTTTGCCACTTATCCGTTGCTATTCGTTTTTCCACTTGTCCGTTGCGATTCGTTTTTCCACTTGTCCGTTGAAGTTTCACTTCTAATATTTAATTTGCGATACAAAGTATTTGATATAATAAAAGCAAAGGCAGGTTTGACATATTATCGATGATCTCGATGCAGGTTACATCACGATGAATTCAGTAGGCGGCAAATTAAACTTCGCAGACAAAAGAAAAAGACACAACTCATCACTAACGCAACTTTGACCATTGAACGTCCAGTACTTTTAGCACAAAATGCTTTTCGCGGAGCGCGTAGGCATAGGTTAAAAACAACTGACGAACGCATGTCCATCTGTGGGCTAACAAGATAAATAAGGTAAAACTATAAGCGAAAAGGGGCGGCATTTTTCAGTTCCCCCCTTCGAAAAAAATTCCAACGGCATAAACTTAGGAGATATCAAATGGCATGTTATTACATTCTTTATTTAGAATCTTGCGAAATGACATCTGAGTGTATAAATATCCCGTAGTGTTGCAAGATTGCAGCCGACGTTGGATAGTTAAGGCCGCCATACATACAACTACCGTCCACCAGGCAGGGCTACCTGTGCAATTTTATATACTACTAGGATATGCCTGAGACTTCGTCTTTATTCGACTTGAAATTCCCGGGACACAAAGTACTGCAGTTATCGTTTTAATAAAAACTGTGTCGGAATAAGCAAATTTTTATGCACCCGAATAATTACAAACCGCTTCCGGGTAAAAAATATTTCATATTTTATTAAGTACATACAATTTGCTATCGATCAGTGAAAGAATCACATTGCCATACATTTTTTTTGGCCATTTTAAATAATTCCCAGAAAAAAATATGGCGAGTATCCCACCCAGTACAAAAAATAGCGCAATTTTAAGTCTAAGAATTTGCTGTCCGTCAGTGAAAAGCGCATCGAAATCGGCCCAGTTGTTTTTACGTGAATCCCGAATAAACATATAAGAAATCTAAAAAAAATGCAGTGTTCTCCATCGTTTATATAGTGTTCCACTTGTTATTTTAAATAGCTTCAATGTACACGACATGTTTAGAATATTATAGATATTGATCTGCCTAGCCACACATGTACAGTCAGCAGCAATAAACGAAGTTTTTTTTATTTGTTACTTTTAGTGCCTAGCTATGTATGGGTAGACCTACGAAAGGTGCCGCGCTTCTTAAAAAATATAGGTCCCAAGAAACGGGAACACAAAAATATTCGTAAAATGTAAACTACTGGGCCAAACTATGTTAAATTTTTAGGGGACCAAATGGCAACTATTCCGCATCAAACTAAACAAGAATCACGTTAATCGGATCATAAATCTTAGCGTAGTCGGTATACATATGGAACGGAATGGAATTTTTTTCATAAAAAAAATATAAAATGAAAACTACTGAGACAAACTATGTCAAATTTTTAAGGGACTAAATGGCAACTATTCCGCGTCGAACAAAAATAATCACGTACATCGGATCATAAATCTCAACTAACACTTAAATTTTGTCTTGACGAAATGAAAAGATTTTTTTAATCAGCATTATACCATATTATTTATGATTCTTCCAAAAAAATACTTCTTTATTACCTAGCTTATGAAGTTTAGTATATAGAATATAAAAAATATTAATTTCTGTAAATACAGTGATAAATTAAATCGCAAGTAAATTATATTGATGTACAGCGAACGGAAAACATATACATCTGACTGGGTAGTAGCTAAGATTTTATTATTTATTGATGTGTATACGCAAAGTAGACGTCTGCCGCGATCAATATACGTTTGTAAGACTATAATAAACAAAATATATCAATGGCAGATCTGGTCAATTACTTTCAATTTTTTTTAGTATATTCAAAATTGTCTGCCATAAAGTAAAACCGATAATGGTCTGCCATTCTTATTTTCCGATAATAATACGCCTATATTTTCAAATATCAAAATGGCAGCCCTGGTCAAATGGATTTAAAATTCGTCAAAAATCGATACTGTCTCCTCAGCGCTCGTCGCGTCCACCACTTAGAGCTTAGTGAGTCCCCGTACCATGCATGGTAGGTATAGGTGCTTCAATGTACAAAACCTCAGGTCTGGTCAAATACATACAGGTAGCCGATCACTGGCTCCTAAGCTATAACGCAGCTTGCTAAATTTGCATTGTATAAATCACCTTTCTTTTTTAAAAGGCGTTTGAGTCAAAAGTTTAAAAAAACTCCTGATCACAGCAGTGTGATTGATGAGGAGGATGATGTGAGCATAATAATATTTATCTCGTGCGAGCCAGGGCACGCATTGGGATTGGAAGGAAACACCAGTTTTTTTCCAATCAAGCATCATTTATTGACTACTTACAAACGTTGTTAAAACTTCTATCCCACAGGGGCAGAGATCAAATATTTAGTTTTGTGACTGATACCCACCTGTGTTTTGTTACTAACTCTATGGACACAGAACGATTTCATGCCATATATTATATTGTGGCGAATGATGGTGGAACCATCTAGCTAGTTTTAGAACTTTTAGCACAAACTAAAACATTCTAGAAGGAAAAGATAAGGACGGATATATTTTAGAAAGACAGAGATAGATAGATGTTAGAAAGGGATAGATGTATAAACGAAAGTTCCCGAACAGAAGGTTCCGGAAGGAAGAGACAGAAATAGATAGATGGATTCCAGAGAATTTTTCCGGGTACATAAACAGCGTAAGGCGCGCCTACCGGGCAGTGTTTAGACTTGAGTTCAGTTCAAGACAGTGAAGTGACAAGTGCGATACGAAAGAGTTGGAAAAAGAGTTTAGTGGTGAATTTAGAGAAGAGTTCAGTGGGCAGTTAGTGAAGGAATCGAACTAGAAGCGAGCTACACGCCGTAATATCGGAGGTGAGGACTGCAGCAGCAGGAGGTGGTCTACGCAATATCGGCGACGGTATTGTGAGCGAGAAACCTTATCGTCGGGACTATGCATCATTAGCCGTACGTATAGGGGCAACTGCAGAGGCGTATTACGTGCGACTGTGTAAGTCAATAAATGACTTCAATTAAAACTGTTGTTTTTTTCCAATCCATAAGAGCGTACCCCCGCTCAAACGTAACAATATCTATCGAAAAATAATACGTTAAATTCTAAGCAGTTTTTTACGGATCACAATATTTTGATAGTTTACAATCTCGCTAGATAGATCTAACGGTGTGTTTGGCCACAGTAGCTCACTATAAAAGATTTTAATAACATTAATAATACTATTTGAATTTTGATTTAGTATGAAATCATTTCGATTTGACGCTAATCACATTTAGAATAGAATTCATTTTTCTAGAGTGTATCGATCATTTGGCGTCGTGGCTGTTAACATAATAATGGTAACTTGAATGAACTCATGTATTTGGCGTTGTGCGTGTAACGATGTTTTTGGACAAGAAGGCTGATTCTAACAATTAGACCACATTGGGTGTACCGATACTAATGATCACTTTCGATGTTGTTATCTATTTGACCATCTTGGCCGTCCCTTTCTTTTTGCTGCTGACTGTACAGGTAATGTAGCGTATATAGCCGTCTTTATAATTGTAGACTTGCTTATTTAGTAAGTTAGTAACAGACGGCGCATCACACATTTTCATATTAAATTACGCGAAAACCTACTGTGCATCTCCATAAAATTTAGCACGGTTTATTCTATAGCCGTATTTTAAGCCATGACAAACAATAACAAGGTCTATTTGTGGTCACAGGTCAAATACAATAAAACACCAATTAAAAGAAAAAAATATATTTATACCTACCATTTAAAACTTAAACGTAGGTATTCTTAAACACAATATAAAATCTATTTACATTAAAAATACAACATTAAAAGTGCCGATCAAAACATAATAATTAATTAAAATAGCTTATATATCTTAACCCTAGAGTATTATTTCTTATGTGTATTTTTTTTGTCTCGTTTGGCTTTTTTTGGCTTATTTGGATGATAGTTTTCTTTTTCCGACGAATTCGAACTGTCGGGAGTAAGTCCACGGGCCGGCCGGCGACTCTTCTGTCTGTGTTCCACTTCATCTCTTACCTCAGAAAGAACACCATAGTCGCTGTAATCATTTAAATTTCAGTAAATAACTGGATTTTTTATTCAGTGTATTAGTAGTAGCATTGAGTTATATGTAAGTACATTATACCGCAATGAGTAGTAGTAGTAGTATTTTAAGGCGGTGATCCGTTACAAACGGCATAGGCCGCGTACGGCGTGACGCCGTACACGAGTGATCTCTCTAAAACCTGACGCGGCGCACATACGCTGTACGCGGCGATCATACCTTCAAGTGTCGGGGAGGAAAACTGTAATGTATTTTATAATAAGCGTTCATCCGTTAAGTACAGCGTCACACCGGATGCAGCCTACGGCGTAACACAAAACTACCTAAGCATAACGGAATCCAGAGGCTCTGAATGGAATTCCAGTCTGGGTGTGACTTCAATCAGCCCGTTTTGTACAGTAATAATATTACACACATAAACTTGGGTTATACTAAAACAAATATATTTTTGCCTAACCTATAGCCTTATAGCTTTGCCTATTTTGTTATATTAAAACAAATATCATCATTATCATTACTTTATATATAACTAGAGTTTACCCCGCGGCTGCGCCGCGGGTTAACCTCTAGTGCGTGTCTCTTGTTTATAGAGCAAGCACTACAGGTTATATTATATTAATTTTGTATGTATTTGCCCACGGAAGATTCACTTCATTTTATATCGCTAATTATACCATCCCCCGTCTATCTGTAAACAACATAAATGAAAAACTTGACCAAAAAGGCCAAAATGGTCAAAAAGGCCACAGAGACCGACATGGCCAAAATGACGGAATAGGCAAAAACGACCAAATAGGCCAAAATAATCAAAATGGTCAAAATGACCAAATAAGCCAAAATGACTAAATAAGCCAAAATGACCAAATAGGCCAAAATGACCAAATAGGCCAAAATGACCATTTGGTCAAAATGATCAAAAAGGCCAAAATGACCAAATAGGCCAAAATGACCAAATAGGCCAAAATGACCAAAAAGGTCAAAATTATCAAAAAGGCCAAAATGACCAAATAGGCCAAAATGACCAAATAGGCCAAAATGACCAAAAAGGCCAAAATGACCAAATAGGCCAAAATGACCAAAAAGGTCAAAATGACCAAATAGGCCAAAATGACCAAAAAGGTCAAAATGATCAAATAGGCCAAAATGACCAAAAAGGTCAAAATGATCAAATAGGCCAAAATGATCAAATAGGCCAAAATGACCAAAAAGGCCAAAATGACCAAATAGGCCAAAATGACCAAATAGGCTAAAATGACCAAAAAGGAAAAAATACCAAATAGGCCAAAATGACCAAAAAGGCCAAAATGACCAAATAGGCCAAAATGATCAAAAAGGCCAAAATGATCAAAAAGGCCAAAATGACCAAATAGGCCAAAATGACCAAAAAGGTCAAAATAATCAAATAGGCCAAAATGACCAAAAAGGTCAAAATGATCAAATAGGCCAAAATGACCAAATAGGCCAAAATGATCAAATAGGCCAAAATGACCAAAAAGGCCAAAATGACCAAATAGGCCAAAATGACCAAATAGGCTAAAATGACCAAAAAGGAAAAAATACCAAATAGGCCAAAATGACCAAAAAGGCCAAAATGACCAAATAGGCCAAAATGATCAAAAAGGCCAAAATGACCAAATAGGCCAAAATGACCAAATAGGCCAAAATAACCAAATAGGCTAAAATGACCAAAAAGGAAAAAATACCAAATAGGCCAAAATGACCAAATAGGCCAAAATAACCAAATAGGCTAAAATGACCAAAAAGGAAAAAATACCAAATAGGCCAAAATGACCAAAAAGGCCAAAATGACCAAATAGGCCAAAATGACCAAAAACGTCAAAATGATCAAAAAGGCCAAAATGACCAAATAGGCCAAAATGACCAAATAGGCCAAAATGACCAAAAAGGTCAAAATTATCAAAAAGGCCAAAATGACCAAATAGGCCAAAATGACCAAAAAGGCCAAAATGACCAAATAGGCCAAAATGACCAAATAGGCCAAAATGACCAAAAAGGTCAAAATGATCAAATAGGCCAAAATGACCAAATAGGCCAAAATGACCAAATAGGCCAAAATGACCAAAAAGGTCAAAATGATCAAAAATGCCAAAATGACCAAATAGGCCAAAATGACCAAATAGGCCAAAATGACCAAATAGGCCAAAATGACCAAATAGGCCAAAATGACCAAAAAGGAAAAATGACCAAATAGGCCAAAATGACCAAATAGGCCAAAATGACCAAAAAGGTCAAAATGATCAAAAAGGCTAAAATGACCAAATAGGCCAAAATGACCAAATAGGCCTAAATGACCAAAAAGGCCAAAATGACCAAATAGGCCAAAATGACCAAAAAGGAAAAATTACCAAATAGGCCAAAATGACCAAAAAGGCCAAAATGACGAAAAAGCCCAAAATGACCAAATAGGCCAAAATTACCAAAAAGGCTAAAATGAAAATTATCCCTTGTCCATCCTCAGTATTTAATTTACATACGTACCGAATTTCAGCCAAATCGGTCCAGTAGTTTTTCCGTAAAAGCATAACAAACAAACAGACAAATATCATGTTATTCCGGAAACTATCCCATTTTTCGGGATAAAAAGTATCCTATGTTCATCCTCGGTATCGAAAATATATATATACTGAGTTTCAGCCAAATCGGTCCAGTAGTTTTTACGTGAAAACGGAACAGACAGACAGACAGAGTTACTTTCGCATTTATAATATTAATAGGGATTGTCAATATGTCTTAAAAGGCAATAAATGTGATGTGATTTATAGGGTATTTGAAAGTTGCGAATCAAAAACATGAAAATGTAGTAACAGCACCACCTGGGGGTCAATGGTTATATTAATAGTGTTTTCGTTAAAATATTCTGTTAATTTCATTCAGAACACTATCCTATTTATTTATTCTGATATAAAATACGCCAAAGACATTGCTTGAAATAATTGATTATGACTACAGTAACAAGACCAAAAGGTGAGTCTGCAATGGCTACTCTGCACTATGCATAAAATATGTATGCAAAGCTATAGATATAGTGTGTTGTGTTTTGTGATTAAAAATATGAGATAACAATGACAGATAAAACAGCACTGGATACATAAACTTACAATTCAGTACAAGACCTATGAATATCGGCCTTAACTTGCATGTGATTTGGGGGAACCATGCTATCATCACTATCAGACTCATCAATTACCAAATGTTCCCTCTTCCTTGCATTTGCATCTATATTACAAACATACTGATCATCACTATTAACTTTATTAAGTTTTGGAATATTAACTGGTCTTTCTTCAGAAAATAAATCTTCACTAAAGATCACAGGTGCATTATTTGTGTTAGTTTTAACAAAATTATTCTTTAGGATTTCCTGATCCCTTTTTGAACATATAGAGCTTGCTTTATCTTTTAAGATTTTATTGTTACTATTTTGTACAGATTTTATTTGAATGGCTTCAGTTTGTACTTCTTTTGACTCTGTATCTACGTTCTTATCAAAATTATTAAAATCTTTGGAAACTTTGATAGTTGTTACAAATAAATTATTTGTAACCACAATTGTGACTTCATTGTTTTCAGTTGAATTTAGACCATTTTCAGAAACACTTTCATCACAAATTTTGCAAGGGTCTTTCAAGCAGCTCTTTTTATAAAATGGCACTTTATACTGATCTGATTCAGTAGGTTTAAAAACTACCATGTCAATAGTTTCACCAAAATTTTTATTAGATTCTTTTGTTTGTTCATTTAATTCATTCATATGTAATTCCACTACTTTCAGCCAAGCTTCTTTGTCTTTATCAACAACATCAGTCTGTGAGTCATCTATTATAATAGGCTCATCATCAACTTGTACTGTATCAGTGTTATTTTGGTTTTTAATAAATGCATCAATTTCATCACTGAGAAAAATTTCCTTGTTCTTAAAATATTGTTTTTGATCTGAATTAACTTTATCAGAAGATTTTTGCTTTTTAGATTTCAAACTTTTTAGTGTAGATTTTTTTCTCTTTTTTGAAGTGGTGAAATTATTTGATTTTAGTGTATTATTGTCATTAATGATTCTCTGATTTACATTTAAATCAACTAACGGCTTTCTTTGAATTTGTTCATTATCTGCAAGCCAATTTTTAACTAAGTTTATTTTATGATCCATTTTTAAATTGTTTAATGATACTTCTTCTCCTAAGAAGAGTAATTGGTTTTCTTTGCCTTTGAATGAATTACATGAACTTTTTCTCTTATTATAATATTTAGATGGAGCTTGTATACATGCAGGGAATAGTTGTTTTTCAATTTTCAACTTTTCAGATAGTTTTTGTTTCTTGTATACTGCAAAAAGATTTTAAAATTAGCTACTATAAATTAAAAAAGCTCAAAATTAAGGAATAGAACAAACAATATGTTCATAAAATTTGCTGATAATTATATTATTAAAATAGTGTTAGCATGAAACTCACCATCCAGAGAAAACAAGTCTTGGTATGAGGTAAGGAGGTTACCAGCATTCTCCACCCTTGCTTTTAGCACATCATCAACAACAGGTTGTGATGTTTGGCTATTTGTAAAGCATATTGGACAATCTGATGAATTTGCACAATCAGTGCATGCTGTGTGTCCACATGCAAATCTTAAACGACCTCCACCGCCTTTATCACTAAAAATAATAACTCTTATATTATCATACATAAATGTTGATTTATGATGTCCATATTCCAAATTAAATGAATATTAATAATATGAATAAATTAAATGGTAAAGTAAACCATAACAATGTGAACATTAAAAAACTAAGGATTTAATTAATAAATAGGAGAACTATACCATTGTTGGCATCCCACCCAATAATTGGTACCTAGTAAATTTATTCAATAACGATATTCTTATCATCATTATTAATATAAATTATCTCCGATAGGAAACTGTTCCATAAGCAGATTATTTGGTTGTTTGAGGTAGTGTAAGCAGATAACATCCAATGATTTGCTTCCTTTAAATTAATTGGAGCTATATTTTGTATCCAGGTTAAGGATGTGCAGTCGTTTTAGGCATCTTTGTGGGATGTTATGCAGCAGCTTCTGGACAAGCTGATTTGAGTTTATCAATAGATGTTTGTTATGTCCTATGCAGGCTGTTGGCAAACCTTATTGTGGGAACTGCAGAGTAATTATGAACTTCGGCATTGGTTGTGAACCAGGCTGCCTTTATTATTGTCTTTCATATAGTGCTCTAGCACTATTGGAAGATTTCTGTGTTGGAGTGCCTAGCACTCCCCAAAAGTTGTGTGCCATAACTCAAGATTGGCTTTACAATGTAGTTAACATTGTCTACAAGTAGCTTAATCTCAACTGATAAGTTGTATGGGTTTAATTTTTTTTTTAACAATCTAGTGTAAATTAAAAAGAAAAAATTAACAGATTTGTTTCTACAATATCTGAAATCAGTGTCAAGTAAAACAGATTTGCAAAATATAGTGTTTTTACTTTTTAGTTGCACAAACTTAAAAAGATTAATAATAGTCCAAAATCAGCACAAAATTGTTGAAAAACTATATAAAATCGTAACAAAACAATTAACATGGTTTGCCGTTATAGGAAAAACAAGAGACATACAAATCATAGATAATACTTTTTTTTTATGAAGTTTATAGTTGACAACTAGGCCTTTTAGCAATGAAAATGTTCTACAGTATTTTGGTGTAAAATGAATTTTGGGTCATTATAAAAAAACAATTAACTTAAGTACTTCTCCCTTCTGCAACCCTATGTCTGGGAAACAGTACACAGAATCTCACAAGCAGACCGAGAAAAACAAGGGTACCATGGCAGTCCGATCAATATTTGTCACAACCAATTTTCAACCATCATTTGAATAGTTTTTCGTGAATAAACGAAAATGAACCAGTCGGTTCTGGCACTCATCACTGTCAGAACCGACTGCTTCATTTTCATGGTTTGAAAGGTTTAACTGCCTACCATAAACTTCAGAAAAAAGACATATAAGTAATATCTATGATTTTCATGTTTCTTGTTTTTTTTCTATTTACATGAATTGCTTAGTTGTGTTTTATTTAATTTTTCAACAACTTTCTTGCCTTTTTGGACTACTTTGTTAAATCTTTTGATGTTGACTACTGGATAATGATTAGATTTTTGAACTTCAGACCTATGACATAAGTGCAATATTAGTAAAAACATAAGTAAGGTTACATGTACATAAACATAATTATCTCAAGAATTATATATTTTCTAGACAAAGGAGTTGCAGAAGGGGTAAGTATGACTCCCTACCCTCCCCCTCCAGCCCTCCCATTACCTAAAATGAGAGCGCCCTATATCTATACCACACCCATCATGTAACATACATACAAAACATTAAGTGCCTAACTTAACTTGTTATACTGGCATGCATATAAAAGCTTTTTTTCAAAGAATGTAGTCACTCCACATTTTTAATAAGGGTTACTCACAATTTCCCTGGGATCCACTTATCAGACCATGGGGCCACCTCGTAAGTATACACTTACGAATAAAGAGAACAATTTTAAATTCGGTACACAATTGAGAGTAATGGATAACACACACAAAAAAAACATTAAACCAATTGAGAATCTTTTGGAAGTCGATTGAAAATATTAATTAATATTTTGAATAGGTTATTAGGATGCGAAGCACAAGTGGAAGTGCCAGAACGTATAATTTCCCCTAATTTGTAAATATTATAGAAAAACTTTATATGATCTCAAGATGTGCAAGAATAAATAACTCTAAGATAACAGTAGTACTAAAATGTTACAAAATACTCGTCTTACCATACAGCGCAACGAAGACAATCATATATTTTCTTACAAAATACAGCTACATCTACGTCGACAGAATCTAGCATTACGAAAAATAAATAACTATACAGGGACAATTAGGTCCCAAGTTAGGGCTGTTATGTTAATCATAATTTGTAGGAAAAATTAAGTTTTAAATTTGATTGTTTATCATTTATATTTTGTATTGTAAGCACTAAATTTTGCTAAGTAGATAATTTCTTCTTCACAATAACAAATATTAAATAATATGTAATATGACACATCAGTGATGACGTTTAGTAGTCTAGTCAGTTTGCACGACAGACAAAGGATAAAGTCTATACAACCTAATAAGAAATCTGAAGGACAAGCACCGGATTATTTATGGCTCTAACCCGTTATAAAATATATACCATGTCTATTTACATGGTAGCGATTAGGAAAATCAGGAAGGCTTAAATAAGTATGTAAAACACCTCCCTGTGCATATGTCCCGTATAAAATACATTTGCAATGATACGGATCAAAATTTAAAAATGGAAGACTTTATTTTTTTTTGTCGTACTACTACTTGGTCTAAGTACTACTCACACCTCAAGCGTAAGACGGGACAAATTAGGAAATGACGCTTACCACCTCATCAGCCTCATCGCTTCAAATGTATTGCCGCGGTACAAACCATACAAATCTCCTCGCTTCATTTGAAGTGGTAGATTGTACTGGTTCAGTACAGAATGTCATGTTAATATTACAAATTCATAATCATGTCCTACACTGCCGCTATTGTATCTATATCGCTGCACAGATCACATAAGACGTATAAGATTTCCTGACCTTTATAAATACATTCGTAGAATATTCGAGTTAGGGATTCCTCTAAAAACTATTACCGTCGATTTGAAATATGGCTGGCGGTTCACTCGAACCAGAGGTTCTCCTGTTCGTGATCGACGAACTCTCTCCGGGAGTCTATTCCCTCCGACATGGCTCTATCTAATCCGGCTACCCTGGAAGTGGAGGCTCACTCCATCTCCGTAGAACAGCTTGACTTCGCCCGGGACCGTCTCCGGGGCAAAAAAATGGCACCGGGAGCCGATGAGGTCCCTGCTCGGCTCCTCTTCCTTGCCGTAAAACAACTACACGGTCAGCTATGGGAACTGTTCGACGCTTGCATTAGGATAGTTCATTTCTCGTCGCAATGGAAGAAGGGCCGACGATGTCTTATTCCGAAGGAGGGACGACATCCCGATGATCCGTCTGCCTATAGGCTCATAGTGTTTCTCAATAGCCAAGGTCCTTGAGAAGATGTTGGCAGAATGCCTAATTAGGCATCTAAGCACCGTGGAGCTGGGGCTCACCGAGACACAATTCAGTTTTCGGCGGAAGCGCTCCACTATGGATGCCCTCGAAGCTATTCAAGCAACGGATAGTGTCTTGGCTATATCGCTTAACGTAGCGAACGCCTTTACAGCCTCCCCCTTTATGAGTAGATACGGGCGGGGCTCCGGTCACACGGAGTTCTCGTGGGTACCTCACGAGGATGTTGGGCGCGTACCTCCAGCGCTATCCTTTGAGAGGGTGGCCAGACTGGTCACGCGATAGGTAGGAGACGCGTCACGTGCAGCGTTCTGCAAGAGTCGGTTATAGGGCCGATTCTGTGGAATTTTGGTTACTACTGGATCATTCGGGAACCAGTCATGCCCAGGATAGGGTTAATCTGTATTGCGGACGACACCTTACTCACGGCACGTGCCACTTCGTATGCGGAATTGGTGAATCTCGTCAACGCCGGGTGCGCGACCGTGGTCCAACGTATTGGTAGACTGGGCTTGAGCGTCCCCTTAGCGAAATCGGAGGCTCTTATGTTCCATAGGCGTTTTTGGAATCCACCAGCGAACTTGTTTGTGACAATCCAAGCGGTTTCCTTTCTCGTTAAGCCCCAGATGCGGTATCTGGGGCTCGTTTTCGACGAGAAATGGCAGTTCCAAAGACATTTTGAACAGCTTGGTCCCAAGTTGGTTAAGGCCGTGGGAGCCCTCGCCAGACTTCTTCCCAACGTGGGAGGACCCTGCGGGAGGGCTCGATGGCTATATTCGGGCATCCTCCGGAGTATGACACTGTACGGTACATCCGTGTGGAATCACGCCCTCCACCGCCACAACAGGACTCTGCTTAGGAGAACTCAGTAGACACTGCCGGCGAGCTCTATTCAGGGGTATTGTATGGTGTAATGGACGGTGCCAACGCTCTTGGCGGGAAATCCGCCCTGGGAACTCCAGGTAGACGTGCTTGCCAAGTTTTGACGCTTTCGACAGGATGCCAGAGCTAGCTGCCTGCTTTAGTGCCGGGCAGCGTTTGAGACAATCAGGACGTGGGAAACCGCAACCATGATCCAAACTTTGCAGAGAGATTTAGGATCTCCTGAGGTTGGCACTGATACAGTGGAGGCGGTTCATCCTTACTTACTGCGATGGGTCGCGTTCGCGTGTAATTGCGGGACTCCGACCGATGATGCATATACTTAACTTAACATTCTTCCTTTTGCGAGGCAGTAACATCCCTCAAGGAAGCCGCTGAGAGATTAAGGGAGAGAGCTGCGCACACGCTCCCCGTCGTCAGATTGACCTCCGGAGACACAGGCATGTGCCAAATCTCCTCTCATTAATCCATCGCAGGCATCCTCGCATCGTGGGGATGCGACGGGCCCAACCTGTGCTGGTGAAGTGGCTCACTCTACAGCTTCGTTCGTTATCTCATGTTGTTCCACACAAGCGCCGGGTATGGGACACAGGTTTATGTTTAGCGGAGTAGTTGGTTCCGCCCAGAGTCTTCATACATGCTGCGCGGCGCTTATAGCTGCGGTCCGGCCCCACCCCGAACAGGTGAGAGGAACTAAACATGGTACGAAATGTTTTCCCCCTGCGCATCAAATTAATCGTTTATTAATTAAATAGAAAGAAAGAAAGAAAGAAAGAAAAACTTTATTTGCAAATAGGAGATTGCGAACTTAACACGTAGTGCCATCTTTAGCGATATTTTTCTGCACTGAAGTCTCGACGTGCATTAGAACTTGGAAAATACATAATGTGGAAAATTCGATTGATTCCTTATCAATAGACATTTGTAATAATATATATTGTACCAGTATATATATAGTACTCTGTGATATATAGTATTTTTAATCTTACCTATCGTAATTTAAGAACTTAAAAAAAAAAAAACAATATAGCATTTTTTCTTGTACAAGTGTGCCGGGTGTTATGGGCCAATAGCCCTATCCTGCATTTCAGTCTTGCAGTGGGCACTTGGGCAGCGTTAACAGGCTTCAGTCAGGAGGCGTCTTGGTTTGTGTTGCTGGACGCAATGCAGGTTGCAACAACATTCACAATCCTGCATTACGCGGCGGACTGCCATGCAAGATAGTGAATGGCCCCTTAAAAAAACAAGCAAAACAAGTTCACTGTATTTTTAATTATTATTAATATCAATAATGTTACAAAAGTAAATATGACTGCAATAATAGAATATAAACATCATTTTCCTATAGACAGTATTCAGAAAGTGTGTGAGCTTTTTGAGGATCAATTGCGTAGTGAAAAAGAAGCAGATTTGGCATTGTTTTCTATAATTGTTGGAGCGGTTGAAAATAACCTTACAAACGTAAAGAATAGTGAAAAGGATGTGAATTTGCATTCAAATAAGTTTGTAAAAATGAAATTCCCTTGTGTGGAATGGGATGAAGTGCAATCCCTTCATGAACGATTTGTTACACTGATGCGTACAGGAGTTGATGCAAAGTTATTAAACGGCACCTGCGCAAGCCGGGACCTTGTTAAGAGGGTAGCAGATATTGTTTGGAATTCTCTGACTCGAAGTTATTATAAAGATCGAGCACATTTACAATCTATTTATAGCTTTCTTACAGGGAATAAGCTAGATTGTTTTGGTGTTGCATTTGCAGTAACCGCTGGTTGTCAAGTTTTGGGTAAACAAGATGTTCATCTGGCACTTTCCGAAGACCATGCATGGGTTGTGTTTGGTAAAAATGGTACGGAAACCGCAGAGGTGAGCCTTTCGGTTTTTCATAAAAAAAATCTTAATTCATTGCATATTTCTATAATATAGCTATGGCTACCTTATTATGTAATTGTTATGGTCGTGTAAAACTTTTCTGTTGCTATTATTGGTATTTTTTTTATACCCTGAGGCTATACCAAAATTCTACCTAAAGACAACAAATAATTAATCAACATTTTATCTCGATTTAAAGAACTATTTTAAGAATATTTGTTAATACTGTGTAGCTTTTTATAATTTCATGTATGCAGGTAACGTGGCATGGTAAGGGTAATGAGGATAAGCGTGGCCGTTCCGTAGGTGATGGAGTGTTGGCTCGATCCTGGTTATATGTAGCTGGTAAACCAGTTGTTTGTACAAGAGTAATGGAACTGGCGGCTCTTGTTTCTTCAATTAACACATCCCTAACACCAACTATTGATGTTCATGAAGTTGCACAAATGCAACACAGACTACTCTGGATGCTTTATGATAATGGTGAGCACAGTTAATCTATGATCATCTACTCTACCTCTTTTTATGAAAATTGGGCAGAATGAGGAGTGAAATTTCGCACACTTATAGCTTATATAGAGAAGGAGTGCAGAATGCTAATATTTAAAAAAATTATGCATATAAAATACATCAAATCAATACAAGAAAAACATTACACTACCATGTATTTGACACACACACTCATATATACTATTTTCTTTATTGTTAAAGTCAAATTAACCGTGTAGCCTTCGTGAAATCTGTGATTATAGTAGTATTGTCTTTGACAACAGAACCTTAATAATGTTCAAACTTATAGTTTAAATTAATTATTATGGTCGAATTTCAACCACGGGCGGCCACTGGTATTAATAAATAAGTGAAAGTGTGAATTTCTAAAATTAATCTTGAATATAAATACATACTAAATTTTCATAAAATTTGAAATATAGTATATAGTGTATTAGTTATAGTTTGAACAGTAATTAAAATTAATTCTATAATGATGTTTTAAAGTTATAATGATGATATGGTACATATTTTAACTCCCATTCTTTTATATTTACATTATTTCAGAATTTATTGTGATATATGTGAACTACCATTATAACAAACCCTGTGTTCTGGAAATGTTACTGTTCCTGTGGCATATAGAGTGTCAGTGTTATTACATAGTGAAGCTCTTTGGAAAACCTAAATTAGCCTGTTGCATTGTAATTTTAAATGTTAGCAATTAAAATAACACAACAGGAAAATATAATAATAGATCAGCATCCTAACATTGACTTAATCTATAATATAATTGTTGTTGATGTAGATTGTGAATGGTTAAGGAACAACTAGAAACTGTTTTGCATATTGCGCATGTTTAATATAATGCATAATTGATGTAATAATAATTTTAACTAAGATAACGTTGGCTACTTCAAGGAAGTTGTTTTAGGAAATAAAGGCTATTTTTCTGTTTTATTATTTAAACATTTCATAAATGAAATATAAACTAAAGCCAGGCTTAGACTAGTAAATTCTGCAAACATAAGCTATTTGAGTTATTAATTTACAACAAATTTGCAAATGTAAGCAGTCATAGAAGGAACATATTTAATTATAATATAAAGAAGTTGAAATGACAAGTATAAACACAATTGTAGTTGCTCATGGAATCTGAATATGTCTTATGGAATAGAATTCATAACGAAAGAAATCTTCAGAAAAAGTACTGCACCTAAGGGAGAGAAAAATAACTTTTACATAGCTGTTGTACAAAGATTTCTTGTAATAATAAAAACAGCCCATAAATGTCTCACACTGCTAAGCTCAGGCCTGCCAGTCTGATGGAGGACATAAACATTTGTAGGATGATTCTAATTGATTGACAAAATCTATTAAAGTAGTAAAATAATTTCCATTGATTTATTTTGCTGCAGATAGAAACAACACATATATGTTTCAGGTCACCTAGATGCATATCCAATGGCATTGGGCAATTTGGGAGATTTGGATGAATACATGAGAATATCTAATTCTAATACAGATGATCAGTTTACTGTAACAACAAATGATGTAAATAATATAAAACCTGATGGAACAATACGGCCTGATTCTGCCACATTATATACCCAAGCAATTCGTTCCTCCAGAGTGCATTATGAAGACAGACATGTATATCCATATACATTCCAGGGTGGTTATTTCCACAGGCATAAAATGTTTAAAGAAGCTTTTCATGCCTGGGCCTGTGCTGGTGATGTTATAAGGCAGTTTGTACAATTTTAATAACTTTGAATAAGATACATAATAGTATAAGTATGAGATTAAATTGACTAAAACTGTTTGTGTAATTCAGGAGTTTTTAGTGGAAACATGTAGGTGATGTTTTCTGTAGAGGTTTATTTTCAAATAAATAAATGATTGTAATAATGTATGTTCTTGGTTTAAAGTGAACAATAGTTGTAGTTTATTGACTGTTTTTAATGGAGAATTTTGTTTCTTATGACAGTTGTTTAGTGCAGTGTGCTTTTTCAGACTGCCAATTTAGTTGAGGCTTTTTTTTAAAGATATGCAATCTGGAAGGCGAGTATGTTTTATGTAATCGTGTAGCGGTAATATACATGTCAAAGTGGAGTGAGATCAAAGGTGGTTATGACTGGATAGTACACTCACAACTGACCGATTCGTCAGACTGAGACACTATTGCAAGGTGTATGTACATACACATTGAACCACAAGAAAAGCCTGCTCGTCTTTGTGAATTGAAAGAAGTACAGTTAATTATGAACAACATAGAAGCATTATTTAACAAACATGTGACATATATTCATTCAACTTCTATATTTATTACAATTAATGTTAGTAATGTTTAGTTTATTTTAATACTTGAATATTTTTTTTTTCAGCTATAATTATTCACGTGATGATGAAGAAATATATAAAGAATTTTCAGAAATAGCAAACGAATTAATTCCACAACTAATGAAAGCGGAAAGCTCTGGACATTCAGCCAGGTCTATTCTCAAGGACCCTGAATGCTTTGCTTCTTTATTAAGGTGTTTATAAATTATTGTCATCAATAAGCATACTAAAAAGCAAATAAACATTCAATCAGCTATTATATTAGAATCCTGTACTGTAAATTGTACAAGAAGCTTCATTTGTTAAATTAAAAAGAAAATTTCTTCACAGATTTTATGATGGCATATGTAAGTGGGAGGAAGGCAGTCAAACACCCATTCTCCATATTGGATGGGCAAAACCCCTCGTAAGCACAATATCCAAGTTTGACGCTGAGGTCCGCGCGCAAGTCCATATCATATGTCAACCTGACACCGACGAAAGCACTGACAGTTCTAAAAAGACCGAATCATGTGAACAAAAGGGAGATAAAGAGAGTGGTACCGATAAATGGAATAACAATGCTGATAGTACAGAGATGAGTGTAAGGGAGCAATTGACAGCTGCTGTTAATAGCAGACCTCGTGTTACACTGTACAGTCACAAAATGGCCGCTTTGAAACCTCTACTTTTGGCCGATAGGCTAAATACCCACGCTTTGCAATTACAATTGACTGCACAAAGTCAATTACAAAGGCCGCAAGCGCCTTTAAAAAGGCGCGACGATGATGAGCAAAGTGTTTCGGCACCAACAGGAAGAGCTAAGCGAGCGCGCCGAGAACGTTGATAAACCCTTACAATCCCACTCTGACTTCTCTGACTATATTCCTGTTTCAAGTCCTGGGCCCCAATTGGGCTTATTTACGTTCATATATAAGTTTTATAACAAACTGTATTTTTTTGGTATAATTAAAAGTTAAAAAAAAGTAAAAGAAAAAAAATTGAGCCCTAAGTACCTGAGTACGCACAACACGCTGATAATTAAATTCCCAAACAAACCGGAGGGCGTGTGCGACGTCACTATGTTAATTTCTCATATTAAGTCATCGTAGTTACATCATCTGTGCGCTCTGAAGTACTTGCGGTTCAAAAATGAATTTTTAATTTGATATACATACTAACTTTTTAATCATAACGAAAAAAATTACACACAGTTTGTTACAAAACTAATATAATTAAGATTTTTCCATTAATTACAACAACAACAAAAAATCACTTACCCAATTCGGTAGTTGACAATTTTTGAGAAACAGGTTTATTTTGAGCCTTATGGTCTATTTTAGCCAGAATATTAATATTTCAGCAAAAAAACAACATTAACATATTTAATTTAGCAATTTTATAAATATTTTGACATTTCGTCACAAAAACGCGTCAAGCTGTCATGGCGTCTCGCATGACGTCACAGGGTGCAAAACAGACATCTGTTTCATTGAAGTGTTATCTGAAAAGACATTGAAAACTTGTTGTGTTTTGCACGCTATGACGTCACGCGCTCTGATCGGCGTTCATTGTCACGTGGCTAATGGCTGCAATATAACAATTTTATTTCTCAAAAATATCAATTAATATTTAATATTTTACTTAAAACAATTTATTTTTGTCATATTTAGATCGTAATCTACGATATATATTAAAATCAGCCTATATTTTTCACTGTCATGTACCGTATTCTGTTATTATAATATCGTTAGAATGGTCGACCACTGACGTCATGTCTATTTTTCCATAAAGAACAAGCATTATGACGCCATTGATCGAGCATTCTGACGATATTGTAATACTTATCAGTATTAGGGCCCTGGAATTTAGACTTTTCTACGAAGTTGACATGCATAGAAGTAATGAACTGAAGTTGGATTTAATTATGTATAAAAGATGCATTTATATAGAAAGTAGTTTCTGTACCTAAAGGTATTCAATTGTGATACATGTTGTGTATAGTTCTATTACACGTTATGTTTGATAGTACTTCAGAAATTTTAATAAGTAAACGACTTTATGCGAATTTTCGTAATCCCAGTAGCTTTTTATTTCATTTTATTCGCCAATTACTTTGCAGGTTAAACAGCTACTTACTAGATTTGAAATATTAATACGAATTACGATATATTTGAATAGTAAGAACCGGCAGAACGTTGTGATTTACGCATGCAGTTAATAACAATGTATATGTAAAACACTTTCTGAATATTAGTTGAAATCATTTTAAATCACGAAAATTGTGATTTTTGTATTTTGTATATAATAATTATCTTTAATTGTAGTTTAAGTTAATTGTCTTTTAAACCGCGTACTCATTAGCAAGCCGTAACTGTAATCGAGCGTATTTTTCTTAAGGCGTGGGAAATGCTGTTTACGCACTACTGGGTCCTTTGCAAGGAATTAGACCGATGTCGCATATGAAGGGATTACCTTGGTAATCCGTCCATACTGGACTAGCTGTGTGGTGACTCAGAATCATTGGACGGCCAATGACCAATACCCACTAAAACCACCCTCCTCCCATGTGCCCCGCGCTTTTGAGTAGGAAAGGTCTGACACTTAGAACGTAGTTACGCCCAGTCCGATCCTAATGCAATAAGTGCCTGGATGTGTCCCGGGAATCAGAACATATCCACTTCGACGACAGGGGTGACGAACCCTCTGCTCCCTTGATAGCTAGAGGCCCCCTGAAGCGGTATTATTCAGGGAGGGAAATCATGCACATACCTACGCCTCCGGATGCCAGTCAAACGCCGGCGCCCGCGTGGAGGCGTATGAATACGCGCAATTATATCCCCCTCCCTATCTCGTTCAGCGGTCTCCTTGAGAGACATTACTGCCTCACAGAAGTTGGCCGCACCCTCTTAGTGATCACCGCTCTGCAGCATAGCTTGCACCAAGCTGCGGAGCGAATCGATCGGTCCTACGAGTGTCTCGAGTTCGAACCTCTGCGGCGCCCAGGCTGCACACTCGACTAGCGTATGTAACGCCGTGTCAAACGAATGCAGACAGCCCACAATCTGACACAGATATTTATCGAAGCAACCGTGCCCGGTAAATATCTGTGTAACCGAGCGGATACAGTAGCGTACGCTAACACTGATCTTCGCTTTGGCGGCTCGTTGCGAGCGCTGCGTCCCTCTCGCAGCCACGTACGTACGTACGTATGTTTTTGGTTGCAGTAACTGCAACAGTTGCGATTACGGCTCGTAGGTGGGTACGCGGCTTTACACGTTCTGAATGCGGCATTTAGTCAATGTGTAGAACTTACTTGATTTAGGGCCGATTTTTCAATTACCAGATAAAAGTTATTCAAAGGATAAAGTATAACGTGGAAAAATAAAAAATGTCAGTTACATGTGTAAAATAGTTGAATAGTTACTCTTTTGAATCCACTCGGGTTATAATTTATTCGACTAATAACTTGTATCTGACAATTGAGTAATCGGTCCCTATTGAAATTAAATTTTATGCTTCTTTATCTTCGTGCGAGAGTGGTGGCTAGGTAGTGAACCCAGCTTACCAGGATATTTCCCCGCTTATTGACGTTATGCCTCATTTAAATTATGCCTACGTCCTCGGTATTATATGAGAAAGTGGCGAGGGAAGTGGGTGCAGCTAGTATGCAAACGCGACTTATTTGAGCATTTGATACTCGCGCTGCCCACTGCCCTCGCCATTTTTCTACTTTTTGCCATGCAATTGTGTATAATGTTAATGAGGAGGGTATGGAGAACCGTCTCATATGGGTGAAAATTTGAAAAAGTGTCGAGCTATAAACAATAAATAAATGGCACTAGCGTAGGCAAATAAATGGTTTGGTACTATGCATGTAGCAGTTGTTAACGGCTTGAAGTATGCCGAGTTAGAAAAATTAATCTAAAAGTATTAAATTTTCGAACTCTGTATTATGTTATTTTTTATAAAACTAAAATACTCATAACTTTTTGCGTTTTCTTTAAAATTCGCCCTGGTGCTAAAATGGCGCCACCCTTATTTAATGCACTTCGATTGAAATTTCTTCATATACAGAGATGGTTCTCCTTTCTTCTACCCTCCATAGAGGAAGGGTTATGGATAGCTTGGTGTTACTTAATGCGTCCAGTTATTTGCCGATATAATTTATACTGTCCCGTATTTCTGTCTTTTAAAGTAAGTATCTACATTGTGTGGTTAATATGTACAGAGTTGTTCAGTCGTTTGTGACAGGCAAATAACAAGCGCAAAACAAAATTAATTTATAATATAAATAACTCATCTTCTAAAATAGGCGGAGGAAGAGGCAAAGGTGATGCGCAGAGTCCTCCAATTCTAAATTAGTTGCCTCCTTTTATACCTACCTGTTTTATGTAGATGTCTGTTCATATTTTGTATATGTATATATATGCAAAAATATAGTTATAGATTTAAAGAGTATTATTTTTCTATTTAATATATCCCATACTTTTGCCAGGCGAAGCCAGGTCTGAGAATCAACTTTAAATAACATGAGTATATTAAAAAATTGTGTGTGTGTGTGTGTGTGTACTAGTGTACACACGTAAAAAGGGAAACTTCTTTATGACCGTGTGTGTGTGTGTATGCGTGTGTGCACGCGCGCGGGCCGCGCGCGCGCGTGTGCGTGTGTGTGTGTGGATACTAAATATGTAGCATTCGATTGCCCTGCGAAGGCGATCGGATACTACTCTGGGTCAATTTTAGATTGATTCGACGCTCAAGGTCCTAGATCCAGCAGTAACGATATGAGCACTGTACTCACCTGAGTCTGCGGCTAGCACCTTTTCTACACGATGGCGAGATTTTGCTGATATTCACTTAAGTTTATGCGCGCGCGTTTTTTTGGTCGTGCGTATCGGACGGGTCTCGTTATTGCACTGGTGTTGCCACTCTCCGCTTTGATCAGTTCGTTAGTGCTGACAGTCAAAAAATTGATGTCTCGATATTGCTAGAGAGCCACAACACATGAGCATCGATACAACCAAAAATCGTTACATTATGGTGACGATACATCCCGCCCACCAAAATGCCGATGGCATTTTCTAATTAAAAAATAAACTTAATGATTGATTGATAAACGATAATTTAAGATTGATACGATACATAGGATATATAAAATATGATATATAAAACAAAACTAAAATAAATATAATAATATAGAATATGATAAATAAACAACGAAAACTAGTCTTCTACGGGGAGCGGACATAATTTTACTAACGGACGTGATAAGATATGATTTTTGGCAGTTTTGACTAATGCACTCCGAGCCACGCCGTCGCCACCAAAATGAAGGTCAACTACCCTTGCAAGTGACCAATATAAAGGAGCTCGATTTTCGTCTTTAATTATCACCATCGAACCAATAGACAAAGGCCTGGAGTCTTTTGTCCATTTGGCGCGTTGCGTTAATGAGTTTAGATACTCTGTTTTCCACCTATTCCAAAAGTTTTGTTGGAAGGCTTGAATCATTTGCCAACGATGGAGACGTTTTATATTAGCGTTTAAAAGATTTTCATCAGGAACCGCCGTCAATGGTTCTAAAGTAAGGAAATGACCAGGTGTTAAGCATGACAAATCATTTGGGTCAGAACTAATCGGATAAAGGGGTCTTGAGTTTAGAACTGCCTCAATTTGGACGAATAAAGTAGTTAGTTCTTCAAACGTTAGTGTTTGGTCTCCTACCACTCGATATAAATGAGATTTTGCAGCCTTTATCTGGATTTCCCAAACGCCGCCGAAATGTGGCCCGCCAGGAGGATTGAATTTAAATTCAATGCTTTCTGCGTTAGAAGCTTGTTGCATCAAGGGCAATAGTAAATTCTTGGCGCCAACAAAATTTGTCCCACAATCTGCGTGTATGATATTGCAACGACCTCGCCGCCCTATAAAACGCCTTAATGCAGCGATAAACCCTTCTGCTGATAATGTCGATACAACTTCGAGATGCACTGCCTTTGTTGCAAGGCAAATAAATAAGCATAAATAGGCTTTATCTATCTTGGCACCACGATGAGAGCCTAATTTGATGCGAAACGGGCCCCCGAAATCAAGGCCTATGACAGAAAATGGTTTGACGCGATTTACCCTAAATGAAGGCAGATCGCTCATAATAGGCTGTAAAGGCTGAGGATTACTGCGAAAACATCGAATGCACTGTGAGAGGCGTCGTCGAATTATGCGTTTAGCCGCAACTATCCAGAATTGTTGAAGAAGTAAATAATGTGTGGTATTTATACCTGGATGCAAGTAGTTACGATGAATATAATCTATGATTAAGTATGTGAGTGGATGGTCAGATGGTAAGAAGGCAGGATGTTTCTGTTCGAATTCTAAACCCGATCGAGAAATTCTGCCACCCACCCTAAGCAATCCTTTTTCATCAAGGAATGGGCTGAGTTTTTTGAAAGGTTTGCATAAGCCCTTTTTTGATTTGATGTTCATAATTACCTCTGTAAAAACCTGATGTTGGACATGTTTCACGATTTTCATCAAGGCACGATGACGTTCCACGTTATTAATGAATTTAAGTGAAATGGCCTGATTTGGGTTTTGGGAATTGTTGATAAAGCGATACATATATGCTACTACGTTGATGAGCTTTGATAAAGTTGAAAAACGAGTTATTAAATTGTTGATAATTAAAGGTTCACTATTATTGGTTAACGCGTTCTGTTCGCTTATTAATACTATTGACCGTCGTTCTTCAGCTTGTATTATCTGTTTCTCTTCATAAGATGCGTCAACAAAGCTTGAAGGCCAACAATGTTGAGGTTGGGATAGCCAACAAGGTCCCGCCCACCATAGATTATTCTGAATGATTTCACTAGGTAATTGTCCGCGGGAGCAAATGTCTGCCGGATTATCTGCTGAGAACACGTGACGCCAACATTTGGTCGGTATCAGGTCTTGGATGTGACTCACACGATTTGCAACAAATGTGACCCAGCGAGAGGAGGGTGAACGCAACCACGAAAGAACAACGGCAGAATCAGACCAAAAGAAAGCTGTATCAACTTTAATATGAGCAAGGTAAGTGTCTTGAACAAGTTTGTATAGGTCTGCGAGCAGAACTGCAGCGCAGAGCTCTAAACGAGGCAACGTTATGCGTTTTAAAGGTGCCACACGAGTCTTTGAGCATACTAGATGAATATGAATGGTATCATTTTTATCGATGGTGCGCAAATATATAACAGCGCCATATGCGTTCTCGGAACTATCACAAAAGCCGTGAAGTTCACAAGATTTTGAATCAGAACAAATTAACTTACGAGGAATTCGAAGTTCAACAAGTTGTGGCAATTCAGCCTTGTATGTAGTCCAAGTGCGAACAACGTCATCGGGTGGTAGTTGATCCCATCCAATACCGAGTATCCATAATTTCTGAATATAAGTTTTGATTTGTATTGTAATCGGTGATAAGAAGCCCAAGGGATCGAAAATTCTAGCCAATTCGCTCAAAATCGATCTTTTAGTACATAGATTTTCTGTCGGCTTAACTTCAAAGATGAACGTGTCTGATAAAGGTGCCCACTTTAGTCCTAGTACTTTTAAAATGGATGGTTCAGAGTTGTCGAAGGATACAGCGCTCGCTAAACAGTCCTGGATGGGAATGTCCGACAAAAGCTCAGACTGATTGCTAATCCATTTTCTTAACTGGAAACCTCCACGTTTGAACATGGCAACAAGTTGTTGTTTGGCTTGTTGAGCATCTTCAAGCGAATTACATCCGGTTACTATATCATCCACGTATACATCACATGATATTATTCCTTTTGCAATGGGATACAAATGACCTTCATCTTTAGCAAGCTGTTGCAAGGTTCGGCATGCGAGAAATGGGGACGAAGATACACCGTAGGTAACAGTATTTAGACGATACTCTTTAAGAGGTTCGCTTGAAGATCGTCTCCAAAATATACGCTGATATTCACGATGTTCCGGGCATAATAATATCTGTCGATACATCTGCTTTGCATCCGCTGTAAAAACGACATTGTGTCTTCTAAATCGCAAAAGGATTTCCAGGATATTAGGTTGCAATTTAGGGCCGATAAGTTGAGTATCGTTCAAGGAGCGTGAATTAGCATCTTTAGCAGATGCGTCGAAAACTACCCGAAGACGAGTAGTCGCGGAATCTGAACGTAAGACACAATGGTGTGGAATGTAATATTTACCTGAACTAAGTTCGTCTATTGGAACCAAAGACATATGACCGTTTGTGATGTAATCTGTCATAAAGTCTACATATTGTTCTTGCAAGATGGAATCACGCCACAACCTACGCTCAATCGCATGAAATCGTCTCAAAGCAACATCACGAGATCCATAGAATGTGGGTTCTGAAGTGTGCTTAAATGGCAAACGAACCATGTATCTGCCAGAGGAATCACGAGAATAATTAGATTCGAAGAGTGTTTCACAACGAACTTCATCTGGAGTTAGCAGGGATGCCTTAGGTATGGAATCTAATTCCCAAAAATGTTGGACCAATGATGTCAACTGATTGTCTATATTTGATGATGTATGAAGCAAGTTGTTCGACGCTAAACGGGTTTTTCCAAGGAGCAGCCATCCAAAGACAGAATTGAATGCCGTAGGTTGATTAACGTTGCCTTTGATATGTTGATTCAAAAGTGAGTCTGCAAAAACATCGGCACCAAACAGCAGATCGATAGGACCAGGAATATCAAAACCAGGGTCTGCTAGTCGTAAAGAATTAATATGTGACCAACCTGATGTGTTCAATTTCGCAATAGGTTGATCACCGCATATTGTGGAAATAACATGCAGATCTAAATTAAATAATAATTTATTATTTGTCCCGACTTTACAGGTAACATCACCAAGAATATGAGCAAGTGATTCTCCAAGTCCACTGACGTTAACGTTACATCGAGTAGGACACAAACGTAACCGCTTGACTGCTGATTCGGTAATAAAGTTACTTTGACTTCCAGTATCGAATAAAGCACGGAACGTTTGCATAACTCCAGAGGCGTCCTTAACCTGAACGACTGCAGTTGCCAATAGAACGGTGGTGCATAATGGAGATCTAGAAACTAAGGACAATTCCGTTGCATGTGAATCTACAGGAGTATCACGATGAAGTAACGTGTGATGCTTTCGTTTGCAGTTGCGGCAAGAAAATACTGATTTACAGTCCTTCAATTGATGTGATGGCTTCAAACAATTAAAACACCATTTTTTATCTGTAGCAATCTTCATTCGCTCTTCGAGAGTTTTATTAAGAAATGTTGAGCATGTCGCAATTGAATGAAGTTCGCCGCAAAAGGAACATTTACTCGTATACATGACACCTCCGGATTGGGTGACATCTTCTGTGGGTGATGCGGCAACAAGTGAATGAGATAATGTACGTTTGTTTAGTTGCGTATTGATAGAAACCTTATACAATGATTTTTTCAATTTTTCAGAATCCATGAAATGAGTATCGCGCAGTAAGGCATCACATTTAGAATGCAAGAATGTCTTCAACTGATTATAAGTTGGCAATTCAACATCACAGTGCTTTTCTTCAAAATCACGTCTCAATTTGGGATTAATTTTAGATAAAATAAGATAAACTAAGACAAAATCCCACTGACCCACTGGAAGGTTAATCGTTTTTAAAATGCTCAAATTCTCTTCAAATAAGTCAAGCGATTTTCGAAATGCATGTGCATCATCGTACGTAAATTCAACATTCAGTATTTCCCGCCAACATGTAAAGGCTAAATCACGTTTGTTTTTATAGCGCGCGGATAATGCTAAATATGCTTCTCGATAATGTTCGTGAGTGATTGGGAACGGTTTGACAATAGTTAAAGCATCACCGCTTAAAGACGATAATAAATAATGAAACCTCTCTGTATCGGTTAGAGAAGGTGAGTTATGTATCAAAGTATTAAATGTATCAAAATATTCAGGCCATTTTTTAATATCTCCACTAAATGTAGGAAGCACGATTTTTGGTAAGCGAATATTGGATGAAGAAGCGTCGTGGGAAATACTCGATTCCAATTTAGTTAAGTTGCGATTAATCGATAATACCTTATAATACATTTCATCGAACTGTTCCTGAATTTCACTATCTTGATTTTCAGAGTCATCAAGAATTTCTAGAATCGTAAAATGCGCGTCCTCAAAATTCGCGGCAATCTGTTTAATTTCTTGGTGATAAGAGAAAAACAAATCGCGTTGAGTGGCATCATCAACGGCCGATGTACCGACTTCCAGCGCCTTGGTTAAACGTTTGTATGCAATAGTTCTTTTCCTACGTAGCGAAGGTAAATCCTGATTGGTGTATTCGATATCTACAGATCTTGATTTAGCCTTCTTGAAAGTGCTTAATTTGCGAGTCGAATGTTTACCAAACATCGACATAATTGATATTTTAAATTAAAAAATAGTATTAATTAATAATTACAGCAAAATATAGTTTAAGAATTGGTAAAATATAAATAATTAACGATAATCTAAAAGGAAAAAGGGGAAACCGAATTTACAAAAAAATATCTTGTTTGTTTACAATTACTTAAATTCAGCTAGAAAGTACTGTAGTGGTTATTTATCAATAATTTATCTGTTATCTTATTATAATATGCACAAAGTAACTATTAACAAGTTGCACCCATTAACGTATAATGGAACGAGTATCCGATATTCGAACGGTGTGTTGAATACCTACCTATACTATAATAATTATATTGTATTCGTTTGGTAACTATGCGGCACAAGTCGACACGATCGTACGAGTGTGAACAAAAAATGCGAGACTTACCGTCTTATGTTTAAAAGTGACAAGTATGTTTTGATGGTTTCTAGTTAAAATGAATGATATTATAAGTGAATATTGTTAAATATGATGTACATAAAGCTAAATTAGGATGTAGATATAAATTATTCTATATAATTAAACCAAACCAAATTGTGCACCGATGTAAATGGTGATTGATTACACAACTTAATTTCAGTGTTAGTTTTTATATAGATTCGATGGTGAAAATCAATGATTGATGAATGTGTTTGCAACTTCGTTTGTGACACGATGGATATAGAAATAACTAGGAATGCTATGGTCAAAGCTACCATTAACTATGGAAAGGATTTTAAATTTTGTAATATAAAATATATAAATAATCATAATATATTTGCTTTAAATTAAGTATGAACGCTGAAATATGTTGGATTATGTTAACTAACGATATAAAATGAGATTCCCGGGTTTCGGCACCATAAAGATGTAGCATTCGATTGCCCTGCGAAGGCGATCGGATACTACTCTGGGTCAATTTTAGATTGATTCGACGCTCAAGGTCCTAGATCCAGCAGTAACGATATGAGCACTGTACTCACCTGAGTCTGCGGCTAGCACCTTTTCTACACGATGGCGAGATTTTGCTGATATTCACTTAAGTTTATGCGCGCGCGTTTTTTTGGTCGTGCGTATCGGACGGGTCTCGTTATTGCACTGGTGTTGCCACTCTCCGCTTTGATCAGTTCGTTAGTGCTGACAGTCAAAAAATTGATGTCTCGATATTGCTAGAGAGCCACAACACATGAGCATCGATACAACCAAAAATCGTTACATTATGGTGACGATACAAAATAAATAATTTATAAATTATCAAACTCGTATATTAATTAAAACACAATAAGGTAAAGAAATATTACAATGGGGCAACGAGTTGTTGATAGATGGATTGTGGGAAAATGTGACAGTAATTTTTTTTCCAACGCCGATAAAGAAGTTTCACTTCAAAAAAATTACATTACATAATTACGTCAAGTTTACTAATAACGCAGTTTACATACTTCACTGTTCAGGTGCTGCAGTGCACTGTAATGTGGGACTTTCCAGCTAGTCTGGTATAGCTAATTCCGTTTTTTTATATAAATTTTTGAAATTGACGTTACTCGTACGGAGTTTATGTGAAATTTTAACCAGTAGGTATATAATATAATAAGGAAAGGAATAATAAGATGGAGAACACAACATGGTGTGCATAAGCACACCAGAACCGTAATTCCTATGTTCATTCTTGGCATCGAAAATATGTAAACTGAATTTCATCCAAATCTGTTAAGTAGTTTTTTCGTGAAAACGGAACAGACAGACAAAAATAGTTACTCTCTCATTTATAATATCAACTAGAGTTTACCCCGGCATTAGTGACCAGGTTCCAGTCTCCCTTAAGAGAGCAGCAGCGCATTTGTAGCACCTTTGGTGTTGCAAATGTCCACAGGCGATGGTAACCGCTTTCCATTAATTGGACCGTCTGCCTGTCTGCTGAATTCCCGCAATAAAAAAAAACCCGCTTCTTGTTTAAAGAGCAGGCGTTAATACAGGTTACATTATACAAAATTTTTATATTAGAGCTATTTGCACTCGGAAGTATAATTTCATTTTACATTTTTATATCGCAAACTATTCCATCTACCGATATGAAAAGTATTTATGTCCATTTTCGGTATTAAAACTACATTTAAACAAAATTAGAGCACTGGTCCAGTATTCCTGGTAGTTTTTGCGTGAAGGCTTAACAGACAGTCAGATCAAGTTATTATCGCATTTTTATAGATGATCAATTTTAATGTCTATAAACTTGAAAAATGCTTGGTCGCATCCAAACTTTCATCCTCCAAACCGTTCTTGTTTAATGTATCTATCCTCTCTCTATGATAACTACATGAATAACAAAAAGGAACAAAAGGACAAATAGGACAAAAAGAATTAATTAAAATTACTAAAAGGACAATAATGACCAAAATGGCAAATCACAAAAAACCGATCCTACTTTTTGGAATAACCTTTACATGAATCTATCCCATTATCCGGGATAAAAAGTATCCCTTGTCCATCCTCAGTATTAAAATTACATATTCACCGAATTTCAGTCAAATCGGCCCACAACTTTTTCCGTAAAAATTTGACAAACAGAGAGACAAATATATTTTTATCCCGGAAACTATCCCATTTTTCCCACCACTTGTTATTGGTTTTGCCGCTCTCGTTCTGGTAATTTAGACTTGAAAATAAACCTCGTGGTCGTCCGAAAACTTTGGTCGACAATGATGAATTGAAGGAGATTGTGGAAGCTGATGATGCTCAATCTATGGCTGGATTAGCAGGAGCTTTCGACATTAGGTTCAAAAAAATACTATTAGTCCATTTGCGTCAAATTGGCAAGGTAAAAAAGCTTGACAAATGCGTGCCGCACGAACTCAATGATCGCCAGCGCGAAGTCTTCGTTGAGAAGTGCCTCGCACTGGTCAACAGACACACAAACGAAGGGATTTTGTACCGCATTGTTACCTGCGACAAAAAAGGATTTTGTTTGACAATCGCATTTTTCGATAATTTCTTAGCGGGAAAACAATATAATACCCAAAAGGTAGAACAAAATGCTTTTAAAGAATTTGTTGCCTCCCACCCAGTTAATTTATTCAAGAACGGGAACAATAAACTACCACTGCGTTGGCATAATTGCATTGATTGCATGGGTGATTACTTTGATTAATAGAATAAAAACAATATTAAAAAAAAAATTTGGAAAAACGGCAATTTCATAGGTATTTTGTAATTTTTATTTTAAATACAAATATGTAGTTAAAACACTGTATTTTATATTTTAAATACACGACCTAAAAGTATTTTGTACTTTAAATACATGCGAGAAAGTATTTTATAATTTGTATTTCAATTAAAGCAAACCATGTATTTTGCCCAGTCCTGACCGTAACACATTCTCCAGATTGCTTTAAGACGTTCGAACGCTCAAGGTCACGTCCGCGACTTACAACTTATAATGTACACATTTCAATGTATGTAATTTCCTTATCCAGATGCGTTGTAAGCCACGCCCCTAAGTCGCGTCCGTCAGGGGCAACTTATATGTTTCACACCCAGGATTCGGACCTACGTCACTGTACTGAGATGCGGTTGCGTCAACCCCTAAGCTAGCACGACTTGAAGTGGTGTATTTTGAGTTAAATCAGTTCAATTTGGTTTTGAAGCTTCCTGTACATAAAGGTAAAACAGAAACCCTTAAGGTGTCGCAGTTTCAGTCCAATGTCTATCTATCTACGCGTGTATCACAGAGTCACAGTTGATTGTATATTCAATTTATTTACTGTGCACAAGTGAGATCTTGCATGGAGTACTGTTCTTACCTTTGGGACGGCTCAGCTAAATACCAGCTTGAAGCGCTAAAGCCAATTGAGAGAAGAGCTAAGAGGTTGATTGGTAGCGACCAGCTTGTAAAAACAAGGCTTCAAAGCCTAGAGCCGGGTTGCTAGTCTATCGGTTTTCTATAGGATTCATTTCGTAGAGTGTGCAGTTGAACTGTTCGACCTGATCCCCCCTACGCCATTAAATTTTCGGACAAGGCGCTCTGGTCTATGCCATCGTTTCACAATGGCAAAGAAAAAAATTAAAGCTTATTTATTTATTAATATCTACAGATATTCATTAGACCATTCTTTTAAAGTAGGGATTCCCAAAGTGGTCGATACGACCTCCTGGGGTCGAAATCGATTTCCCAGAGGTCGACTTAAACGAAAATAGATTTTAGGGATCTTCTTATTTGAAACTTTCAAGGTACTGTATAAGTTGTGTTAGGTGTACAAATGTGTGTTATTATTTCAAACAATAATTACCTCCTTAAGTACTTTATACTTTTTTTCTATTAATAATTATTAATTACACATGATATTTATGGTGTTTTATGTCTATTTAATTTGATTGAAAAAATGATTTCAAGTTTACTTACTTCACCAACCGCAGTTTTAAAAATTGGGAATTATTTTGTATCGATACGAACAAAAACGAGATAGGATTTTTAAAGTAGCTGTGGAGATATCAGTTCATTTTGGAAAATGGGTCTCTTGCCAAATGTAGTCTGGAAATCCCTGGTTAAAAGACTCATAGCAATCTGAAGACTGCTTCGCGTTAGTATTACATGTAAGTAGTCTTCATCAACGACCGGAATGTTTTTTGTTATACTTCATTATTAAAAATTGATCCAAAACCCCATCTGCGTGAAACAATTACATAAAAATAGCAAACAATAATGTACAACAGCAAAGCAAGTTTCTGTTGTTTGACTAATAATAATTGAGCTAAACGATATTTACGAGCAGCCTCCAGTCAGCTAATGTTTTCCTTAGACATAACTCGTTTAATTGCTCTTTGATGGTCATGTTCTGAACATCGAGAATCTGTTGCCAAGTGATTTCGAGAGCAAAACAAACATATACTACTGTCTTCTGGAATATTGCAGGTCATATTTCCATGTGCATCAGTACAACGCGAACAAGGAGGGTTGGAACGACACATACGTAGTATCCTAGTAGTCTGTGAACGACGTTGAGCTGGCGTATGTCCAGAACGGCAACATTTTAAGCACTGGATAGTTGAAAGAGTATAAACATTTATAGGAAGAGAAACATGACAACAGTAGATATCAGATGGCATCTCTTGCCCGATGAAACAGTACTACCATTCTCATTGATTTTCCCCGTCTATATTTTTTTATTTATTTAACCTCCTAACTTTAATGACAAGTGTTGAGTCGGGATGGCATGTATCCACGAGACAAGCCTCTAACGTCCAATCAAGGGGCATCTGATGGACAACCCCTACACAGGACAAGTTGGAAACGGAGTATGACAGCAGTTAAGTATGCAAAGCAAAAGCAGGATTAGAAAAGAAACCAGGGCCTCGGCAGGAATTAAAAAAAAAATAACAACTAAATTCTACCCTTGCTTTATTTCGTTAATGCCAGACACATTGCTGTTATATATGGGCTATTTTTAAGAGCGTATATTTGCGGAGTTGTTAGTAGCTTCTGTTTTAAAACTTGAAACATAAACTGTCAAAATTATTTTCGTTATATTTCAAATCTTCAAATCAGAGTTTAGGTTATACCTAAGTCGAGTATAAGTACAGACCCCGGCACGTAAATTGGCAAGAGTAATAAGGGCGCGTTCCCACTTTGTCATGACGACAGATAATCGTGTAGTTTTAAGTGTCGTGGCTTATATGTTTAAATGGAGGTGTTCATATACAACGACACGATTTACTGTCGTCTACGACATTTTTTGCAGTGACGACAGATTGTCATGACAGTGGGAACGGGTAGCACGACAGTCGTAAAATGATAAAAAATCATTACGACTAAATCGTAACGGCAAATCTATCGTAGCCACAATATATTCTTTTCAAAAAGTAATTCATTCTTAAAATTTCAACTTCGTCTATTGAACTCAGGAGCATAAACGCACTACTGATCTCCAAGAGAACGTAGAGCCGACTGTAGATGTGTAGTTTGCTAATGACGTGTAAACGACAAAGCGACTGCCGTGAAAGGATAAAATGTCGTCGCGATCCAATGGGAACAGCTAGATACGATAGTCGCTAAACGATAAAAAAAATAACGACAAACAATCGTTTTATTGGCTAGAGACGACAGTCGTCCAACGATAAATTAATCGTTACGACATAGTGGGAACGCTCCCTTAGATGTATACAAGTCATTTTTTGGTCTCTTTGGTTGTCAAGCGGGACGCGGGGAATTTCACCAAAATGTCGGCCAGGCGCAATAGCAATTTGCGAGGATAATAGCTACGTTCACAAACTACTATGGATACGTAGTTACGTTTATGAAAAAACGGAAGATCTAGCGCCGAAAGTGGTAAGTTGGCAATATTGGATAAATCCCCAACTCGTTTTACCGTGCTTAAACAGTTTTACTAATAATATTTACAGAGTTTATGTGAAAAATGTAAACAACGTCGTTAACCGTTTTCATTTATCTTGAAAAGCAATGTACTGTGTGATATGTCTCAACATTATGAGATAAGCTATACTGCTATATAGACTAAGTTCCTTTGCCTGCCATTGTGGCGAACTGGCGAATGACAATTGACTTGAATTGACAAAATCCATAGACACGTAGGGTTTTTAGTGGGTATTGGGGTTGCTCGCTCGTGTAGCAATGCTCGGAGTCTTTCCACACTACTCTGTGACGTCGATCGCGGACGGGCACTGCCAAGAGCATACTACAATTGCTGCAGTGTTATCGCCCCCGGTCGATGCGTGCCGTTTCCTAGCAACGGCCCAGTTTGTGTGTAAATCGGTGTTAGCATTTTCGCTCGCCTCAAAAAAAAAATCCATAGATAGAGAAACCTATCTCTGTCTACGACAAACAGTGTTGCCAACTGCACCGTAATGGGGTTATTGACACTGGTAGAAATAAAATATGAAACTTAGCTAGCTAGAATGGTAGATAATATTAAAAGAGAATTTTCAGTATTTTTTAATATAATAATAATGACCTGTAAATATTTTTATTTTGATAAATAAAATTATGATTTTTAACCTATGTGTCACGTGACTTGAAAACCCAATCACAGTGCGTGACGTCAATTCCTAGTAACGACAACTTAAGTTGCTCTAATTTTGACACATGACATTTAACAAAAACAAAACAAACTTTTCTTTTTACAAATATCATAAGTTGAAATTACTTTTAAACTAAACTATCCACAATAATCCACATTAATATTTAGAACTATGGAAGCAGGATAAACAAAAGCGGATAGAGCAAATATTCAATATACTCTATGGAGCAAATTTGCCCAATATCAATGCGGTTATAGTAGCAAGTTTTTTTTGCATCGAATTCAAATTTTAATGCAGCGGAATTCCAAACCCAAAACGATAAGACATCTTCGTAAGTATTTCTATATACAATGAAAGAACTTTTAAATGTGCATTTGCAATAAATTTTGTATAAAGTATCCTGTGAAATATTTGCATCACATTTGAGGTTATGACTAATATTTACGAATTCACTTATCATTTGTTGTTTATTATTACACAGGTATTTGATCTTTTGCAGATCATCAAGACAATCTTACGGTGATGATGCGATTGGTTGTGTACATCTGCGACGAAACTCGCATATGTATACACTAAAATGCAAAGTTTGTCCAGAACATCAATTACAGTCTAAATTATATGCAGCAACCATGGTGGTGGATGAGAAGGAGAGTAAAGTAGTGAGTGTGCAATGTTATGATTGTGCAGCATCTCAAGGTGGATGTAAGCATGCGGTTGCATTTTTGATGTGGGTTCACCAAAGAAGTGAAGAACCATCATGTCCTGCAGTAGATTATTATTGGAAGAAATCCACACGTGTGTCAAGTAGGGACTAGTTTAAAAATGATATTGGGCAAACAACTTTCAAAAGCAGTTCCTACTACTACTAGAGCACAAGACTCTCAGCCTTTGTTATTAACAGAATTTGTAAAAGGAGTTGAAAAGAGGCAAACTAACTCATGTTTGATGTTAAAACATCAACCAAGTTTTCAATTACTGGATTTGGAAACACTATCTCTACATAATTTAATTATTAAATACAGTGATAGTGATTGTACTACTTTTTTAAATAATAAACATATATTTACCTAGTCTAGGATAGATAAACTTGAAGAAAATGCACAGGGTCAACATACAAGTAATTTGTGGCAAGAAATGTGGTATGGTAGAATCACAGGCTCTATTGCACATGGTGTTTGGAGATGCAAAACTAGATGATTTCTGATGATTATTATGGGAGCCAGGACAATAGATGCAAAAGCTGTAGGACAAAATTTAAAAGAACAAGTAAAAAAACTTGTTTCAAAACAGTTATACAAGAAAATCATGTGGATTGATAATATCTAAAAAGTATTCATACATTGCTGCAACACCAGATGGAATTTGTAATAAAACAATTGTCATAGAAATAAAGTGCCTCTCTTTAAAAAGACTTTTAGAAATTATATAAAGGATAACAAGATTACTGAGATATATACAGGGTGTTTGGCGCATGGACCGACAAAATTTTTTGGGGGATTGGGTGGATCAAGAGCTATCTTTAACCCATAGATACCTATGTCCCAAGTGTCACTGTAATCGAGATACGATTTTTTTTGTTTGTTTTTGAAAATTACCTGGTTCATCGTCTTTAAAACGACATATTTTTCTAGTTTGTTGTTGTAATTGAACCAAATAACTTCTATCGCAGTCTTTAATGTATGATTATTCTAAATTAAACATTACTTCTTAGCATTAGACAACAAAACGTTCTTGACGAGCTTTCAAACTCTTAAAAATGAATTAATCTATGAAAAAGGTCAAATTCAAAATTAATTATAAAAAAAACTGAAAGGTATTAAGAATTTCATTTGATTGAAACAAAATCTGTACTTAATATCCTTTCCAACGATATACCACATGGCCTTGAAATTATTCCTTATGTGATTAAATTATCAAAAACAAAGTAGGGACGAACACGCACTCTAACACCGAACCCGTTTGTTGGAACAATGGTACGCAGGAAACACTGTCTCTTTCTTGCACATGAAAATATCCCTTGTCTTTGTCTGTCATTGGATCGTAATTTTTGTCGTGGTCTTTGTTTAGTATTAGTTGAGATTTTACTATCATTGCTATCGGTATTGCCGCGATTCACATCTGCATTGTTGGAGTATTTTTGTGTTTAACTTTGTTTTTGTTACGTTCTGTTTTTGTTAAGTTTTCTTTGGTTGAACTATTCTGTTAAACTGTTGGTGTGTTTGTCTTTCTTTTAAGTTATTTTTCTTTTTTACACACTTTATATTAGCTTCACTTGTATGTCAGTATGTCAGTATGTCTGTAACCGACCCCTTTGAGCTCGATTTTGTCCTACTTTGAACGATCAGATTTAATTCATACTTTGCACACCTGTCAAAGGTCGATGACAATGCAATAATATAGTATCATGGAGCTGATCTGATGATGGAGTGGGAAGGTGGCCATAGGAACTCCTGTACTAAACAAGATAGACCCTTCGTGTTTGGGCCCGTATGTTTATATCGCGTGACAATGCAATAATATGGTACCATGGAGCTGATCTGATGATGGAGTCGGAAGGTGGCCATAGGAACTCCTGTACTAAACAAGATAGACCCTTCGTGTTTGGGCCCGTATGTTTATATCGCGTGACAATGCAATAATATGGTACCATGGAGCTGATCTGATGATGGAGTCGGAAGGTGGCCATAGGAACTCCTGTACTAAACAAGATAGACCCTTCGTGTTTGGGCCCGTATGTTTATATCGCGTGACAATGCAATAATATGGTACCATGGACCTGATCTGATGATGGAGTCGGAAGGTGGCCATAGGAACTCCTGTACTAAACAAGATAGACCCGTCGTGTTTGGGCTCGTATGTTTATATCGCGTCAAAATGCAATAATATGGTACAATGGAGCTGATCTGATGATGGAGTCGGAAGGTGGCCATAGGAACTCCTGTACTAAACAAGATAGACCCTTCGTGTTTGGGCTCGTATGTTTATATCGCGTGACAATGCAATAATATGGTACCATGGAGCTGATCTGATGATGGAGTCGGAAGGTGGCCATAGGAACTCCTGTACTAAACAAGATAGACCCGTCGTGTTTGGGCTCGTTTTACTTGTCTTGGCTAGCACTCTGCTGCTACATGATATGCAGGATCTCAAAAGCTTGTATTTAAAAACATTTAAACAAAAATCAACTAAAAAATGAAAAATAAATAATAGTTTAAAAAAACTAAAAAAAACACGCTTTTATAAAAAATCCAACTAAAAAAACAAAAAATAAAATTTAATATAATATAAAAAAGCGTGGGGTGTATTCAAAGCGCTTTTTAAGATATTATATTATTAATTGAATACACCCACGCTTTTTTATATTATATTAAATTTTATTTTTTGTTTTTTTAGTTGGATTTTTTATAAAAGCGTGTTTTTTTTTAGTTTTTTTAAACTATTATTTATTAATAAATGACTTACCTGAATTGGTATTACCAATAGTAGAAGAAGAACATTTTATTTTCCAAAATGATGGTTGCCCAGCACATTACCAACGAGACGTTCGAGAACATTTGGACAATTGTTTTCCCAATTCGTTGATCGGAAGAGGCAGTCCGATTCCTTGGCCTGCACGGTCACCAGACAGACAGACCTCTGGATTTTTATGTTTGGGGGCGCGCAAAGAAATTGTTTATGCGACAGAAGTACGGACAAGGGAAAATTTAATAGAAAAAATAAATAGCGCCTTTCGAATAATGAAAGAAGAAATGCGATTAAAAACGACGACTGTGAAAATAAGAAAAAGATGTCGTGCATGCATTCACAATGGAGGCCGTCATTTTGAACCCAATCTGTAAATTTAATTTAATTAAAACGTCTTAAAATACAAACAAGGTGTTTTCTTTATTCTGACACTGGTTGAGTAATACCTTATTTTGTGATCACATGAATGAGTTCAAGGCCATGTGGTATATCGTTGGAAAGGATATTAAGTACAGATTTTGTTTCAATCAAATGAAATTCTTAATAACTTTCAGTTTTTTTATAATTAATTTTAAATTTGGTCTTTTTCATAGATTAATTCATTTTTAAGAGTTTGAAAGCCCGTCAAGAACGTTTTGTTGTCTAATGCTAAGAAGTAATGTTTAATTTAGAATAATCATAAATTAAAGACTGCGATAGAAGTTATTTGGTTCAATTACAACAAGCTAGAAAAATATGTCGTTTTAAAGACGATGAACCAGGTAATTTTCAAAAACAAACAAAAAAAATCGTATCTCGATTACAGTGACACTTGGGACATAAGTATCTATGGGTTAAAGATAGCTCTTGATCCACCCAATCCCCCAAAAATTTTTGTCGGTCCATGCGCCAAACACCCTGTATATATGACTCAAATACAAGTGCAAATGTTTGTTTCCAAATTAACGAAGTGTTACTTTTGTGTGGCTGAGTGGAATTTTGAAAATAGTGGAGTAAAAATGTAAAAAGCATTATTCGAGACCTTAAATTGTTTGGGATTAGTAATATATATCCTTTACTGTACAAAAGCATTGAACAAATAAAACAAATATTTATTGCAACAATTTTTTTATTGACCACGAAAAATTTACAGATTTAATTGTTTACAGAATACATATTTGCTGAATGTGATGCGGCTAAAATATCTATGCAAGTGGCATCCCATACCAGACTTACCAAAACACTGAAAGTGTATACAAGACACCTCAGGATTTTAGTTAAAGTAATGGATGCATTATCCATTACTGTAAACTACTCAAAACAAAATAGGGCCCACCATTTTTTATTAATGAATATTACATTTTCTTTTTTCAATTTTTATGATTACAAATGAATAAATTAAGATTTTTGAAAGTGTGAACAGAAACAATAGTAAGTGTTACTAATTTTATGGTATTTAGTCAAAATTTACAGTTTACAGAAATTATTGATTTAAGTAGTTTGATTTATATATTTTTTCTTGACTAAATCAATGAGTTTGAAGGTGCTTAATAGCAAGTAGGTCCTCCTCTGTTCCGTATGCACTCTCCGAGTCTCTCTGGGACACTTTCAATCAAGTGGGTGATGTTTTCCTCGGGTATTCACTCCCAACACAATTTTAGGGCATTTATAAGCTCTTGACATTACTGAAGTTCAATTTGAGGCTTCTTTTCAATTGGTCCCATGAATGTTCAATGGGGTTAAGATCGTGACTCATGGCCGGCAAAGTAAAACCGTAATATTGGCTTCAGAGAGAGCTTTCTGGGTTGTTCGCACTGTATGTGGGCGAGTATTGTCTTGCATAAAGACAAAGTTTTCACCCATTCTTTGTGAAAATGGGATGACATGGGGCCGAATTACTCGCTGGACATACCGGGAGGCAGTTATGGAGCATTCTTCCAGAATTACCAGCTCAGTTTTTCTTGAAACAGATTTATTTTTTGACTTTAAACTACAGCTGATTGTGCACTATTTGTTGATGGCTGTAATGTTCTTTTCCGAGAAGATAGACAGTCAAATTTTAAAGGGACACATCCAGGTTTCATTCTGTTTTTTTTTTACTGAAGTCATAATTCCATATTCTATGTAATTTTTCATGTCGTCAGGCAGCTGAAATATTAAAATTATATTTATATAAAACAATATTATATCAGTCTGTAATCTTATAACTTCAAAGTGTAAGCATAAGCTGTATAAAAGTTTCCTCAGTTTCTCACAATAAAAGTTTATTAAGATGATACTTACATCAAATTGGTCTTCCCAAAAATAAATCAGTGTTTGACATAAGAGAAGCATCGTATTCTTCCTGCAAGTTTCAACCAATTTCTACGTATTTCAGCTTTAGGCACTACACACCGACATCATATTATCAAAATAATTTGGTAAAACAATTTAAATACAAAGCTGATTTACTGGGGACACTCGACTAATATTAAGTTTTATTAAGTAATATTTGTTTACATAGGCCATAGGGATTAGAATTGGTAAATCGATTTTTTTGAGCAATATTCATTATTTCAAAATCTATTTAAATCAAAGACTCAGTTCAAAAACCCTTCGAATTTAACTGAAAATTGATCGGTAATGCCATAATTTCTGCAGCAACGGAATAATTTTACTTACTATAAGATAACAACAAATTGTGTTACAAATTGATACACAAATCAAAATCAAAATCGATATATCTGGATTTAATTAGACCACATGCTTAATGAATTTAGTTCTGTCAAGAAACTGTCATAGTAATTACTATTGACGTCACAAAAAGGCATTCGTCATTTTGGCGTCTTTCTGGCATGTTATTCAAAATATGAATTTAACAGGGGTAAAAATTATTCTATAAGTACGCGGATAAAAGCCAGAGTATTTTTTTTGTTAATATAGAACACATTCTTTCAATTTAAGCCCTTTTCAAAAATTTGTCAATAACCCCATTACGGTAAAAACACCGTAATCAGCATAGATCTAGCACCTACCATAGATTTATTGTTACGGTAGCAAAATACACCGTAATACCCATTGAAGATCGTATTTCTTTAAATCTTGTAGATTATATTACATCACTAAAATAATTTTAACGAGTTTGAACATTTGTTGTCTGTACCTTAGGGTATTTTCGTTTTATTATACCAACAACACTGTTTTATGTGTCAGGAATTCCCCAATAGCAAGGTACCAGCTTGGAAATATTACACGAACGAATTCGGTGGTGCTTTATATATATGAATTTTCTTGAATACTTAGAACTTTTGAATTTACCTAGTTTATTTGTTTCTTAATCGACTATATTTTTATATATTGTATTCATGCATATCATTACATAAAATTTTCTTGTGTTGTGTTGTGTCTGATCTGAGTTTTTAAAATAATGGTTATGATTAAAAAACAATGTAGATATGTATAAAAATATTGATATAATTATACTGTTTTCTTAAGTTTTCGCGACTTGTATACATATTAAAACTACGTTTTAACGGTTTTAAGCGCGGTAATTTATTAAGTTTTGGTTTGTCCGACGTTTCGGCCGCTTTTCAGTGGCCGTGATCACGGACGACAAAGGTGACATTTGTGCAACGAGTCTTGTTAAAGTTTTATTTAGCCTTCCGCCAACTTGTACATTTTAATTATTTAGTTTTAATTTTGTTTATGGTTATTATTTACTCTATGGGAGCCTAATCTAATTTACCACCGCCTCACAACATGTTGTGGCTTGAAGAGAAGAAGCAGCGCAAGGAACACTTCAGCAAACATGCCTAGTTCTAATTTTTTTTTTATAATAAAATGGGGTGGAAGGAAAAAATTGTTTTTTTTCCTTCCACTCATTTTAGCCAAGCGGTGGTAAATTAGATTAGACTCCCATAGAGTAAATAATAACCATAAACAAAATTAAAACTAAATAATTAAAATGAACAAGTTTCCGGTAGGCTAAATAAAACTTTAATAACAATACTCGTTGGACAAATGTCACCTATGTCGTCCGTGACCACAGCCACTTAAAAGCGGCTGAAACGTCGGACAAACCAAAACTTAATAAATTACCGCGCGTAAAACCGTTAAAACGTAGTTTTATTACAATTATACTGTCTGATTCTGATTACAAATATCTTTTTTTAATTATTCTGACCCTTAACATGCTACTAAATAAACAAGGTAATTCTACCGTATTTAAAATATAAATTACACCGTAATTTTGCAAAATTACCGTACTTTAAGAAGAAATCTACCACCTTTAGAATTCAGAGTTGGCAACACTGACGACAAAATCAGAATAAAGGAGTTTTTGGCAGGAACTGAAAGGGGACGTTGCGCTGTGCAGTTTTATTTTCTAAAAATGTGTAAAAATACTCTAAAATGAACAATAGTTGTAGGATGTTGATAGTTTTTGAGTAATAATTATGTTTTTGTGAGAAATGTGAACTGTATAGTCAAATGTGGCCTTTCGAGTTTTCACAAGAACTCCGTTAAATAGCGTGGGTTGTAGCCTACAAGACAACTGCGCTACTATACGAAGATTTAGACATCAGACTTGGCTGTATGGACTAAGATTCCTTTGCCTGCCTTAGTGGCGAATTCTACTAAAAAAAACCCAGAATAAAACAAGATCAGTTAAATAATGTTTTTATTTATTTCATTTGAACTTTGAAGGCTTATTCGTAAGAATTAATATAAGAAATAGTTAATTAAAAATTGTTTTTACAATTTCTTTATTAAGAACAGATTAAGAACTAAACCTCAATACGTCAATATAGTGAATAGAAGATAACTCCAATCTTTATATTATTAAATCTGATATTTAGTACCTAAATAGTTTGATAATCAAAAACAGAATTGTGTGACTTAGCTCATTAAGTTCACCATGAACAATGCTCAAAGTCAAAATGATACACAAACAAAGAGGTATAGTAACAAATATAAGTATCTGAAGATGAGGGTAAGAAGTCTTATTTTGGTAAGCAAAATTGTTTGGGTTAGGTATTTATTAAATAGATAGATACTTCTTTATTGTACACTAAAGCATAAACAAACAGAAGTAGAAAAGGGTTGGGTTTACATATATATCCCCGGATGATTTTAATGGTTAATGTGTTTAGGAATATATTTAAGACTTATTTATATCAACTGAAATTGGTTTTGAGTGGAAAAAATACATATTCAATTAATTATCAAAGTTTAAAATTCACGACAATGATCTAGTAATTTTGTCGCTGAGACGGTTTTTTGTGCACCAGAAAGTGTACATTTTAAAGAGGACGGGATTTATTTAAATAGCAGACTGTATGTATCCGAAAATTTAAATGTGTTTTTTTTTATAGGGCCAAGTTGTCCCTGCTATTTCCCTTGACTTAGTCAAGGACTATATGAACAATTTTATTTTATTTTTATACATATATATATATATATATACACACATATACATGTACACACAGTAATGTTTATGCAGTTTTTGATCAACTATATAAAACGTTGTTGTGACAGCCTGAGTTCACCTTGTTTTATTTCTCTTAATGGCACCATTCGCTATTTTCAAGCAGTACCGTTCCAGGAGTGGTCTGGCCTGTTTGTCCCTTAACATTAGGCTTACAGTCTGCTCCGATATTTCCATTGTTGTGGCTATCTCTAGATCACTCCTGGAGCGGTAATACTTCGGACATTCGAAGAGAAGGTGCTGTATGGTCTCATCCGCACCGGTGTCACATGAATACGTAGGGGAGTTTTTACATTCAAATCTGAACAGATAGGCAGAGAACCCGCTGTGTCCTGTCAACACTTGAACCATCGTTGGGGTTAACCTGATCTTCTTGACTATTCTGTATGCCGCAATAGCGCTTGGGAGGAATAACTTAGTTACACCCGCTGTGTGTGTAACTAAGTTATTCTATTATGTGTGGAGTTTCAAACAGTCGGTTAGGTTAGGTTTTGTGTAGACTAAAGCGCCAGAACCGACTGGTAACCATTCACTATTTATCTTATATATTAGTGAAAAACAGAAGTGAGGTTAGATTGACAAAAACATTAATAACTCAGGAAGTATACATTTCCGCCAAATAAGAGTTGCACAAGGGGTAAGTTTTCCTCCTCCCCCCCCCCCCTCATTACTTATGATTCCGGGGACATATATGTAAATCACACCCGTAGAAAAAGATAAAAGATGCTACAACGGATTGCCTTATCACTAAGAAGAGATAATTTAATTGCCAACAAAAAGGCAATGTAAATTGTAATTAAAGTTATATCCACCTGTTTCATTTGTTATCAATTTAATGGCATAATATAATATAAGGTTACACTTTGAACCAGAATGGCATGAGATTAAGGGTAATTTGGGTTTAGAAGTAATATATGGTTTATATATAGCCACTAGATCTGTTATTTGGGTTAGGAAACAAGTTTTTAGGGTCCACAAACAAGTATTAAATAAATGATGGGAAAAACAGAAATATGTTAAATAAACAAGATTATGTCACTTTTGTTGATAACAAAGTGTGAATTGTGTTTAGGAATACTTATGCTTAATATACAACACACAAACTGTTTTTGAGTTATAGTAAACAAATTTTGAATTATTAGGTTATTGATTTATATATATTTATATAGTTTAGTTAATTAACTGAAAACAATGTAAGAAAACTTAACTTATTTGTATTGTATTCTACCCATAGTCCCTCAAGACTATAAGTAGAATACTGAGCCCAGATCACCGTCTTCTATGGGTAAGGTGCCCAGAAGGCTGGCTACGTTTCCTCGCTGGAAATATAGTTTAGTTGAAAGTCACAGCGAGTGACTTAAGCGGTGACAAGGCTTAGTTAGACTTTAAACCAAAGCCAGAACAGACTGGTCACCATCATTGCAATATAATGAAATGAGTGGACGAAAGAACAACATGACAATAACTACTACATATATAAATACTATATGTGTCCTAATTGTTAATAAATAAGTAAATTACTTTTTTTCCATATTTATTATATATATGCATACAAGAAAGAACTCACAAAACGGGCATTTTTTAAAAAGGAGTTAGCATATTTTACTATTTGAATCTGATCACAATATCATTTATAATAATACCAGTGATATCACAGCCATATTTGAAGATGAGGAACCACTTTCTCTTACTTTTCTCCACTACATATGGTCTTCAGCATCCTTCATTGTGAAACCATTGGCATGCATGTCATGCCTAATATAAAAATACTTGTTATATATTTTTCATGTACATCTTTCAAACAATGCAAAATTTATAAACTATTTACAGGAGAATGCAGCCTTATGTGATGAAGTGGCCAAGATCCAAGAGAGCATAGTTATTGTTAAAGATGAGAGGAAGTTTTTATTGCACAAACTTCTGGAGTGTGAGAATGATGCAGATATATCACAATTCTTCAGTAGAAATGAATCAGTTTCTATAAATGGTTCAAAATCTAAATCAAAGAAGAGACAAAGCCTTGAAGATTCTAAATAAATATTTAACTATCATGTGTTTATTTTTTTCCTATAATATGGTGTAAAGTTATTTGTCTATGGTTTGGAGAGGATTGAAATAAGTTGTTAATATTCAATTGAAATTTATTGTTAGTTCTATTGCTTGTAAAAAGACTATTTATTATTTTATTAGTTAAATTATAAGTCTAATCTTAGAATACAAATAATTTATAATATGAATAAACTCTATTTAGGTAATCAAACAATTTCAAATTATTATTAATTTTCAATTATAAATTGTCATTATCATCTTCATCTACAAAAGATAAAATATTTCGTTTTTTGCTAATTTTTGATGATTTACCATCTTTGTCTTTTTCATGTTTACGTTTGCTATTAACCACATCATGTTTTGATTTCTGTTTGGGTTTAAATACAACTCGTTTATTTAAGTCTGCTTTTGTCTCTGATTCTAATTTTTCAATCATTTTTCTTTCTTCTTCAGCTTGCTCAGCAGTTAAATCGCCTTTTTTTAAGACCACTACTTGTGGTAGTTCATCATCACCATCTTCAACAAAATCATCTTGTGAATTTTCAAGTTTATCAAATTTATGGTTTCTATCATCATAACCTACTTGTTTTTTTAATACTTTGAGGAATTCTGGATCTTCAGGTTTTATGTAATTTACATTCCTTTTTCTATTCATAATTTACTTGTATGGTGTTTCTTTATATATAAAAAACCAGACAGCAGTCCTGCAGTAAATTGTTAACTATTATCTTAATGTCACAGAACACAAACACCATTAATTACATTAATGTACCCTGTGATTCTGACCTACTAAATTAGTAGTGACTATGGAACTGCAGAATACCTATTATCTAGTAACTGATTTGTCGGTACCCGATGTTCCGACCTTATTATCAATTATTTTAATTCGTTACAAGATTAAGGTACTATACTTTTTAAGCACTTCATGAAAAATGTAAGCTACACATTCCACAATATTTAATTTAGGGATTCCTAAATTTCAGTCAAAAATTACTTATTACTATTGTACGGATGCTACTATTTGTATATAATAATATATAAATCAAAGAGACTTGCTTTTATAGATAGACAATATACTTTTTTTTTAATGCGCAGGGAATACATTTTTTTATTTTATTAATTTATTCATGACCATAGAATCAAAGTCTTTCAGTCGGAAACATGTTAATTAATAGGTCTTCGTATAGTAGCGCAGTTGTATTGCAGGCTACAACCGACGCCATTCAATGGAGTTCTTGTGAAAACTCGAAAGATCACATCTGACTATACAGTTCACATTTTTCACAAAAACGCATAATTTCTACTCAAAAACTATCAATGCAGGATGCAACTATTGTTCATTTTAGAGTAATTATACACATTTTTAGAAAATAAAACTGCACAGCACAACGTCTCCTTTCAGTTCCCGCCAAAAACTCCCCAGGGGAATATTTTTTTATTATATTTATGGCTTGGCAACTAGGCCTTTAAGCCAGATCTTAGTTTATAATATACATTTAGTTTCTTCATTTTCTTAAGCCTATGTGTAGCACAGCTGAACTGTAGGTAATCAGCTAGTGCCATTCAACGGAGTTCTTGTGACAACTAAAAAAGCCACATTTGACTATACAGTTCACATTTCTCACAAAACACATAATCACTACTCAAAAACTATCAATATCCTACAACTATTGTTCATTTCAGAGTAATTTTACACATTTTTAGAAAATAAAACTGCACAGCACAACGTCTCCTTTCAGTTCCCGCAAAAAACTCCCCAGGGGAATACATTTCGTAACTGTGTTGCCAACTTAGTGGATTTTTCACTAACACTGGTGGTTTTGACCACTCTATTAGTGGCTGGTGGATTTTTCTAGTGGTTGAGTAGAATTCAGCTTCAATTACTTAAAATGCGGTCACTGGTAAATCACTTACACATGTCGAAATAAATTATTTCTACTTGATTTAATTCTCAGGAGTATTATTTATTAAATATTTATACTACCTATAAAGGCAACTAACACTTCAAATTATAGGTAGCTTGATTGAAGAAATAAAAAACTGGTTACAGGTAAATTTTATATTGATGAAAAAAATATCCCAAACTAGAGTTTACCCCGGGTCAAACTAGTACGTCTCTCTTTTTTTAAAGAGCAAGGTTAATACAGGTTACATTGTATTATATTTTAATAAAAGCTTGTAAAAATAACGCCATTATCGAAATAGCCACATTAGTGTATATACATACGTTATCTGTTAATATGTAATGTCATTAACAATTAAAACAATGTCGCATTTAATGTACTTATACTATACTAAAATCTCAGAATATTTCCTGAAAAGTGATCAAATGGCTAATAACAGCATTAACCCTTAATCAACAAAAAATTTTTTTTCGAGAAAATTGAAAACTAGTCACGGTTTTAAGGTTAGTGGGTCCTGTAGATTTCGAAAACAAACTCTTTTTTTATATAAAAGGGGGGGAGGGGAAATGGGGGTTTTACGGTGGAAAATTATTTCCCATTATCCGAAATTTTATACATGTTAGTTGCTCCTACTTTGCTTGTGTTTTTAAAATCTTAATATAATAAAATAAAATAAAAACAAGCAAAGTAACGTGAGTGAACAGTTATAAAATGAAACAACAACGTTACGAAGATTGTTTTAATAATATAAACAGACTTTGTGTTAGTTAGGTAAGACTACAAGTACCTATACCTATTTAGATACTTATATAATGCAACAGACAAATTGTTTATTGCCTATATGGAATAGATGGTGTTTTTTCAATGCAGGAACAAACAATGGGAAATTATTGCCCACTTAATTAAACCTAATAAAATCGATTAAATATCCATGCTACGAGGACAAAAACCGTATAACGCATTCAAAAAACAAGTCTAGTTTACATGAATATTGTGTTTATGCACTTACCAGATTTTTTTTCATTAAAACTTTCAAAACCCACGCGAAAACCGGATTTTTCACAAAATATTTCAATCTGTGTTTTGACATTGACATACGAAGACATTTCGCGGCTTTGTACAAAATTTTGCTAATATAAAAGACGCAGAGAAAAGGTTTAAAAAATCTGTAAGATTATTTTGTTCCTGAGGTTGTTACTGATTAGAGTTACCAATTAAGAAATAAAAAATAAATTTTATGGTGGTGTCAAGTGGGAAATAACTTCCCAATATTTGATTAAGGGTTAAACTTAGCCGTGTTTTTTATTGCAGGAGTTCAGCAGACAGGCAGACAGCCCACTTGATGGAAAGGGGTTACCATCGCCTATGAACATTTGCAACACCAAAGGTGCTAACTGCTAACAATCCGCTGCTGCTCTCTTAAGTGAGACTGGAGCCTGGTCCGAAATGCCGGAACACAACTCAAGGTTGTTATGGCGGCATACTCTAGGCCAGGGGTGGTAGCCATCCAGTTGGGAAAATACCCTACCAGTACCTGTTACTCTTATTACGGCATATTTTAATGTCTCATGACATTTTTACATACCTGATTATTCGGGGACTTTTTTGTTTCCCGGGAATTCCTAACATCGAAACAGAAAAATCCTTGAAATCACACAGAAATGTGAAATAATTGCGCTTTTTCAGCTGTAAGTTTTTTGTTTCTGAACGGATTTTGGTCATTCTGTTTGCGTTAGATTCAATACAGCTTCAGAATGGTTTGATATAAATTTCATGTAAGTTCATAACTTTGAATTCTGAAGATATAGCAGATATTTCTTAAAATCTAATCAAAAAGTAATAAATATTGTTAGATTTATGAAATCCTGAAACGAGTACCTAATTAAAATCAATAACGTGCTCTACTAGACTCCACTAGGGCTAGAAAGGCGAACAATGGAGATATATAACGATAAACAGCACGACCACATAGGCACATTGAATAATGAGATCTGTCGTATTTAGAAAATATCAGAACAACAAAATTGAAATGAAAATGCTGCCTGCTGAAACACATGGGACAGAAACGAAGCGAAGACACGGCCGAAGGTTGCTTCAAGCAGTTGGTTTCCTGTAAACCAAAATGCACGAGTGCCGATTGATAGACATTTATTCAGTGACTAGGATATGCTAGCGAAACTTCGTTTGCATGAATGATAACGATTAGTGATTTGAGGGTCATCTATAATAATATTATAAAATTCTAATGCCGTCTCTGACATTCAAGGTATTTACAAAAGAACTGAAATAGATTATAATAATATAAACGATGGAGAGAACACGACGCAATTATTTTTTGATTTCATTGTTAGAGAAACAATGGCACATCACTAGAGCTTGTCTACGGATATACTTATGTTTGTCTATTGCTATGCTTCCTGTTCCTTCTTATGTTCTCGTAAATGGCTGCCGTGCTAACATGTAGTAATGTGTGTGTGTATTAAATAAACCCATTTTGAAAGTACTTCGTTCTTCTTAATTTCCTCTGGCCGCCCCATTCAACCTCTACATTCGTGTCGGTTTGGTTGGGATTGACGTAAAAACTACTGGGCCTATTTCGATACGGTTTTCGCTGATCGACAGCAAAATCTTAGTCTTCAAATCTGCGCTACTTTTTATATTGGGCATCACGCAACACGTTGGTTGTATGTTTTGGTAGTTGTGGTCGTTTTTGTAGTTTTGGTCTTTATGTATTTTACAGAGAGAGAATAAAACAAGAACCTGTTGAAAAATGGGATAAAAGTTTGTATGGGAGACCAATCATTTCTCAAGTTTATAGAAATAACATTCATAACCTATAAAAAAAATGCGATAGTAACTCAATCTGTCTATCTGAATATGGACATAGATACTTTTCATCCCGGGAGATGGGATAGTTTGCGATAGAAAATGAAGTAATTCTTTCGGGGACAAATAGCACCAACATTAAGTCAATAGTTTCACACTATCGGAGGTGCGGCCCCAGTATACATATGTTTTCATTATTTGTAACTTTAGTTTCCAGTACTTCGGCTATATGGTGATTGGTTGTTCGTCTCTAAATAATACTTTCCAGTTTTACGTCGGTCTGCATCTTCACCCATATATCCGCTTAGAGAACAGCTATCTACAAAATTCTCACATGGGTATGCTGGAAACGCTTTTGGATTTCGTATAGATTCTGCGTAGTAGTAATATGCTCTACGGTGACTGCATGCTTCTGAAAATACAATTTTAGTTTTAATATTTTGTTCAAAGTAATTAGTGACTGTCGGTTAAAGAATTATTCTATTCTTGACCAAGATATAATTATTCTGTATTCTGTAGGTATTAGTCACTATTGCCTAGTAAATATATCGGATAAGTGCGTGTTGGTCCACGGACTATAAAGAGTTTCGAAAGAAGCATGGTAAAGGTTATAAGGTTAATAACTGTTTTCGCCGTTTGGCTACGATATCATAAAAAAGTTTTTTCAATTTGATTGGCTACTTGGCGTCAATTTCTTTACGGATCTAAAGAAGCATCAACGCCAAATGGTATACTATCAAATGTACGGCAAAAAATTTCTTTGTTATGAGCAACTAGCTACCAAACACAAGACTTCGCGGGCTACAGCTCCACAACGACAACGCGCCCGCCCATACCGCGTTCAAAACGAGGGACTTCCTGGACAGTACGCCGGTCAAACTTCTGGGTCACGTTTCTTACAGCCCTGACTTAGCACCGTGTGACTTCTTTTTATTCCCGAAAATAGAAAAAATCAGTTCAAAGAGATACAATTTTCGTCGCCGGAAGAGGCGCTGTCAGCATTTGAGCAAGCTGTAAACGACGTGTCTGCGGCGGACTGGAAAAAGTGTTTCGAAAACTGTTTCAGATGCATGAAACTTTGTATAGAGGCTGGTGGAGAGTACTTTGAAAAGATTTAATCAAAAAATATTTATGATCAAGTTATACTTGCGTCATCGGAAACGGAGTTACAGGAGATGGTAACAATTATGAATGAGTCTTTTGAGAGAAAGGGTATGAAAATTAATGTGAACAAGACGAAAGTTCTGGTGTTTGAAAGAGATGAAAGAATGACAAGTTGTAATATACAGATAGGAAATCAAAAGTTAGAGCAAGTTAGTGAATTTGTTTACTTAGGCTGCATGTTTACCAGAGACGGAAAGCATGAAAGGGATATTGAAAGGAGAGTTATGGCAGGTAATAGGGTGAATGGAGCGCTAAATTCTTTTATGAATAGCCAGAAAGTGTCTGTAAAGGCACGCTTGGCTGTCCATAAAGGAGTATTGGTGCCGACCCTGATGTATGGTAGTGAAAGTTGGGTATGGCAGAAGAAGCATGAAAGTAGGATAAACGCAGTTGAAATGAGAGCTTTGAGAAGTATATGTGCGGTTAGCTTGAACGATAGGATAAGAAACAGTGTGCTAAGGGAACGTTGTGGTTTGAAAGAAGATGTAATAACAAGAGTTGAAAAAGGAATGTTAAGGTGGTTTGGGCATGTAGAGAGGATGGATGAAAATAGAATCACAAAACAGGTATATGACAGTATTGTCAATGGTAGAGCTGTTGCCGGTAGACCGAGACGAACATACCATGAACAATTATCAGAATTGTTAAAAAAAGGTCAAGTAAAAAGCATTTCAAATAAACGCGCATGTATGAAGAGGTTAATGAAAGTAGGTGAAGCGAAAGTTGTTTGTCAGGATCGTCGCAAGTGGAGATCCATAGTCTCTGCCTACCCCCATGGGAAACAGGCGTGATTTTATGTATGTATCTATGTACGATATTTATCTTAACATAATATCGACCCATTACCACCGTCTTATCATAAGCGACGTAATAATGTTATAATATATGTATTATGATAATGTTATGTTAAAAAAGTTAAAAATAAAAGCTTAAAATGTCGTATGCAACAAAAAAACAATTTGTAAACAATGTTGGCTACAAAAAGTCGGCGGGGCGGTATGATTCATGATTCCAGTGTAACGGATATTACAGATAGTTTAAATATATTTTAATAAGAAATTTTACATACACAGACACACAGAGTTATTTTTCTAGGGCCGTTTTTTCAATCACCAGCTAAAAGTTAATCATAGAGTAGAGTATAACATGGAACAATTAAAAATTTTAGTTGCTGAATGAAACAGTTGAATTGTTTCAATTTTGTTTCACTCAGGTTATAATTTATTCGACTGATAATTGAAAATCAGCACTTAATATTGTAATTTAAAATGGTAACGCTCTCTTTCACACCTCAGTGCTAAGCTTAGTGCTGTTGACACGCATTTACGGAATACATTTTCGATTATCGGGCAGGTGATAAATGCTACCAAATTGATCTGGCTTTTTATTTTTCAATATCTAACTTAAAGATACAAAAATTTCAAAATACCTCAAAAACATTTTTGAATAATAAAAACTCGCTTAAAAAATATTCAAGGGTTGGTAAGGGGCCACTACCCTTCAGCCAGACCTCAATTTTATTATTAAGGGGTCTTTCAAGGACTATTATTAAATTGTTCACACTGCCTCAAGGGCCTGCCATAAATTGATCACCAGCTCTCCTAATGTTAGTTAACATTTTCAACTTTGACTGATTCCCACAAAATGATTTGTATTATATTTGAAATAATTATTTTTAAGGTAATATTGTATAAATCGTGTTTCAACGTTACCTATGACGCGTTGTAGACTTCCGCAACCAGGTTGTGGGGGATCGCCACCATTAGGGTAATAGTCTGCAGTCCCGATTGCTGACCAAACGCCAAGAACTCCGCCACATGTGTGTATAACATCTACGAACCTAGCATCTGAATAGTCTAACTTTTCGGAAAGCTCTCGTTCTTCGAATAAAGGCTTTGCTGGGTCAAGACCTAAAAGCATCATAAGACCGCTGGGACAAAGTTGTATTGTATGGCCACAAAATAAATAAAAAAATAGTATTTTTAAAATAGAGTGGACTAAAAGTATTTTTACTTTTAAAACAATGATAAAAAAAAGTTAAATAAGATAAAACTGTTTATTTATTATAAAAGTCAGTAACAAATAGGGGTTTTTTTTAAATTACATCATCCATTAGTCTCCGTTTGATTATTTTGAAACAGCTGTAACCTGGAGCGGAAATTTTCAATGACATCTTTACAGGTGATTTGTGAAATGAAAGTGTAGTTTTGTCCGGATGTAAATCATTGTGGAGAATACGTTTAAAGATGCTCTGGACACATTTAAGACGCTAGACCGCTTTCGAGTACAAAGGCCAGGTTGTTCACGAACAGACGCTCTAGCAGGTTCTATGTTTTCGGCATGTCTTGCAGTTCTAGGTCGGCCGCATCGTGGTTGATTCATTCATTTTTTAATCAATTGAATCGATGGAGCTTCATTTGTATTCCGTAGGTTGTAATGAGTTCATCATTTTCGTTGCGCTATAGTCGAAGAACCGCTGGTTCTATAGTACTCGCGTACACAAAACGCACGTTGCGCTCCGTTGAATGACGCTATGGTACTAAACGTAGATAATACTATATCTCCTATTATATTAATGTACTCTGTGGTACTAAACAATAGACGTTTCATCTGTGATACTAAATTTCCACTGGTTGCCTTGTATTGCGTAACCCCTCAGCTCCCCCAGGGGGTGCCGCCCTGGACACGTCTCCGTCCAGGTAGCGGTTCAAGGGGATGCGCCCCCGGGGCCATGAGCGGCCACTGTCACATTCCACCTTCACTCCGTGACAGTGGTGTCCCACCTATCCACTCCAAATCTTTGTATTCCTTCCCCTTACTCCCAAACCTCCTCCCCAAACACCCCTCCCTTCCGACGACAACCGCCAGCGTCGAGCTCTGCTCCGCTGGACCTCGAGGAGAGGGCAATAATCTTGGTCGCTAGAGTTGGAAAACCCTGTGGCCGGCGTTGATACGGTGGAAGCGACTCGACCGCAGCTGTTGCAATGGCTCTCGCGGAAACGCAGGACTCTGACCTTTAGATTGCGGGCTGTCAGCCTTTACCCCAATGCCACCAGTGTGCCGCGTTTGACACGGCGTTTCATACGCTAGTCGAGTGCGCAGCCTGGGCACCACAGAGGCTTGAACTCGAGAAAATTTTCTGAACGAGAAATAGAACACGTGGGTGCCGGCGTCAGCCGGGAGCTCGGAGGCGCAGATATGCGCATGATTTCCCTCCCTGAATAATACCGCTTCAGTGGCCCTCTAGCATCAAGGGAGCAGAGGAGTCTTCACCCTTGTCGTCGAAGTGAGTTAGCTCTTCCAGGGGCTTTATCAGGCCTTTTTGCGCTAGGATCGGTGTGGGCGTAACTACGTTCTAAGTCTCACACCTTTCCTGCCTTAAGCACAGGGCATCGGAGGAGGGTTTTAGTGGGTATTAGCCATTGTACAGTCAGCGTCGGAAAGAAGGTAGCAGTTAAGATGGTCAAATAGATAAGAACATCGAAAGTGATCATTACTATCGATACAACCAAGGTAGTCTAATAGTTCGCATCAGCCTTCTGATCCAAAAACATCGGCACACCAAGAACGCCATATGTATCTAAGCAGCCAAGGTGGCCAAAACATAGTAACAGTCTAGAAAAATGAACTCTTTTCTAAATGTGATTAGAGTTAAATCGAGTTGATTACATACTAAATGAAAGCTCAAATAATCTTTTTAATTTTCATAACAGAACTAGTATTTGCCCTCGACTTCACTCACAGTAGTTAAATAGTAAAGATTAATATTTTTTTACCAACCTTTAAAATTGAATGGATTTTTATTATGACAATGCATGAAACTTAGATTTATCCATAAAACCCTAATATTAGTAATGTTACTAAAGATGTTTTCAACTACGATGTCTCACTAAGGATTTCTAATAAATACAGACGCAATGTTCGCAAATCACTGTTTTGTGATTTGCGAACATTGAATCAAAGTTAATCTAGTGGTTTGGAAGTGGAACAAAATCCCGGGAAATATAGTATAGTCCAAATATAGTAACGTATAAAAATGACATAAAGTATCAAACTGTGTTGTAATAAGAATAACACGGCCAGTTTTCATGCTATTTCTAGGCGTATAATTCCCAATAAAATTATATAACTTTCCGGTACTGAAGTATAGGAGTAAAAACACTAAAACGTAAATCCGTTTTCCTGAAAAATTACACTAGAATGCCCATGATATAAGCTTTTTCAGCATTTAAGTCAAAAATGTCTGTAGAATAATGAAAACCTTATAAAAGTTAACATATATTTATGAAAAGAAATTGTTTCCGTTTTCCAAACAATTCGATCCCAATTGGATTTTTTTAATAGCTTCAATATACAGACAAGATTATTTTACAATATTAACATAATTTTAACATTTAATTTGACGTAAACCACTATGTATATGTGAGTTTGTTGAAGTATCTAAAGACTAAAGAGTTTCAATATACAAGAAATTTAGAATTCGAGATCAAACTTAATGGAATGCCTCCATAATTGATAACGATCTAATCCCTTGCAAAGGACCCAGTATGTGCGTAAATAGCATTTTTCCCCCTTTGGTGCCTTAAAAAAAACCCCTTAGCCCCATCCCGCCCTTGTTGGTCAATACAGTTACCGATTCAAAAGTAAACGGACTTTTGGTCCATATCCTTTATATTAAATAAATTGACTGAAAAATAATCAATATATTAGTAACTACTTACCAGGTCTTAGTAAAACTACGCCTTAGGTTTTAAGCGCCGTAATTTATTTCATTTTTATTATTCCGACGTTTCGGCCACTTTTCAGTAGGCGCGATCACGAAAGACAAAGATGTCAATTAGTGTCAATGACTATTGTAAAAGTTTTATTTAGCCAACATGTTAATTTTAATTTTTTTTATGGTTATTATTGTACTCTATGGGAGCCTAATCTAATTTATAGTAATACAAGTCGCAAAAACTTAAGAAAATATTACCAGGACTTATTCGAATATTTTATATATTTTCGTTATAATATAAATATATTTTTTGTAAAGGAAATTGTAACATTACGATTTGTGCACAATCGTCCTAATTACTAATTAGTAATTATACTACCTTTTGCCCGTACAATGTTTATAAGTGATGAAATGTTTTAAATGATAATTGTTTGTATGAACCCTCAGACGAAATAAAAGTATAGACGTAGCTTACGTAAACAAAAGCGTCAAATGAAGTGATGCATTTTTTAAGCACTTGTGTGCGTAAACTTGTGTAATACACACGTGGTTGGCGCCTGTGTAGTTAACAGTAATATATCCACTGGAAACTATTCCACCTTTATTGGTACTAATTCGATTATTTAATACTGAGTTCACATAACGCATTGCGGCCCGATCGGCATCCTTTAGCCGGCTTCACTTTGAGAGCAGAGACAGGAGACCTCTCTCCGCCTACTCCGGCTTTCTATTAATGGTCTAAGTCCATACTTATCTCGTCCATAATAATAAGTACCAGTAAGTAAGTTTTCATTAATGATCTACAACAAAAAGTAAAATAATTTCGCGTGATGGATAATCACGCGAAATTATTTATGACAAAAGTTGACATACCTGTAATCCGCTCAATTGTCAGTTTGGTACTATTTCCCGCTACACCCATTACATGAGCTCCTAAACTATGACCAATTAAATGTATTTTGTCACCAGTTACTTTGTAACAATCATAGAGACTATCCAAGAATAATCCTAGTTTCTTGCCAACAGTTTTAACATCATTTGCCACCCAGTGATAGAATATTGAATCTGCAGTTGAACTCCAATCAACAGTTATTACGTTGCAATTTTTTGTTTCCAAATATGCGTTTTTTATCAATTCAACCACAGGTTGATCTGCTGTTGAACGCCAACCGTGAGTTATTATTTTTACGCATTTGTTACTTATAACAAAATATTTTTCGTCTTCTATTGTAGCCTCCGCAAATTCGTTCAAAATCGTAAAGTTTTCTTTGTCGCCACTGCAAGAAAGATAGTATAAAACGTAGTTTTATATACTTGAAATTCATTAAATAATGCTTTTAATTTTAGAAAATAAGGGTTTTTCTTTCATGGAAATATTCGTATCGGATTCGTAGTGGATTTACATTCAGTCGATCCGGGCAGCAGTATTCATAAATATTCAAAACCGCATTTTTCGGTTGTATTGGTTTAAAAGAAGTCCCCCGGCAGTGGAAGACACCTGTGTGCGAGGCCCCAGCCTGCACGCGGAGTTGGGATCATTTTTCTTGTTCCCGTAACCCTAGCATAAGGCGCAAGACGGAACACCCAGGGGTTTAAGCGGGTACCCTAACTGGCGAGTGACAATGACATGGCACTAGTTTTGTCTGGGCATGCTAGTGCCATCCGGACCTGGCGAATCCCACACACGGATCGCGAATTAACCCCCCAAGGTTTTGCCCTTGTCGCGGCTTAGATCCCCAATCAGAACTCCCCTGGTCAAAAAAAAATGTTTCAAAAAGCACATTTTATTAAACAATTGAGAATCTCGACACGAACACAATTCTTGTTTAAATATCTGTCAACTATTCTTTGAGCTTAATCCATAACTCTGCACAACATCAGAATCATCACCCTCCAAATTTATACCAGAAACTTGAAAGTAATTTAAACTAAATTTTATTTAACACTTCTGAACATAATATATATATATATATATATATATATATATATATATATATATGTATTATGTGAACATGTAATAGAATACAAGACATATTGTAATAGTAGGCTATGGACCTAATAAGACCTAATAATCCGTGCAGGAACGGAAAAAGAATACAATTTCCTGCGGTCGGGCGGCTTGTCGTAAGAGGCAACAAAACAACCTACAGCCAGGTGGTAGGGCATTTGCACGACTAGATGGCTACCACCCTTGGTCTAAAGTTTGTTGCCATAACAACCTTGAGTTGTGTTCCAGCATTAGTGAAAGCGAGTATTTCGCTCTCTCTTCCACTCACGGGCCTTATGGGCAGGCATAGTGATACGCATTATTGTTGTCGATAAGCGTTATTAATAGTGTATTTAGTTTTCTCATTTTGTGGGTTAGTGATATAAATGAAAGAATAAAAATATATAAAACAACATATTTATTAAAATAAGAATAATAATGATTTAAAATAAATTATTAATTAGGTATATATGTATTAAAAAACTATAAGTACAAAAGTTTAGAATGTAACAAGTTATATTAAAAATAAATATAAATACTTATATCTAAGTTTAAAATTAACAGCATAAAAGATAATAATGATTTTTATAAGAATGATAATCTTTCTTTGATAAAAATGAGTTTTTATCGATAATGGCGTTGCGCCCGCGCAATATGCTCATCGCCCTAGCCGGGCTGAGGCCGAGTTTGATTTATGACCCAAACTGCACGGAGAAAATAATTCTACTATAGTATTTTTAATTAAAATAATCTTACGAGGACAGGACTCGAATTAAAATAAATGCCGTTGGAATTACTATAGAGTTTATTAGAACTGTACAAACACGTATAAAACAGATACAAATAAAACTAGATGCAACCAGTTCACACTGTATAAACTGCACGATTCAATTACACGCGAAAAGTCCGTCACTATATCGCTAATCGAAAGTACTACACACGTCTTGCCAGTATCGTAATCGTCGCTTGACTGCCCCACCCCTCCGTTTGGGCATTGTTTTATACTAAACTGTATAATACCGACAAAGAGGCCCCGTTCACGCACATCTGGCAAGCTCCGACGCAATGCAATAAAAAAAAGGATTAATTAGTTCGACACTATTGACAGCCATAAAATAAGTACGATAACAATAGGATGTTTTTAAATTTTAAACACGAAGCAAACAAAAGAATTCCTAATCATAGAAGGCAATAAACTGCGTTTTTACGACATGCAGATGTGCGGTCTTTGTCGGTATGTAACAATAATATTAGTTTGATATTTTGGGACAATTTTCATTCACTTGTTTTTAAAATAAATTAATATCAAATAAAAGTTTTTTCTGTTTTCTGTGTACGATGGAATAGGGTTCTATGTACAAGTGGCTACGCTGGCAAGTTAATTAAATTTTTCGACTTGATTTCGATTAATGATCTCAGTCTATAAGATTATAAAAATATTGTAGATGCTTTTTACCTCTTGTAGAATCGATACTCAACATCATCGTTGAAGTCGTTTCGCAAGTAAGATCGATTGTCCTGCTGTTCAATGGGTGTTGTCAAATTAATGATATGTGGCACACCATCACCGTCTGGGAAGTATATCCATGTTTTGCCGTAATCGGGTCCATAGTGATTCTTATAATTACTACTCGCTTGTGGTGTATCCTTTAACTTATGCGTTTGTTCTAAAATCGAATTAAACTTTTGACCTTCACTTGAATTTTCTTACTTTATAGCATCTCTGTCTCCATACGAGACCCAATAGTAAAACATTTTAAAATATTGTAAAATATTTTACGAGAGAGTTCGTGGAGTCATGAAATGTTGTTTAAGAGTCATAGCTCATTAAAGCCATCCGGTATCTGACCACACTGACCAGCACCGCATCGTTATTGATAGTCTACTTTTGGACACCGCGTGGCAACCTGTAAACCTCGCGTTGACAACGAATTCAGAGTAGTCTGTCAGCCCTTTGTAAATAAACTCCCTACCCCCTGTATTCAAATGGTCATAATTATTTTTAAATCATTTCAGGAATAGCCCAAGGTCCTCATTTAGAACCTATTCAATATTTACGTCGTCAACGAGCTTCCTAGCTAATTATATCACTGTGAAGCTAGCTTGCTTATATCGCGATAAATTAAATTTTAGAGAGGAGACAGATTCAATCAAACTTTGAAACCAAACTGATGCAGACAATCTAGATAATTTAGTAGACGGATGTAAAAGTTACCTAATATCATAAACTTATAATTTAAAAAAAAATATAAGTATTTGTCTAGAAAGACTATCACTACTAAGGCACATCTATAGAAAAGTAAAATTATAAAGGTGGATATTGTAAAAGATCCAGGTATTATATTCTACAGTAAGGTAACCATGGGCCCACAACACATATTTCTCTCTCACATGAATAGTACACATACACACACACAATGTATATCCTTGAGCTTTGTAAGGTCAGCAGTTGGTAATACACAACGGACAACTCTAGAGCCGATCCCAGGAACCCAGACCATAGGAAATAACGGAACATTCGTTTTACGAAATGTAGTATCATTGAGTTATAACATGTTATGACGTTTATATGATCTAAGTGTAGTAAACTAGAAATTAAATCCGGAGCCTCGGGTTTGAAGTGAGGCCGGCCGCCAAAGGCTTAGCCTGCTTAACTACGAGGCCGACAATTCTTATTGTCCACTAAGCATGGGTTCTCGTCTCCAGGGAGCAGCTGCTTTTCGCTGGTCATCATCATTCGTCGATAACTTTGAACCTACATATACGCTTATTTCATTCGAGGACTGATCCTATCTTTTGATTGCCGATTCTGTGACAGTTAACAATATTCACTACTAGTTAAAATTCTTTACATCGTTAAAATCGCATCGACCTTTTAAAGATAAACATACTACTTTAAAAAATTTCAAGAATTGCTTAAAGAATTATTTATCCCAATTGTCTTTAAATTATATCAACTACAATATTAATATTTGGCACAAGTTTCAAAATTTGTTGTTAACGTTCTATCAGACAGCCGGCGACTGGGCTGGAGAAGCATCCACAAAAGAACCTATAGTCCGGACAAAGGACGCTAGGAAGAACATGGGATGTTTTATTATGTAGGCGTTCCGACAAGAAAGCCGGCGAGTTTTAGTCCTTCAACGCGGTCCCTTCGTAATGGGCAGTCTGTAAATTACCCTTCGGAAAAAAGGGAAGAAAATTCAAATAAATTGTACTATGACTATTTGGATAAACACGAGAGAAAAGTATTCAAAAACAAAACCAGAATTATGTAAGTCTTCGTCAATTGTTTTTTACTTGTTCTTCTGTAAAATTTGATGTTTTTATTCAGTATTTAAGTGATATATAGTACTACTACTTTATGTGATTGATTTTTTAATGAGCAAATTCTTGCTTACCCGATATTTTGTTACTTACAACTAACCCAAAACTACAAACACATAGTTTTAATACAATCCATAAAATCATTGTTTAAAGTAAAGCTATTTATAACTGTGTTTAAACAGTTTAAGGGTTTAAGAAATATTTCTTAATTGTTAGTTAATTCGTGAAAGCAACTAGTTGAAATACGTATTTTTTCCTATAGTGGCAAAGTCTTATGCAGGTTTTATTGTACTTGCCAACAATTACACATAAAAATAATTCTTAATTAAAACCAAACAGGTTTTCTTTATCACTACCAAGTGGTCTAAATAAATGTTGTTAATCGGGCAAATTTACGTGTCACCATTAACCATTAGCTAATTAATATATATTTTATTACTATGCTAAATTAGATAGTTAGTTCAATAAAAAATATGTTGTACTTATTTCTAATTTGTATCCTGCTGAAAATTAAAAATATCTGAGATGAAAGGCATGTTCAGTGTTTTTTTATCACAAAAGTCTAAAACTCCTGCAAACATTGTAAAAACCACCAAATGCGTCATAATGTGGTCACAATCTACGCACTTTAGAAGCTAATTATAGTTGGTAACGGGTACTTCGCTTACACTTTCCGGGTTTCCCTAAATTGGAACTTTACGCGATTTTGAAATTTCTTTGATTCGTCTTTTGTTTGAGTATCACGAAAAAAAATTTCGAATAAAATTTTAGTAATTTGTTATTGGATACTTAATTTAATATTTACTTGCGTAATCGGAGTCTAGCAGCGGAAGCGGTCAGATGCGCAGGATATATTAACGTGCACAAGGGTACGCGCGAGACCCAGGTGCACACGCTCATCCTTGTCCTTCAGGACCCAGTGGAACGGAGGCCGTTACGACTGGAGAAAGACTTGGATAGATGGATCAGTATCATGGTGAGAAAGTTACAAGGAGCCAGTACCTTCTCACACTCCCTTAATCGCCTTTTACGATACCCACGGGAAGATATGGGGTGGTGCTATTCTACTCTGCCGTCACCACACGGCTCAAATTTATTCATATAGGGATTAATATTGTACAAAATAACGTACAATAGGGGAGCGGACAGTCAAATCAACTAAGATACTTTTTATAAACCGACAGAACGCCGCAACCATCATAGATTTTATACGAGCTAGACTCCGATTACGCAAAAGTCCTGTGGCGATGGGTAAAGGTAGAGAGGTGTAGCCCGATGCAAGCTAGGCTTTGTCTGATACCTGCACACAGGCGGTCCCGGGGCCGTGAGTACACGCCGTGGTCGTTTCCGTGCTACAAATTTGGGGCGACAGCGCGAGCTCGGCAGCACTCGGGATGACAAAGCAGCCCTATTTAGGGAGGCACTGCTTTCCCCGCTCAGCCGGGGAGGGGGCTAGAAAAGTTGCCCTAAAAAAATGCTTGTCCTGACACGAGAGGTGGTTGTAACCGCGGCTATCATCGCATCATCCAAATCGTGGTCGACGTCGCAAAGAATATAAAAGTACAACTGTTATGACATTCGGCGCGTAGAACGTTAGAACGCTTCTTGATCGAGATGGTAACGCCTGCCCTGAACGTAAGACCGCCATAGTAGCTCGGGAACTTCATCGCTATAACGTGGATGTGGCTGCTCTCAGCGAAACACATCTCCCCGATGAAGGAGAGCTGGTGGAAGTAGGTGGCGGCTACACTTTCTTCTGGAAAGGTACCGCTGCCTACGAAACTCGACGATCAGGTGTGGGATTTGCCATCAAGAACCACTTAGCAAAGCGTTTAGAGGAGTACCCTGTACATATCTCAGATCGCGTTACCACATTGCGCCTTCACCAGGGCAAAGACAACCACCTTAATATCATCAGTGTTTATGCTCCTACGCTAGACAAGTCTGATGACATCAAGGACAAGTTCTATGAGGAACTGACTCATTGCCTCGATAGCATAAACGCCAGAGAGCAGGTTCTATTGATGGGCGATTTCAATGCTAGGGTTGGTCGGGACTATGAGGCTTGGCCTGGAGTTCTGGGTAAACATGGAGTTGGCAACATGAACAACAACGGTCAGTTGCTGCTCAGTTTTTGTGCTCAACACGGTCTGGCAATTACGAACACTATGTTTGCCGCCAAGTAGAAGACAACATGGATGCATCCAAGATCCAAGCATTGGCATTTGATTGACTATGCAATCGTGAGGCAAAAAGATTTCAGCCAAGTGCAGGTCACCCGCGTTATGCGTGGTGCGCACTGTTGGTCTGACCACTGACTTATTGTCACTAAGCTGCGAATCCGCCCCCGTTGCCCGCGTAGATCTCTTATAAAAAAAGCTTGCGTCTTTGAACGTGGACAAGCTAAAAGATCTCGCGGTCAGGGAGAAATACGCTGAAGCCTTGTCTGAAAACCTGTTGCCAGTTAATGAGGTAGGTGATGTCGATGCTGCCTGGGGAACATTGTCATCTCATATCATGGATACCGCTTCAACTGCACTGGGTAACAAATACCGTCGCAACGAAAACTGGTTTGACGAGAATGATGACATCCTGCGGGCAGCACTTGACAAACACCGAGATCTCCTGCGACAGCATAATAGGCAAATAGGAAGCGTTGCGGTTGTTAAAGCTGACGTGACGTGGAAGTGACCTTGAATTGCGCAAGCTATCTCGACATATGAAAGACAAGTGGTGGCAGGACAAAGCCAGCCACATGCAATGGCTCACTGATACAAACCAGCTGGGAGAATTCGATAGTGAGGTACGTAACCTGATTGGTACATCCTACCAAGCAAGGGTGCCTTTAAGGTCTCTAGACGGTAGTCACCTGTTGACGAGCAAGGAGGATGTACTAAAGCGCTGGGCGGAGCACTTTAATACATTGCTAAATGTGGATCGATCAGCTGATCTGCAAAGTATTGGCTTAATGCCTCAGCTCCCTCTTGCCTTTGAGCTGGACGAGCCTCTATTACGTGACGAGGTTGTTACTGCCATCAGACAGCAACAAAACAAACGGACGGCTGGCATTGACCTCATACCGGGAGAGCTGATAAAATACGGCGGAGATGAGTTGCACACGTTGGTATGGGAACTGTTTGTTCGTATGTGGGAGCAGGAACGCGTCCCGGATACATTTAAATTATCGCGCATAACTGCTCTCTACAAGAAAAAGGGTGACCGATCTGACTGCAGCTCGTACCGCGGTATTTCGCTCCTTTCAGCTTCTGGAAAGGTCTTTGCTAGAGTTCTCCTAAACCGCCTAAAGAACTTGTCTGAAAAGATTTTGCCTGAAACCCAGTTTGGCTTCCGACCGGACCGAGGCACATGCGAAGCCATATTCTCTGTGCGTCAATTGTAGGAAAAGACCAGAGAACAGAGTTGTCAACTATATATACCTTTGCTTTGTTGACCTAGAGAAGGCTTTCGACAGCGTACCTCGGAAACCCTATGGTTGGTGCTACGTAAGCTCGGGTGCACGGAAAGGTTTTTGAGACTTCTTAGACTCCTGCATGACGACATGCAATGCTGCGTTGCCGTAGACGGTGAACAGACAGACTTCTTCCCCGTTACCTGTGGGGTGAAGCAAGGATGCGTTTTAGCGCCTACTCTGTTCGCGTTATACTTTGCGGTAGTAGTTAGAGAGACAAACTGTTTCTCACGGAGTCCGCATCCGCTTCCGCACAGATGGCAGCCTTTTCAACTTGGCCAGACTTAAGGCTCGTACTAAAGTCTCATACGCACTGATCACTGAGATCATGTATGCTGATGACTTGTGCTTCCTGGCAGAATCCCTAGATGGCCTGCAACAGCTGATGTCCGCATTCCACCAAGCCTCCCGTAAGTTAGGCTTGAAGATCAATGTCAATAAGACGGAGGTGATGTCCCTGGACATACACGAGACGAGACACTGACCATAAAAGTTGGTGAGGATGTGCTGAAGCAGGTAGATAAATTTCGTTATCTGGGGAATACTGTAACATCCAAGTGTGATCTTGATGCTGAGATCAATAGCAGGGTAGGTGCTGCAGCTGCGGCATTCGGCAAGTTATCTCCTAAGGTCTTCTGCTCGCATGACCTTAAGTTGGCCACTAAGATATCAGTGTATATGACAGTCGTGCTGCCAAACCTCTTATACTCCTCTGAGACATGGTGTGCATACCGCCGCCACATCCACACTCTGGACCGCTTCCACCTTAAATGCCTTCGTACCATCATGAAGATCAGATGGTCCGATAGAGTGCGAAATACCGAAGTTCTTCGACGAGCCAATGTTGGTGGCATTGAAGCCTACTTAATGCGTCGACAGCTTCGGTGGTGCGGTCACGTATCTCGTATAGCGGAGGAAAGAGTGGCCAAGCGCATCTTCTTCTCTGAACTGGAGGAAGGAAAGCGGAATCAAGGCGGTCCTCTCCTCCGGTACAAGGATGTCCAAAAGCGACACATGAAAAGGTGCAATATAGAACCCTCTCGATGGGAAAGTTTGGCAGCACAGCGGCCAGAATGGCGCAGGATGGTGAACAGCCAAGTACGTGAGTTCGAGGTGCAGCCTAAAGCTGCCCTTGATACTAAACGCAACCAGTTAAAGGCTCGCCCACCTGCTGCCATTACATATAACTATGACAACGGCGTACTCACGTGCCCTCAGTGTGCACGGAGTTTCGCCGCCAAGATAGGCTATATAAGCCATCTTCGCGCGCACCAGCGCCAATTATCAGACTAGGGGTCAAAGTGGTCACCATGGCCGAAAACGGTCGGAACAATCATCATATTTACTTTGTTAATATTTAACTTTAGATTCTCCTTTAGTTGATTAAGGGCCAATTTTTCATTCGTTACATAAGAGTTATCCATCAACTAAATTATAACCATTTGAATGTAAAAATGAAACAACTCAATAGTAGGGGCCAAGAGGCTAAATGTGAAGTTACTCGAGCGTCGTGGGGACCTTTTGGATTGTAAAGATTAGATGCTAAAAAGAAAAAAAGATATGCCCTTTCACTGCTGGGAGGAGCGTGTACAGGTTTACAAAAATGTAAAAAAGAAAAGAGTATTGATAATCGATTTTTGTACTATTCTGATCGGCTGATCTAAACGCAGGACCCTATCTATATAAAGGGTTCATATATGGTGGAGGTACATAATAGGGTACAAGGTTTGTCCCTTATGTTATTCTGCCACGCTCGAGTAAATCCCAAAATCCCCGCTTGGCCTCCCCTACTAAACTCTTATTCACGCAATTGTAATTTTTAATTTATCTATGTGACATTTTCGATTATTCGACTTTTATATGACGACAGAAAAATTGGCCTTAGGCCATTTAAACATTCAATAATATATGGATTTTAAAAGCCGTATACGTGATGATATTCTTTGACGCAGTAGAATAACTAAATAAATTAAAACCCATATATCCGTATTGAGCACAGCGATTTTCCAAACAATATACTATACTGGTATCCCGGAAAGCTTTTTAGTGTAGTTGCATGCTTCTGAGAGCGAAAATTATACTTTTGTTGTATGTAAAAAGTAGTACAGTATAATTTGTAATAGATATACTTACATAAAATAGTAAATGGGGCCTATGCACGAGAAACATAATTTCCACAGAGTACAAGCTGGTAGTAAAAATTTAAATAGCCATTTCTAGATAGGCAAAAATGACTATTATCATAGTTCAAAACTATTATGTTGTGATTAAAAAGAAAAGAGCTGCCAATTTAATCTACTTACAGTAATGGGTTCTAGAAAGAACAAACTTTCACTGTTATGCTGTTTCGCTACAGAACTCTAAAAAAGCTTTTATTGTAAAATACCCCATAACTCAAAAACTATTTAACAAATCTCGTACAAAATAATAATATTGGCTAAAATGTTTGAAGTTACTAAGTCAAAAATTTCAAGATTTTTCTAGTCTACATTTCACCAATTAGGGGGAGGGACCCTTTTTAGGACGTTGGAAGCGCATATCTCACATAAACATAAAGTAGTGAACGTCCACTCCATTGTTTTTGTGAACCGATTACGCCATAATAAGCATTTATTAAAAAATACCACAGGTATGTTAACAAGTACTACCCAGTTGATCTTGTACAAACAAATTTGAGTTGAAAGTATTTTTAAGTACTATATCGTAATGTCTTTCAGAATTGTTCACAGCGCAATTCAAAAGACACACTTTTTCTATGCAAGCGAACGACACCTGTAAAAATAAGGGGACGTCCATTAATTACGTGAAACGTTTGCCCCCTGCGGAGATTTCGTGAGATTTAGTTTTATTAATCCCGTCACCCAATCTCATGTAAGATTTTTCAAAACGTGTGTTTCTTGCGTAAATGTATTGGTTTATTCTAAAAAAACATATTGTGACCACAAATGTCAGAGGTCAAATATGACTAATATCATATCATTGTGAAAGTGAAAACCACTCATAGTCGTGACGTGTAGGTACGTAGGTATATATACCTACTTCAAAACAGGAAATTAATGACGGTAAAACAATGAACGAAGCTGATTGATATTTAAAAAAACCGACTACAAAAAGTAAAAAGTATATAATAACTTATTTCAAAGCAATTTTTAATTATAATATCTTATTTTTAACGGTGCCTAGTAATTTTCAAAATATAGTAATATTTATGTTTTACTTTGCACCGACTTCAAGATGTTTTAGATAATATATATTAAAAATAAGATATTCTAATTAAAAATAGCTTTAAAATAAGTTATTTTATACTTTTTGAAATCGGTTTTTTTAAACGAAGTTTTTTTTATTTGTTACTTTTAGTATCTAGCTATGGGTAGGCCTACGAAAGGTGCCGCGCTCCTTAAAAAATATAGGTCCCAAGAAACGGGAACGGAAAAAAATCATAAAATGAAAACTACTGGACCAAACTATGTTAAATTTTTAGGGGGCCAAATGGCAACTAACTATTCCGTATCAAACTAAAGAAGAATCACGTAAATCGAATCATAAATCTCAGTGTAATCGGTGTACATATGGAACGGAATTGAATTTTTTTTCATGAAAAATGTTCATAAAATGTGAACTTCTGGGACAAAATATGTTAAATTTTAGGAGACCAAATGGCAACTATTCCGCGTCGAAATAAAAAAAAACATGTGAATCGGATCATAAATCTCAGATTATTCGGTGTACATACATTAAAAAAACCCAATCAAGTGGAGAAACTCCTCGTTTTGGAAGTCGATTAAAAAGCATCAAATATGGTGGATGTATCTCTAAATAAAAATAAAAAAAATATATAAGAGCTTGTGGTAGTGGTTTACTATAATATTAGTTATAGATTTATAATATTAATTATAGAAGGCTTAGTAAACTGGAGAGTCTAGGTCCGCAGATTTTTTATTCGTATTATAGAAATTAAGCCATGTATCGCTAAGAGTGTAATTAAATACGTTGTGCCCGGGTGTGCCGCATTGCCGTCGAGATGAGAGCGCGAGTGTTCCGCGCGCGCTCATCTCTCTTTCCGTGGGGCGCGTTACAGACCGCCCCACGCCCGGAATAGATCGAGAAGTCGCCGGGGGAGTACCTCCCCCGGCATTGGAAGAGGCCCAGTGAGCGGGGCCCACACCTGCCAGGGCATCGCGGAGCCGGGTAGCCTATTCCCGTAGCCCTGGCATAAGGCGCAGGACGGAACACTCAGGGGTTTTAGTGGGTATCCCTAACTGGGGCGTGGCAATAGCATGGTACCGGTTCTGACCGGGCACGCTAGTGCCACCCCTGATCTGGCGAATCCCACTCACACGGGTCGCGAACATCCCCCAGGCTTCTGTGCCTGTCGTTGCTTAGTCCTCAAACGGATTTCCCCTCGTCAAAAAAAAAACGGGTGTGCCGTATACATACCTTGCATTATAATAGGTACTCCCTGCCGATTCATTTTTATTTATTGCGACACTGGCAAAGTGGCATACCGCAGACGGCCCACCAATTGAAAAATGTTTCGTCCCCTACAGACGTTCGCCACACCAGAACCGAGAATGTCAAGATGCCAAGAGGGGATGGAATAAGATGGGATAGCAAAAACGGGACAGGGGAAGGAAGAAATGGTCAGTGGTGGATTTACACTAGGGGCAGTCGGGGCTAGTGCCCAGGGCGGCAAATTTTCTAGGGCGGCAAAATTTGGAAAGTGAGAAAAAATTTTCTGTACATATATAATTAACTAATTCTTCTAAATAAACATTTTATCTTTCAAGAAATATAATTTAAGTATTATGTATCAAATTAAAATTTTGTATTTTATAATATAGGAAATTTAAGTAAAAACTATTCAAATAGTTTAATTTATTTATTTCCATAAAGGTTTGAAAAAATTAAAGTTGATATTTTTATTTTCTGGAATTGATAAATTTATGTAGTTTTTTTTGAAGAATTAAAAATATTTTCAAATTATGTATGTCTATGTATGATTATGTATGATAACAGAAACTTTAATTGATTAATGAATTTTTCTAAAATTGGAGAATTATCCAATAATATATAATATATTTGTAGATCGAACAAATAAAAAAGGAGAGTATTGTAACCGAAAAGAAGCGGCACGTGGACGTACGTAGGCAAATAAAAACCACATATAGCACAGCGTGACGCGGAACGCAGACTCCCATGAGATGCGCGGGCGCGGGCGACAATCGACGTCACTCACCCCCGCATCCTGCCCAACCCCCTCTGGTGTCCTACGCACGCCCTCTGCCGCCCGTCTTCGCCATTTATTGCAATAAAAATTAAATATTATATAAATGTTATAATGCGTCGCTAACAATATTATTATAAATATAATATATATTAATAATATATATATATATATATATATATATATATATATATATATATATTATGTATTATATATAATATATAATAAATTTCCTGCAATCAATTAGTTATTCTAATTCTTAAAAAATAAGATATCAAAACTATTAAAATAAAATTTAAGTCATAGGGCGGCATTTTCTTCATTGCCCCAGGGCGGCACAAATTTAAAACCGGCCCTGGAAATGGTTCATCAGAGCTCTAATTAAATCGATTAGCTCAAATCTAACCGTTTCACACCGATTTTCTGTGAGAGCATGGTACCACATCCATAGTCGTAAGAGCTGTAATCAAACCAATGATTCCAGTAGGGCTCTACCAGGTTGAAGATTTATTTATTCCTAAATCGTGGTAACTTTGATTAAGGCACTTGGATCTCATTGCAATAATGTACGGTTTGAATTCTGAACGGGGCTCTGCATGGACGCACTAGCTACACCCCGCGGTTTCACCCGCTTGGTGATGGAAAAGCGTTATATATTGGATAATTCCTATTTCGTTACAAATTATAGCCTGTGTCATTCCGATGTGTAAGCTATATTATTGTAAGGTTTCATCAAAATCCATTAATTCTGACAAACTTTCGCGTTTATAATATTAGTAGGATGTGCTGATGACGAAGAAAAATTTCAAACTTGTGCATTAAGTTTACCATAATCATGCAATAATCATGTTTATCGGTCTTGAACCAGCGTGGCGGATATATATATCGGTGATTCCCTAAAAATGAAGGAGCTCAAGCCCAACTATGCGATGTTTATGGGCTGTTATCGTTTCCAAGGCTGCAAAGATGATAAATTGGAAATACCTATGTATTGTAATATAAACAACCACAAAAATAAATACCTATATATACGAAAAGAAGGTATAACAAATCGTGTTTTTCCCGGGAAATAATATTGTGTTATTTTACTTTATCTGGCTACGTATTAGATGGGGCATAAACAGTAATAGTAAGAGTAAGTAAGAGTATAATTTGTCACAAAAGCAGGCCAACGGGAATTTTAATTCATACAGCCAATTCTGATGTACTTATTTATAAGTCTTTGTATAAGTAGCGCAGTTGAATTATAGGCTACAACTGACGCCATTCAATGCATTTTTTTTTTCAAAAACCATATTTTTAAATGAACTTGGGACTTACCACTTATCCCATATTTCATTACTTGATAATAGCATATAGTAATGACTTATATAGTTGAAATTAATGTCGTTGAAATAACGTCGAAATGAATGGTATAAAATGTTATAACATAACCATTTATTTTTAAATATATTTCTCTACCCTGCGGCGTAACTTGTAAACTAAGTCCAAATCTTGTAAATTCGCTCATTTTTCTAAACGTTTCATGTACAATCGCCAAAGCTGGCGGTTAACCAGGCATAAGACTAAAATCGCTTGGCAAACACTTTCGTTAACAACGCACACAAGTAAAACATTGGTTTGGGGGCGGAGTTTTATTGTTACTTGTTTTGGGTTTTACGCGTTTAAGACAATAGAAAGCAAGCCGCTTTTTTGAATACGCTGTTTTACAATACCTAAATAATATACTTTATGTATTTGATGTAAAAGTGAAGAGTAAAAGATTAAGCAAAATTTATCGTAGTAAAACATTTGACTTAGTATTAATAATTAACTATTATAAACTCTGTAATTTTTTTAAATTATTAGTTGCCCTTTTTTTCAAAAAATTCACGCTTAATTAGTTAACGCTTTCGGTTCGGAAACTCGGTTTTACTAATTGTGGGTTCGAATCCTAGATGAGAACCATTAACCACTTCAAGGTTTTTATGACTTAATGTGCATACTATTTCAACCATGCGCAATTAATTAAGCTAATTGTTGCTGACAGTAAAAACACATCACTATGAATCCTTTATATTGATATTTAGGAGTTTGAGACAATACCGTGTCAAACTTCTAAATCTGCTTATGAGAAACGTGGCGGGTATACCATCTGATCCCTCCTCAAAATAGAAAAGACACGAGAACAATATTGGAACTTTTATGGTTGTTATTATTATCTTTACAGTAAATTCAAATTTTGCTAATTTAAAATCGAATTATTATTAGTTGATATGTAGTCCTTAATATAATTAGCTTATATCTAAATCAGATTAGTTCGAATAAGTCTGTTCATGTCCAAGACTTGACATTAGTCTGGATAAAATGTGTTTTAAATAATAAATAATGTAGTAGTGAGATAAAGTTGAACTATTATCTGTAAAATGATGTGTATTTTCATGTAAGATTTAGGAACTTTTTAGAATTGTTTTTAACTGGGCCTTTGTCTTTCTTAGTAAGTTTCTAATATTCGTCGTCCATGAAATAAACTTTTGTTCTTTATTTCTTTTAACTGTTATATCTTTATTTAGTTATAGTTCTCATAAGGGGATGGTTGTGATGTAAAAAAATATATTACAAATGAAAAGGCTATTGAAACAGGTTTTAAAATTAAATAAAGATTTTGTTATTACATTTTAGGAAGTTATTAAAGATTACTTGTCCCGTTATAACATTCTCCCGTCTTGCGGCACTAAGTCTGAATAACTTTTGAATGATATTTCTGGTTTTCCAATACTTTAAGAAAATTCCATAAAAAATGCTATTTACAGATTTTGATTTACAAATGTTCACACATTTGAATTTTATTGTATAATAATGTTAAGTAAAATTGGCTACGACTAATTCTGAAAACAAGTCGGAATTCAATTGATACCTGTAGTCTATTAAATTAAACTTGATGAGACAAAAAGAATTAATAAAGGATTACAATTCGGTGCACAGAAAATGTAGGTGGCGGCGTCATTATGACCACCTGACAATAAAATACCTGGCAATAACAAAATAAAGCCATAAATTGTTTTATTACTTTCAATATTTTCGCTTGAACGTTTGAATTATATTTCTTGTTTTTTATTTCTAAAACAAAATTCCATAATAAAATGCTGTTTACAGATGTGGACATTTAAATTTTATTGTAAAACAATGTTAAGTAAAATTGTCTATGACTAATTCCGATAACTAGTCGGCATTCAACTGTTACCTCTAATCTACTAAACGAAACTTTACGAGACAAAATAATTAATAAAGGATTCTAATGCACAATACATGGCGGCGGCGTCTTTATGACCCCCTAACTAGTAATAACAAAATAGAGCCATAAATGATTGTATTAATTTCAATATTTTCACTTGAAATTTAATTTTTTATGAGTGTAAGATAAGTTACTAATTATTTTACAAGCACAGTTGCTATGTTATTTGTGTTAGATTTGAGTATTTAAAAAAATTTAAGACTACGTAAATCGATATTGTAGCTATTTAAATAAAATCAAGTTATCATGATTATAGCAAAAGTATTATATTTTTGTAGACATTGTAACTGTCAATAGGGATTAAATGTTAATATCTTGAAACGTATACCAGTGAGTTAAACAGAATCAGTGACAAGAGTAATACTATCTACTATTTTTACTAGTGTTATTGCAGTTGTATAATGAAAACCAAAATATGGTTCCGTTCATCTCTTGATAAATTCCGGTTCATGTTTAAGTCCAATAATACACAGCACAGGTCAACTAAAGATATATCAAATAATTATCCAGAAAACAGGCACAGGTCAACAAGAAGGCAATAAAATCGAAGTCCGTAAACAAAGAGAGTCGTGAGCAGAGTAGAAAACAATAAAAGCGCGTCGTCAATTGGCCAAGTGCAAATTACAACTAAACAGAGGCCATTGTTCCATATAATTTTAAAATTTTCGAAACGTCCTGATTGGTGTATTTGAAATTTGAGAGTGTGTGCGTGAGTATTGATACGTTATGAGCCGTTCAAAGCAAAATGTTACAGAACTGATCATGCTCTAAGTTTGTTGATTGTACATACAATGAAAGGTTCTCAGTGGGCAATGTCCATTCTACTTACTTCTGCAGAATTTTACACATAGTTTGAAAGTTAGAGAGACGTTTTTGCAATTTCGTAAGCCAATATGTCCCTACCTATCTAACTATTACTACTACTCTTTTTATTTATCTCTCTTTTATAAAGATGTAAATATTGATTATCGTGTATTAATAAAAATTGGAATAGTAAAATTATTTCATGTCAATGATTTGAAGGTGATTTCATGAGTTTTTTCTAAACTGAAATAACCATAGAAAATTATGAAAAAACCATTGTCACGTCTCATATCGTGAAGATTTGCGACTTTTTGGTAAATTCGGTTTAAAAGAAACTATGTTTATTTCAAGTTAAAAAAAAAACATGAAATCGTCCAAATCATTGACACGAAACCATTTTACTTCTCGAACTTTTTACAAGACAGGATAGAAAAATATGTATATCTTTATAAAAGAGAGATATTATATAGCCTATCTATTTAATTGATTTTTTTAAATATTACTTTATTTTATTAAATATAATAATGCATTCAGATGCAAACAACCGCGTTTATCGACTGACAACCAGTGCGGGGAGGTCAGCGTCGCTAGACGAATGTACGAGGCCACTCAGATAGTATTGCGAAAAAAAGATTTTTATGATAAATGACAGACTGGTCAGTTATAATCTCTTTCGAAAATATGATTATTTATAACTAAAAATAGGCTTCGTTCAACTTTCAAATTTTCCCTCCAACGTCTTTGCGAGTTAATTTAAATTATCGTGTCTCATTGAAAAATGCATGCACCGAGAACATTTTCGCGATATAATTTTTTACGATTTCAAGTGTCGCCTGAAACCGAACGAATCTTACGATAGACTTCAAATGGCATTCATGGATGAAGGCCCTTCTAAGGCAACCGTGTACCGTTGATGCACGTACTGCAGATTGGATCGGGAAGCCTTCACGAGATTATACACGTGCATCTTCGCGTGAGGAGGATAGTTTCACGCCGGGTGCCGCACAACCTCACCGATGCTCAGAAGCAAGCTCAGGTAGAATGGTGTCGTGATAAATGATAAAAAATGATTTGATTTGCAGCAGGCTCGTCTCGGCGTGTTTTCGACATCAGTACAGGTGATGAGTCCTGGATTTATCAATACGAAACGAAGCGCCAGGGACGGTTTTAGTGTTTCATAAAATAAAAAAACTTCGTTTTAAAAAACCGACTTCAAAAACTAAAAAGTATAAAATAACTTATTTCTAAAGCTATTTTTAATTATAATGTCTTATTTTTAATATATATTATGTTAAACATCTTAAAGTCGGTGCTTAGTAATTTTCAAAATATAGTAATTTTTATGTTTTACTTTGCAACGACTTCAAGATGTTTTAGTACTTATATTAAAAATAAGACATTATAATTAAAAATAGCTTTAGAAATAAGTTATTTTATACTTTTTGAAGTCGGTTTTTTAAACGAAGTTTTTTTATTTTATTTGTTACTTTTTAGTGCCGCGCTCGCACCGCGCTCCGTTCTCCGTTCTCCGTTCCGTGCTCGCGGAACAAAAAAATGTTCGTAAAATGAAAACTACTGGGCCAAACTATGTCAAATTTTTAGGAGACCAAATGGCAGCTAATCCGCGTCGAACAAAAAAAGAATCACGTAAATCGCATGATAAATCTCGGAGTAATCGGTGAACATACATAAAAAAAAAGATCCCACGAATTGAGAACCTCCTTTTTTTGAAGTCGGTTACAAACGAATTAACGCCTACCAAAGTGAAGTGATCTAGAAACAGGGGGAAGATTTTGATTGAGAGTTTTTTCAATTTGACTGGGTTTTTGCTGTCAATTCATTCACGAAACCAAAAAAGCATCAACGTCGGTCAAATTCCTGGGTCGCGCTCCATACAACCCTTTTTTTTTTTTTGAGACGAGGGAAAATGCTAACACCGATTTACGCACAAACTGGGCCGTTGCTAGGAAACGGCACGCATCGACCGGGGGCGATAACACTGCAGCAATTGTATGCTCTTGGCAGTGCCCGTCCGCGATCGACGTCACAGAGTAGTGTGGAAAGACTCCGAGCATTGCTACACGAGCGAGCAACCCCAATACCCACTAAAAACCCCCTCCTCCCTGTCGACCCTGCGCTTTTGTTTGTGATGGAAGGAAGAAGAAGACTGAGATATAATAGAACATAGTTACGTAACAGTCGATCCAGCGGCGACCTCGAGTAGAGACCGTAGCACGCGCCGAAGGACTTCGCTCCCTATCCCTTTCTGCGGCCTCTTTGAGAGACATTACTGCCTCACAAAAAGTAACCGCAGCTTCCCAGCGGTCGTCGCTCTGCAACATGACCGTTACCAAGTCACCGAGCGATCCGACGGCTCCTACGTGCGCCTCGAGATCGAAACGCTGCGGCGTCCATGCTGCGCACTCGACCAGCGTGTGAAGCGCCGTTTCGGGTGCGCCGCACTGGCGGCAGTCCGGAGAAGACAAGCAGCCCACAATGTGACAGAGATACTGATCGAAACAACCGTGTCCGGTCAGTATCTGCGTCATCCTGAAGGTCAGGGTTCCGCTGGTGCGGGTGACCCATTCCTCCAGCTGTGGCCTGATTGCGTCCACCGTAAAGCCGCCGTCCGCAGGGTGTTCGAGGTCTCGTGACCATTCGACGAGGCAGCAAGCGGTTTCCCGCTTCCTGACCGTCTCGATTTCGACATGACAGAAGGTCAGGCTTCTAGCTAGGGCATCCTGCCGGGTACGGCGAACTCTGGTCAGGACGTCTGCCTGGAGATGCCAGGGCAGCTCGCCTGCCAGAAGAGTCGCCGCCGTCCACGACACTGTGCGATACCCCCGTATGGTCCTCACAACCAGAACCCGCTGCGCGCGGTGCAGCAGGGTTCTGTTGTGGCGGTGAAGGGCGTCGGACCAGACGGGCGCACCGTACAGCGCCATACTCCTCAGGATGCCGGAGTAAAGTTTCCGCGTCGCACCCCTCGGGCCCCCCACGTTGGGAAGTAGCCTGGAGAGTTCGCCCGCGGATTTGACGAGTTTGGGAACTAGCTGCTCAAAGTGCGCTTTTATTTTTATTTTATTTTTATTTTATTTTTTGAACTTAGAACAGCCATTTCTCATCAAGAACTAACCCAAGATATTTCATCTTGGGCCCTACTCTGATTGCCATCCCCTGAACTGTAACGAACAAGTCCAGGAGGGGGGGGGGGGTTACGGAACTTCCTATGGAACATGATGGCCTCCGTTTTCGCGTGGGAGACCCTCAAGCCCAGTCTAGCTATTCGATCTACGACAATTGCCAACCCGTCGTTGGCGACGTCCACGGATTCCGCAAAAGACGCAGCCCGTGCCGTGAGTAGGGTGTCGTCTGCAAAGCAGATCAGCCCTACCCCGGGCCGGACCGAAACCCGAAGGATCCTGTCATAACCTACGTTCCGAAGAATCGGCCCGAGGACCGACCCCTGTGGAACGCCGCACGCGACGCGTCGCCGACCTAACACGGGATTGCCGGACTCACCGCCCTCCCAAAGGATATGCCGATCCCGCAGGTACTCGCCCAACAGCCTCGTGAGGTACGGGGGGACTCCATGCGCGCGGAGCCCCTCCCTGATCGTCTCATGAGGGAGACTGTTAAAGGCGTTCGCTATGTCTAGCGACACCGCAAGTACGACATCCTTCGCTTGGACGGCTTCGTCCGTCAACATTCGCAGCGTCTCGAAGGCGTCCATCGTGGAGCGCCTCCGCCGAAACCCGAACTGCGTTTCTGAGAGCCCCGGCTCCATAGCGTCGAGATGCTTCATGAGCCGCTCCGCCAAGATCTTTTCGAAGACCTTAGCGACCTCGTTTAGTAGCACTATGGGCCTGAAGGCGGACGGATCGTTGGGAGGCCGACCTCCCTTGGGAATAAGGCACAAACGCCCCTCTTTCCATTGCGACGGGAACCTACCTGCGCGAATACAGGCTTCGAAAAGGTTCCGCAGCTGGCTGCGTAGATGTTTTGCAGCCAGGAAGAGGAGTCGACCTGGAACCCCGTCGGGTCCCGGTGCCGTCTTCCTGCCCCGGAGCCGGTCCAGGGCATCGTCTAGTTCCCCCTCGGAGATGGAGTGAGGCTCCTCGTCCGTGGGGGTGTCGGGAACGGGTGGACCCATACTGGGGGGAGTGAAGTTCCCCGGATCCGGGAAGAGCCCATCGATAACCGACCGGAGCACCTCGGGTTCAAGCGTTTCCGTGACCGTGGATGTACAAGGCCGCAACTTGTTGCGGGCCCCACGGTATGGGCGCCCCCAAGGGTCCCGATCGAGTGTCTCGAGGAGCTCGGCCCGAGCCCAGGCTTTCGCTTGCAATATTGCAATCGAAAGGGCCTTTCTGGCCTCCCTAAACTCGCCCACGAGTCCATTTTCCGCGACGAAGTCCGGAGGACGGCGCGCCCTGCAGCGTTTGAGCCTGTGGCTGATGATGCGAACTGCCTTTCGCATCTCGCCCAGCTCCTCGGTCCACCAGTGGACCGATTGCTTGCACGGAGGCTGCCGCTTGGAGACGCGAGGCATCGCCGCGTCGCAGACCCTCGTCAGGGTCTTGCGCATGTGCTCTGCCTGCAACTCCAAATTCGCGAATTCGGCTGGGTAGGCCCAGCTTTCCGAGAGTGCCCACTCCTCGGCCTGCTCCGGATCGAGCTTGGTAAGGGCCCAACGCGGGAGGACAGGGGGGCGATGAACAGGGCTCAGATCGGAGGAGGGGATGGTAAGCTCAAATCTGATATACCGATGATCAGAGAGCGACTCCACCTCCTCCAGCACCCTCCATCCGGTGACTCGCGGGCGGCCGCATGAGTGGCGAATGACAGGTCGATGATCGATCCACCCCGTGCGCGCACGCAGGTCTGGACCGACCCCTGGTTCAGTATGGTCAGGCCGGCTTGAAGAGCCCAATCCTTGACCGCCCGACCCCTAGGGTTCGTGAAAACGTTTCCCCAGGATAGGTGCTTTGCATTAAAGTCGCCCATCACGAAAATCGTTTTAGGCGACAGTCTGCGTACGGCAGCCCCGATGGCGTCCAAGTGAAGCTCGAACTCCGCCAGGGGGCGGTTGGGCGAGAAGTAAACGCCTATGACGACGATGCTCCCGCTCTCCGCCACAACATAGCCCTTTCCTCTTTCGAGACACGTAAGCGGTGTGCAGGGCCCGGCTCTGGCCACCACCGCTACCATGTCGTCGAGATCGCCCACCCAATTACCGGAAGGAGGAACGTAATAAGGTTCGCTTATTACGGCCAAGTTCGCTTGCCACTCCGCCATCGCCTGCAGGCACAAGTCCTGGGCGGTGGGGGAGTGGTTTACGTTGGCTTGAAAAAACGCTGTTACAGGCGTACTAGACATTGGAGGTGTCCATTACCTGTACTCCCAATTTGCCGTTGGGTGATTTCGTCCGCGAGTGGACGAATTTGCCCTTCACGTAGGGAGGCTGGCAGAACCTCGCTAACGTGGGGTGGGCAGCGTTGAGTCCCCCCGCCGCGCACGCCGCGCAGTGGGGGTTCCGTGGCGTGCAGTCCGGCATCTTGTGTCCGCTCGTAGCTCCATACAGCCCTAGCACCGTGTGACTTCTTTTTATTACCGAAAATAAAAAATCAACTCGAAGGAATACAATTTTAGTCGCCGGAAAATGCGCTGTCAGCGTTCGTTCAAGCTGTAAACGAGGTGTCTGCGGCGGACTGCAAAAAGTGTTTCGAAAACTGGTTCAGAAGCATGAAATTTTGTATAGAGGCTGGTGGAGAGTACTTTGAAAAGATTTAATCAAAAAATATTTACCTATAAAACATGTTTTTATTTTATTTTCGCAAAGCGTAAGTACGTATGCCGATTATCTAAGCTTAGCATAAGCAAAATATTATTACAACTAGCGTATTCTGAAAATCTATAATGGTACTAATAATCCTGTACCCCTTGCAGCAACACATGTTTTGTTAACTTTGAAGTTTAAATTGTCTGTAAAATTATTTTTAAATGGCTGCCTTAATTATTTATTGACAATTGTTTGCATTTATATTTTAAGCGTTAAAATATAATATATTATTTCATTATATTGCTAATCAATAATCCGTTTACATTCATGACCGACTTTCAAACAAGAACTTTAAGCTGTTCGCGTTCTAAGTTCTGAGAAGTCATGTTGGTTTTCATAAAAGCTTTATAAAATTGGGAATTCTTATAATTATATTCATGTTTATTGGGGGGTCTATGTAATTATATTAGCCCGAGGAATCAGAACGCAAGATACGCTTTTCCACAACGATCGAGACATTATTACAGTACAGACGGAACGGAAATCTCTCATCAACAAACTGCGCTTTTTATGTTATTACGATCTTCTACCTTGCGTTTTCGACTTGTTATATTTGATTGTGTTCATAAGAGCTGTGAATTACGTGTGATAGCAAAAGTAATAATAATAATCTGAAATATTATAATCAATGTTTATTACACTAGAATTATTACAATTATTAATACAGCACAATAATACACAGAAATATTAGGACATCTCCAAGAGTTGTCCCCACACTTGTCAGGTGTCGAGCAGCAATTTGCCCTTAAAGAATGCTCATGCTGCAACTGCCATTACCGAACAGTAATTATCGACCACAATATACTATGGGCCTCTTGACCAACAGAGCTTTCGCTCTGTTCTACCGTCATGGTAGATTGCTGGTTGTAGCCCCCTCTGCCCGAACACAGAGTATTTATAAGATCTTCGTAGTACGTCTGCAGTGACACCATCCTGTAATACTTTGGCGCCACTTCATTTTCACCAACTTCCGCCATCCAACCAACTTCCAACTTCCGGTAACTTCATTTTCGATATCCGTTGGCTCGATAATAAATGCTTCTACGTTGACATCCGGTTATACGACTTCCGATTACTACATTAATGAATACTCTATCCGGTTATTGACTACTTCCGTCATATGGTTACTTTACAATAACAAATACGATTCCAACACGTACGTGTACTTCTAACAAATTTTATGAAAATGCTAGTAAAAGTTTCACTATTTTCGTGATATTGTTTTATTTATTACTTACTACTACTAGACCTTATTTACCTACACTCGAAAAATATCAATGTTCATGCTTGGTTTACTGAGAGATTAATATTATAATATCTGCATTAAAACAAATAATTACAAATTTCAATTGTAGTTATAATTTTGTAACTATTATATTTTTTATTGTTAGTAATTAAAATTTTAATTGTATTTATGTGCAATAAAAAAATTCAAAACCGACTTCTACAGTAAGTAAAAAGCAAAAAAAAAATCTACAACATCTTGAAGGCGATGTAAACCATAAAAATGACTATATTTCGTTGTTGTTACAATGTAGGTGTATGGTAATTTTTATAGTTTGTTTGGAACCGACTTCAAGATATTGTAGAAAATTTAACTTTTTGCTTTTAGTTGCTCTTAAAGTCGGTTTATTCTGTTAGAAAATGTGTACACTTTATAGTTTACATATATGGTATTCCTAATAAGGTAGCTTCTTGAATGCGTAAACGAAACGAAAGATATTATGTGAAATACATCATTATCATGGTAACGCAAACAAAGTTTCGCTAGAACATATTGGTCACTTAATAAATGTACATTAGTCAGTCATGACACTCGCCGGCCACTGCCGCAGTACGGCTCGTGCATTTTGGTTTACAGAAAGTCAACTCATTTTTATCCCTTGTTTTAGAAGTCCGATTGGTGGAAATGCTTGACAAAAATTGTTACACATTATTTATGATTGCACCTGTCGTCTGGTTTAGGTAGAATTTTCGTTTAAATCTCAATTCCAATCGTCGATGTTTTCTAAATACGACGGATCTCGAACTCAATTTGCGCGGTTTTGCTGTATATCGTTATGGATTTCTATTGTACGCCTTCGTAGTTCTATAGTCCGGTCAATCTAGATCAAAAAATGAGAGTGAAGGTGCATAAAATCACAACAAGCTGAAAATCAGTTGTCAAATTGTTCAAAACAAACACATACAATTTTTGTGTGAGGTACTTTTATAATAAAACTTACCGTTTTGCTAAAAATCGCGGAAAAATAATTTCTTTGACCTTTGACCTCGAGTAAAAAACTTATTTTTTTTATTTATAATTATGTTTTGAACTTACTGATTTTCAACTTGTGATTTTATGCACCTTCGAATGTCTAGATTGACCGGACTACTAGTCAATTTGTCTTTTTTTAAATACCTTTAATGTACAGACACGGCATGTTTAGAATTTTATAATATTATGTATATACAGCTGAATTGAGAACATTTTCATATTTTGTATTGGGATAAAAATAGTCTATAAAAAAATATTGAGAATAAAAAGGTAGCTTTTGGCCAACTACATAAGTTACGTTTAATCATTCAATTTAGGTAAAATGAACATAAAAATAATCATCAAAATCGGTTTAGAAACAATAAGTTTTGGCTGAAGGTACATATAAAATATCTATATTTATACAACGAACTGAGAACCTTTTTTTTAGGTCGATTAAAAATAAAGTTTCAAACAGACTACTGGTCGCGACCGATGGACGCTGCTGATACCCGCGATTCGGGTATCTAATGAAATCGGGTATCTTCGCGTACTAACTACTACCAGGGCGTTCCATTAGGGACTCACAACGACCACGTTCACGACCGCGATTTTTCCCGTTCCACTTGCTTGCGGACGTTATAATCATAAACGCTTGTGGAACGGGTTATGGAGCGTTGATGTCATTAATGTCATATGCAAATGTCATTGGTTGATATGAAAATCGCGCTTTTTTCAATGTGTTGACTAATTTATGTTAAAAGAAATATAGCTATTTATACAAAATGTCCTTAATGGGGTCAATTGGGTACCGGCTACTTCATCGCGGTAATAATTCAGAAGAAAGCAATTCGCATAGCTCAGATGAAGAGTGGACGTTAAGTTTATAAAACGTAATACTAAAAAACCGATCGTTATTCAGATGAAGAATTTAAAAGCCACTTTAGACTTTCAAGAAATACATTTAATTATCTATTATCTATCTATCTATAATTCTGAATTCTGAGTTATAACTCTTTCGTATAATTCTGCAGCAAAAGCTATGTCTACAAACAATGAATTTCTCATTATTATATAATTATATTCAAGTCAACGATAATGAATACTGATCAGAAATAAATTATGTAAATAAATGTTAATAACAAATAAAGGGAAATGATAGATGGCCGTTCCATTACATTAAAATGAATTTTATAAAATTAATAAAGAAAGATATTTTTTCATTCACCATCTTTGTTTCAAAATTCGCGCCTTTGTCAACGTATTGACAAGAGAGAATTAATGCTCTGTGGTCAACGCCCACTTCAACCCACCTTTTGAAATGGGTTGTTGCGGGCGTTGTGTGATCCACCCAGGGGGTGCCGCCCTGGACACTTCTCCGTCCAGGTAACGGTGCAACGGGATGCGTCCCAGGGGCTCCGAGCGGCCACAGTCACATTCGAAAATGATGACGTCATTAGTGACGTTTTCGCCACGACCACGACGATCGCGGTCGCCTTGTGGAACGGCTAACTGAGCATTTTGGGCGTTGTGCGTTACTAATGGAACGCCCTATATGTGTAATAAAGTACTGGCCGTAAGTCGCGAATACAATTAGGGGTTATCCTTGAACGTTTTATTGAAATATGGATTCAGTGATTCCAAGTCTCTTCAGAGAAACGCGCTTTTAAAAATACTTTTGTTTTCATAATAAGATTGCAATACATGTCGATATTTAATGAAGAAGTTCAATATTATTATATTCATTTGAGTGTTACACTGAACAATAGACAAATTTTTATAAGTTTTTCTTTGCTTTTTTAGTGTTGCTATTCTAGCGACTTGTTCTTAAATCTAATGTTGATTTTTGCTGAAAAATAATATTCACTGACTTCTAGCGACTTTTTTAGGCTCAAACTAATGTAAGATTTCTTACTATAGAAATTAAAAATGTGAATTACTGAAGATAATTAAACAAACATATTTTTTAAGTTTAGGTGCTAACTTTTAAGTACATTGTTCCGTTTTAACTGTTACTTTTCATAATTTCTGTTTATTGTTTAACTGATCGAAGTATGCGTTTGAATTTGTAGCTAGCCGTACTATTATAGGGAAACTCACCTACCTAGTAGAATGTGGTTGTTGATGGATAGTTACGATAATAACCTCAGATCACTGGTCACTACAATTTGAATAATAGGTTTAAATTGTTTTCATTGCAATTTCACACTATATGAATATGAGATTACTTTTTCAACGACACTGCCAGAATTGTCTCTGTTATTTTTTTCAGTTGTAGCTAGGTAACCAATTTATTTAAATAGCGAACACTACAGTTTTTCTCTAGGGCCAGCTACAACTCCAACACTTACAACTATATTAATTAAATAGAAAATATAACGACGATGCAATATATTGCATCGCCTTCATACATTATATTTTACTAACATTTATATGAATTAGGTAGTAAAGTATAATATTTAGGTACACTTGCATACTGGTAAGACTTTCTAAATTGTAACATGCATAATTTTTAGTAAACAATAAATAATGGCATTTTTGCGTTATATGTTATGAAGCCCTAAATATATATATATATATATATATATATATATAAAGTATGGTATAAAGTATAAACAGTATACGATATAGTAAATTGAGAAGATGAGTATTTCGGCGAAGTGAGATAGATAACCCCTTGAGCTTTTTACGATATTCAGAAACGTAGTCATATTATTAAATCAAATATAAACCTTACGCAAATATTTTGAAGATGCTCGAGCTTAATGATTTGCTCTTGAGTGACAACTAGACAGCATAGTCGAGGATGAGTAGTAGAATTGATTGAGCAAGTTAAACCCTAGTGGCAATCGGAAGGAAATTTTTCAGCGATGCATAGGATGCAAAATCTTGCGGCTTAATTCAGGAATGTGGGATCCCCAAAGAAATTTCTTGTCCATTATAACGCCAGGATTCTTGACTTGATAACTGACAGAAATAGGTATATCAACATTGGGAAGCAGTGAAAAATCTATTTTATATATAATTAGAGTTTAATTGGTATTCACTCTAAGTCCATGGGAGGTATTCCAGTTGTATATGCGATTCAGATCATTATTGATAACCTTAATAGCGTTATGTAAGTAGTGCGCCTGAGTATAAATCTGCAAAATATCTGCATAGAGATGGTAGGAAGAAGAGGTCTTTAGAGATAAAATGTATAAAAATTGAAAATGGAAGAGGAAATAAAGCACCGCCTTGAGGAACGCCGGCAGAGATTTTGCCACGATGACAACATATAATCGTTACGAACATGTTGCCGGCGTTCAACCAGGTAACTATGAAACCAAACAATTGCAGATTGAGATATGTTGAGAGAGCGGAGAATTTCAGTAAGTATATCAGAATCTACGTGATTAAATGCTGTGCTGAAGTCTAGCAGTGACAGAATAGTCACCAAACCTTGGTTGGGCCTTGGCGTATATCATTGATGATTTTAATCAGCATATAGTATCAGTATATATATAATAATAGTAAGGTGTCGAGTGCGGTCGTTTCGACGCCGCGCGACCGCCTAAAGGTTAATATTTACTCTTTTAATTTAAAGTGTATTTAATTGGAATGGAATATTTAGAGGCATGGTACAAGCGTTCTATTATTATTTTTATACCGATCGAACATTATTTTTCCAATTTCGAAGTTTTAACGACAAATTTTAGATGAAAACTATTTTACGGTTCTTTTTTGGCTCCGGCTAGCGATTTTAAATATTATTTATTGGCAACACTCTTTTCCAGCTTCACGACGAAAACCAAAGAGTATATTGAATATATGACGAAAACAACGGATTAGTAAGTATGGAAGATAGTGCGTTAGATTGATTGCGCCGCAAATAATTTTCTCGGGTAAGTTGTTTTACTTATTAGTATTCTTATAAATATAATTACTCCTTTACATCAACGATGTGTACTGTTAATCTTGGCACTACAATCCTTCTGTATGAATACCCGGGAAACGTCGTTTATTGTTTATGCGGGGTGTGTGCTTTAGTATTCATTTAAGTTGATAATTTTGTCCCCCTATACTTCTAATGTAATTTTTATGTATATCGTGAGGTATATTACTTATATTAACATTGATTTTGTATAATATACTAATGTATCTTTCTCTAACATATAGTTTTATAAAGAGGTTATACAGATCACCCACCTAATACTAAATTTGTTTTTTCCAGTGTTGCGTTTGATGAGGAATGAATGTGAATAAATACAGCTAAGTTTGAGTTGCATTAAGGGAACAATTTAATTAAGTTACTGAATAATAAACAAAACCAGAATGGCTACTTTGGAGCAACAAGCTTCAAAACTTTTAGATTTCAATCAGAAATTTGATATAAACTTACTCGACAATATTGTGGGGTTTATGTATTCCGCTGTGGGGGAGCAACAACGCATCGCCCAAGATATATTAACTGCACTTAAAGAACATCCTGATGCTTGGACCCGAGTTGACACTATATTGGAGTATTCTCAAAACCAGGAAACAAAATATTATGCTTTAAAAATTCTGGAACAAGTAATACAAACAAGATGGAAAGTATTACCAAGAAACCAATGTGAAGGCATAAAGAAGTATATTGTTGGTCTTATTATCAAGAATTCATCAGACCCTGTCACTATGGAAAACAATAAAGTATATTTAAAAAAACTCAACATGATCTTAATTGAAGTTTTAAAAAGAGAATGGCCACATAATTGGGAGACTTTTATTAGTGATATTGTGGGGGCATCTAAAACCAATGAAAGTCTCTGTCAAAACAATATGGTTATATTAAAATTGCTCAGTGAAGAAGTATTTGTTTTCAGTACTGGACAACTAACTCAAACTAAAGCTAAACATCTTAAAGATACAATGTGTGCTGAATTCAGTCAGATATTTCAACTTTGCCAATTTGTTTTGGATAATTCACAAAATGCACCTCTTGTTGATGCCACTCTTCATACACTGTTGAGGTTTTTGAACTGGATACCTCTTGGTTACATTTTTGAAATGAAATTGATCAGTACATTGATATTTAAGTTTTTAAATGTTCCTATGTTCCGTAATGTTACATTAAGCTGTCTTACTGAGATAGCGGGGGTTACTGTGAGCAATTATGAGGAACAATTTGTTGCTTTGCTTGTACAGACAATGGAACAACTGGAGGTTATGTTGCCACTCTCAACCAATATTCGAGAAGCATATGCAGCTGGCAGGGACCAGGAACAGGTATTCATACAAAACTTGGCCCTCTTTCTCTGCACATATTTAAAAGAGCATGGCCCCCTGATTGAAAGAAGAGGATTGAATAACACTCTTATGAATGCCCTCCGATATCTAGTGCTTATATCTGAAGTTGAGGAAGTAGAAATCTTCAAGATATGTTTGGAATTTTGGAATGCTCTTGCTGCTGATTTGTATAAAATTGCACCATCTTCTCACTCTTCAAGCCTCTATACTCTTGGAAGGAGTGTTGGAAGGAAAGCTTTGTACTCTGAAGTACTGAGCAGTGTAAGATACATTATGATCTCAAGAATGGCAAAACCAGAGGAAGTTTTGGTAGTTGAAAATGAAAATGGTGAGGTTGTTAGGGAGTTTATGAAGGATACTGATTCCATTAATTTGTACAAGAATATGAGGGAAACTTTAGTGTATTTAACTCACTTGGATTACCAAGATACAGAACGCATCATGACAGAGAAATTACAAAATCAAGTGAATGGTAGTGAGTGGTCATGGAAGAACCTCAATACCCTTTGCTGGGCTATTGGATCCATTTCTGGGGCTATGATGGAAGAGGATGAGAAACGCTTTTTAGTTGTTGTGATTAAGGAACTCTTGGGATTGTGTGAGCAAAAGAAAGGCAAAGATAACAAAGCTATTATTGCCAGCAATATAATGTATGTTGTTGGCCAGTATCCTCGGTTCCTAAGAGCTCATTGGAAGTTTTTGAAAACTGTTGTGAATAAACTTTTTGAGTTCATGCATGAAACGCATGATGGTGTCCAAGACATGGCCTGTGACACATTCATCAAAATAGCACTTAAGTGTCGACGCCACTTTGTCACTACTCAAGTAGGTGAAGCATGCCCCTTTATTGAGGAAATTCTCAGCACAATTAGTTCCATTATATGTGATTTGCAAACTCTCCAAGTGCACACTTTCTATGAAGCTGTGGGGTATATGATTAGTGCACAAGTGGATCAAGTGGCCCAAGAGCAGCTTATTGAGAAATACATGCACCTACCAAATCAAGTTTGGGATGACATTATATCCCAGGCGTCACATAACGTGGATATTTTGAAGGATCCAGAACCAGTAAAGCAACTTGTCAGCATTCTTAAGACTAATGTGCGCGCTTGTCGTGCTTTAGGACATCCATATGTTTTGCAACTTGGGAGAATATATCTGGATATGCTTAATGTATACAAAGTTATGTCTGAAAATATTAGTCAGGCTATCGGATTGAATGGTGTTGTTGTTATCAAGCAACCACTGATCAAAAATATGCGAATAATAAAGAAAGAAACACTTAAACTGATTGCAAGTTGGGTGTCACGATCCACTGATAACAGCATGGTACTAGAAAACTTCATTCCTCCGCTTTTAGATGCTGTCCTATTAGATTATCAAAGAACAGCAGTACCGGAAGCTCGAGAACCTGAGGTTTTGTCATGTATGGGAGCCATTGTGTACAAACTTGGTGGGCACATTACATCTGAAGTGCCCAAAATATTTGATGCTGTTTTTGAATGTACCCTTGAAATGATCAACAAAGACTTTGAGGAATACCCCGACCACAGGACTGAGTTTTTCCTCTTACTGCAGGCTGTCAATACTAATTGTTTCAAGGCATTCTTGAGTATACCTCCAGCACAGTTCAAATTGGTATTGGATTCAATAATTTGGGCATTTAAACACACCATGAGGAACGTGGCAGACACTGGCTTGCAGATACTTTACAAACTGCTGCAAAATGTTGAGCAGCACCCGCAAGCAGCTCAGAGTTTTTATCAGACATATTTGTGTGATATTCTGGAGCACGTGTTCAGTGTAGTCACTGACACCTCACATGGTGCTGGCCTCACAATGCATGCTACTATTTTGGCACACATATTCTCATTGGTGGAAGCAGGTCGAGTAACAGTACTGCTGGGTCCAACTCCTGATAATGTTCTACACATTCAGGTATTTTCATTTTTCCAATTTTACTTTTAAATAAGGATCCGTTTTTATGATATTACATAGAACATACTAGTACTTACAATCTTTTTAATTTACTTAGGCTGGTGTATGTGACACTTAACAGTTGGTTAAAAAATATTATTTTATTTTAACCGTTGGTTAATGTCTATGTCTATGCATAGCAGCCTTGGCCTGTTAGTCGGATCTAAAATAAATATATTGTTGTTCCTTAATAGCTTTGTTATCCAAGTCAATAGGTGATGTTATATTTAATTCCAATATCATAGTCTCGAAAATTGCAGTATTAGTAGTTTTCATAGAGAGTAGAAAACTCTTTATCAAAGTATAGACAAACAAGAAAGTCGTAGTTGGCCTTATTATTGAAAAGTGACCTCTATTTAAGACTAACGCATTGTTAAATGCTGTATAAGAAGTGTAGAAGTGACAAGTTTACCAATTTATTAGAGTAACTAACAAATTCAAATACATTTCATTATTATCATAACAATACTTCTAAAGCAAGACTAATTCCAATTATAATTGTTATATTAACAGCCTCTATGGTTGAGTTGAATAAACCTTTGCCAGCCTGAAATGGTTTAGATTCTGGCATTATAAATTTCATAAACAAACTTTCCATTATTTACTATGATCTAGGTTGTGTGGGAATGATTTTTTGTCTATTAACATAACACAAGCATGACTTGTTTATATTGAGGTGATGTAATAATTATGTGATTTTGTCTGCCGATTATTATTGCCTATTAAGATAATTGTGACTAGTTAAAATTGGCATTTTCTTATTTAATTTCAGGAATATGTGGCTAACCTGCTTAAAACAGCCTTCCCCCATCTCACAGATAATCAAGTGAAAATAACAGTTCAAGGATTGTTCAATTTAAACCAAGATATTCCTGCATTCAAAGATCACCTGAGGGACTTCTTAGTGCAAATAAGGGTATGTATTAAGGTTATGTAATATTCCTATTATTATCCTGGAATTTTCATTATAATCTGTTGGGCAGTTTCAGGGTTATGATTAAACATTATTATAGATAGCAGTTTTTAAATCTAAATTTTTGCATTTATTTTGAAGTTACAAACAGACATTTAGTATTTATTTAATGGTATTAATACACTGAGGTTCTTTTTATAGAATTTCTAAAATTTGATTTCCTGTAGATAATAAGGGTGCGGAGAAGTCTTAAAAAATCAATTTTCTAAGACGAGTTTATTGCTCGACAGTTCTTAAAAGACTAAATTAATGACAATTAAATTGTTATGAACTACTTTAACCTTCGATCATATTGTTGATCGAAGACTTAAAATATAATTATTAGCCTAAACGATGATCAAGCGCTGAGTGGTCAGCACTTTCGTAGGCAAACGCAGGCCAGGTGCTTGCCTAACTCTGTTAAAGAATTTCTAAATAAAAAGTTATGCATTTTTCATCCTAAAAGTAATCCAAGTATTAGTTTATTAATATATTGAATATAATATATTGAACTTCAGAGATCAATTTACAATATACCTACCGAATGCCATGAAACTTGGTCCGTATCTAATGTTTTAAAGGAAAACAAACACATTATCATTTATTATTAGTTAGAATGAATCTGGATTAATTATATATTAGTTAACTTGGGGTTGAAGTTATTCAAATATGTGTACTGAACACCTCAGGAAAATATGTCTGTACTTTTCTGTAAAAATTGTTTACTTCAAGGTTAATTGTTTACACAAACAACACTTGTTCAAAATTAATCTAGTAGTTGCTAATCTGTTATGGTTTAGATTTAATTTCCTGTATTGAAATCTGTGCATCTTTGTGAGGCACAAAAAACAAATGAATAAATTCACTTCAGATCCGACCTTCTTTAATTCAATTAGATGTCACTGTGGTGGAGAAGAGAGTTGATCTCTCTCCACAACACCAGATGGTGATTGCTTAACTAAGTGAAACCCCAAGAGTTTACCGCAGCCTCCAACTAGTGTGTTAGAGCTGATGTAGAATCAGTCAAGTGTCACTGGGACAAGATTTAGGCAGCCACTACTGAATTAGTGAAGGTAGTTCTGAGCATGTCTAAAGGTGCACATGAGTGTGATTAGGAGATATGGTGGATGAAGGGCACAGTCTTATCACGGTCAGTGACAGGGAGTTTAGTGAGAAGAAAGCAGCAATCATCCAGATCTAGTGAAGGCTATGTTGCTTATGTTATGGGTAATATACAATGGAACATTCTGGGGCCAATTCCAGATACTCATTTTGACTTTCGGATCTAGCAGGAGTGCATTGTCTCGGGAGTATTATTATATTGTTGTACCTTAGGCAACCTAAGAACTATGGTCCCAGGTTTTGCCCTAAGAGTTTATCAGGGAGAACTAAAAACCAATGAATACTCCTCTATATTTCTCCTCTAGGGACCTGCAGAATAGCGATGCGCAAACTAAATCACCAATGAGATCAGTGACTTATAGATCTTTTCACTGATTCATCCGATTTGTTAGTTTTCATCATTCCACGTGACTAAAATCAATCTTAACGTAGTGAGTTAAAGATGTATTTTTAAAATCAAAGATTTAAAGAGTGATTTCGAATTTTGAAAGATTATACATCTTTTAAATCAAATCACTCCTGAGTTACACATCTCTACTGCAGAAGGCAGACTGTGTTACTGGCATTATGATCTGATGGGCATTGATGTCCAAAGGAATACCAAAAACCTATCATAGGTTAACACTAGGATATGCCCGTGACTTCGTCACGTCGTTTTATTCCCAGGATAAAACGTAACGCAAATTCTAAAAATTTGCTGTAGGTCATCGAAATCAGAAGAATAGTTTTCACGTGAATCCTGAAGAAACAAAAATGTGCATCGTATTTTCTGTCGTTTATAGTCTATTCCAGTTGGTTTTTTTCTTAAATAGCTTCAGTGTCCAGACACAGCATTATTAGAATTTTATAATATTACTAGAATGTACCCGCAACTTCGTCAACATTTGACTTGAAATTCCCGCGGGATTTCCGAGACACAAAGTACCTTAACTGTCGTTTTAGAGAAAACTGTAGGAATAAGCTAATTTTTATCCACCCGGACAACTAAAAACTGCTCCTGGGGAAAGCGTGGGATAAAAAATATCGCACATGTTATATAGTTTGTTGTCGATCGATAAAAAATCACATTGGAATTCGATCTTTTTAAATATGACTATTTTAAATCATTCACAGAAAAATTTACGCGCGATTCCCAAGATAAAAATTAGCTCAGATTTTAAGTCTAAGAATTTTTTGTCGATCAGCGAAAACCGCGTCTAAATTGACCCAGGAGTTTTTACGTGAATCTCGAACAAATAGACAAACAGACAAGAAATCTAAAAATGATGCATCGTGTTCTCCGTCGTTTATATAGTTTACTAGAGTTTTCCCCGCGGCTACGCCCCGTAAAAGACCCTAGGTAGTATAGCTCTTGTAGCGTAACATAGAGATTTTCGTACATAAAAAAATAATTAGGTGTTTTATATATTGTTACGAGCCAGGACTTGAATTAAACTGCCGTTGGAATTACTATAGAATTTATTAAAACTATACCAACACGTATAACATAGGTACACAATTCAATAACACACGCAAAGTCCGTCACTAAAATGTACACACGTCTTGCCTCGCTTGTGTTATCCCTTTGACTGCCCCACCCCTCCGTTCGGGCATTGTTTTATACTAAACTGTATAATACCGACAAAGGACCGCGTTCACTGAGTTAATCCGCACACCTGGCAAGCTTCGACGCAATGCAATAACAACAAGGATTAGTTCGACACTAATGACGGCCATAAAACAAGTACGATAACAATAGGATGTTTTTCTTAATTGCAAATTTTAAACACGAACTAAACAAAAGAACTCCGAATGCAGGAAAGGTAATAAACTGCGTTTTACGACAGGCAGGTGTGCGCATTTCTTTGAAGGCATGTAACAATGTATTATAAACCTTCAATACTTAAGTTTCTTGTTGAATTCACTACAATTATTAAAAAAACGAAGTCAATATAGTGTAGACAACTGCACAGTAAAACATAAGATAAGTCGTAGCCAACTTGATTTGTAGTACCTAATACGTATCGTATCGTATACCATCTCTGTATGTATACAAAGAAGTGTCCATCGAAATGCATTTAGAAATTAGGATGGCGCCACTTTAGCATCAGGGTGAATTTTAAAGAAAGCGCCAAAAGTTATTAGAGTAGTATTACAGAGTATTTGAGTTTTATAAAATTAAATAATACCGAGTTAGAAAAAATAATATTTTAGATTAAATTTTCTAATTCAGCATACATCAATCCGTTAACAATTGCTACATTCATACCACATAATTTGCCTACGCTAGCGCCGTTTCGCAGGATTTTTGAACTATTATTCACTGCTTACAGCTGGATACTTTTTCAACTTTACACCCACATGAGACGGTTCTCCTTGCCAATACCCTCCACACTACTACGTAATGAATGATAAGTAGGCAACCTGACAACGTATTTGTTATTCAATTACAGCGATAGTCGTCTACATCGCAATTGCAGCGCCGACTATTAGTCTTTTATTGGCATAAAACATATAAAAATTGTTTATTCGGGTTATAATCCAGCCGTATGTTGAGTTTCATTCATATCCGTTACACATTACGTTACGTTATATTACGTCGTTTTGTAACGTAGTTTTCACGTGATCAGACTGAAAGAGAGACAAAAATTCTAAAAAATTGCATTATCGGAATTATCCACCGTGATTTTTTTTCACATTTTTAATCGCAATGAACAAACTTGAACCATTTACAGATTTATTATAGTGTACATTCCAGTTGTTTTTTTTTTAAATAGCTCCAATGTGCACGGCATGTTTAGAATTTTATAATATTATAGATTACTCAAGGCCATTTCCATTCTATGGTTTGGAATGCTATTGGATGAATAGTATGCATCCACATAACTGTCGGAGTCCACCAGGGATCTGTCGTTAGGCTGTTTCTGTCCAGCTTAATATTAGACGCAGTGTCAAATAGCATCCGAGATGTGCATGAGGAACCTACCTAGTTACTCATGTATGCTGAAGATGTTGCAGAGACTGGTGCGGATAAAGCGTTTCTTGCGCCTTGGTATGAATGAAATGGCGTGAAAGGGCTCGCTTGAGAACGGCGTCTGGAACAATAAGACGGAGGACGAGGCAGACGCTTTTAATGCAACCGGACTTTTTAATTGTACGAGTACAGCAGACGGCCACCTAACCCACCTAATGGAAAGCGGTTAATAATTTATAACAATCAATTTATTTCATTAAATTCTCAAACATAATATAAATAATTCTGATTAGTAAGCCGGATGCGCACATTTCCTCATAATGTTTTCCTTGTGCCGTAATGTGATAAAAATAATTTAAACTATCATAGCATTTGTAGCTTATTATTAAAACATAATAATCTACAAATGCTTATTAGTGGTTTAAACAGAAATTTAATCTTATCAAGCATGGAGCGAATATTGAACGTCAGGCTTCTGGCGTACCTAGAAGCAAACTACCTGCTTAGTGATCGCCAATACGGTTTTCGCCGAAATCGCTCAACGGGTGATCTACTAGCGTACGCCACACACATCTATGTTCACCATAGTTCTCTCCGCAACTCCTTTTGTGCTGCATATTAACGATCTTCTTCAACCCGGAGTTTTTGGCTACGCAGATGACAGCACGGTTGTGGAGAGATATATGTCCAAGGCAATAGAGCCCAGATCCAGTTGCATAGAGAGATGATGGTTGAACGGCTGAACGTATCCTTGCAGGCGGTCTCTGAATGGGGTGATGCAAACTTGGTTACGTTCAACGCTTCCAAAACCCAGGCGTGTCTATTCTCTGCAAAACGGAGTCAATTTGATCTGACTCCCACTTTCAGGGGTGTATCCATTACATTGACAGACAGACTCCAGCTTCTGGGCATCTCTTTGACTCCAACACTCAATTTTGGCACGTACATAGTCTTTAGCGCAAGTGGCGGCCAAAAAGCTGGGTGTACTCGCAAAGGTGAGACAGTACTTCACGTCGGAACAACTGCTGAACCTATACCAAGCACAAGTTCGGTCCTGCATGGAGTACTGTTCTCATCTTTGGGACGGGTCAGCTAAATACCAGTTGGAGGCGTTGGAATCAATTGAGAAAAGAGCCAGGAAGCTGGTCGGCGATGATCGTCTTTTTGATGCTCGACTCCAGAGTCTAGAGCATAGACGGTAGGTCGCGGGGCTGACTGTGTTCTATCGGATACATTTCGGGGAGTGTTCCTCAGAATTGCACGAGCTGATTCCTCCATCCCCTTTTTACCATCGGACAACCAGACGGACCGGTTTACGCCACCGTTACATGGTGGAAACACCACCAGTCACAACCAAGCGTTTCGCCTCATCTTTTCTGGTGCGCACAGCCGAAGATTGGAATAATTTGCCGGAGTCATCACGACTGAATAGGTATCTTCTAGGTAAGCGTGCTCCATCCTAGACTGCGTCATCACTCAACATCAGGTGAGACAGTGGTCAAAGGCAAACCTATACTTCCATAGAAAAAAAAAGAAAAAAGTTATGATATCACACCTTTACGCTTGTACAAAATTTAGGGGCTCCGGCTTTTTGTGGCATGATAAAAGGCGTGTCAGATGATTTGACTCTTGTATCAATAAACATGTTACATCAGAAAAATAGCTTTAGCATTAGGTGAGAAAAATCGCCTGTTGTGTTGTATGCTATCTCATCAGGATACGTGCCGACGTCATTTGTATGACACACAAAAAGCATTAGCCACTAAGCTAAGCTGCGTGAATTACTATGTTTACAGGAATATACTGGCGAGGATGACAGTGATCTGTATTTGGAAGAGCGTCAGTCCGCGTTGCGCCAAGCCCAGGAGGAAAAGCGGAGAGTACAGTTATCGGTTCCGGGCATTCTGAACCCGCATGAACTGCCCGAAGAAATGCAAGATTAATATAGTTTTAAGATGCTCTGTAAACATTTAATAGTTCACATAACATGAAATTATATTAAGGACTTGACATATGTTATTTTACTAATTGCACATATGTAGCTCTGTGGTCAGGTCATTTTGAAAAAAGTTATTGTTATAACTATACATATTATTTGAGCTTTTTTAAATATATTGACCAGAGTAATAATGTACATAAACATTACAATTACGCACTTTAAACTGTTAATGTTTTTTTAGCAAATATTACATCAGTTTATTTGGCTTGTTTTAAATGTGTAGTAGTCTGCGCCAAATTTTATTTTGTCTGATTCAATCGAAGGGCTGCCCAATACGATTACGTACGGAAAAGCATTTTTAAGCGGCTTTTTGTCGAACTAGAATATGTGAAGTCTGGCAGACTATAGTTAAGAGAGATTGACATGTTTTGTGTACTATTGCTGTTTAAGGGAACCGTCTTTTGTGCATTTAAAATGTATCCTGTTTGCATTAAGTGAAATGTGTATAGATTAAAATAAATGTCCCAGTGTAAGACGATGAATGTTAGTTTATAAAGTATGGTAAAAACATAAAGGGATTGATATTTTAAAGGCACAACATGACTCTACATTAGTTATAACTTTGGGATGGATTAAGCATTAATTTACATTGCTAGAGAGAAGAAATAGGATATTTCTATGTTTTTAAATAATTAAACATCTAGTTAAAATGAAGTCTCTGTGATGGAGCCAGTGTCGGATGTTCAACATGTGCGTTACAGAATCTAAGTATTAACCAGTAGATTCTAGAAAAACCTTATATGGTATTGCTGTTAGTAATATTTTGATGTTTTGTTTAAATGTTGTCGAAACTAATTTCGTCAAGGTTTGGGAACTAATCATCTCAAGGTTTCCTTTTGCATTTGGGCCCGACTAACTATCAGTCCTTCAATTTTGTGTTTAAAATAAAGTATTAAATACGCCTAGTGTTTTAATTTATTGTTAAATTCGAGTTGAAAATGATTGGATCTCCTGATTAACACAAGATTGCTCAGTAACTTCTTTTGTGAGAGAAATTTGCCACGCAATTCATCTGTTCCGAATGGTCAAAAAGTTTTGCGGACTATTCTAGTTTCAACCCCCTTATTCAAAACATTTTATGGGGTCTATAAGCTTGTCAAAATTGCATGGCACATTTAATTTGATTATGAATAACGTTCCCACATTTTTTAACGAGCCTATAAACTTTGTGTATCTATCAAGGATAAGGAGGTTATAAAACGAATACAAATAAAGGGAGAAAGCGTACATACATCTAAAGAATACAATCGTTATAATGGGAACTGCTAGAGACGACAGTCGTCTAACAATAAATTAATCGTTACGACAGTGTGAACGCGCCCTTACGGGCTATCTACGACCCTACCTCGTATCTGCTAGCCTACCTGCTATCTACGGCTTTCTAAAAAGCCCTCCGTGACGGTGAACCTTGCACTCCCGTTGCGCATCCCGAGTTGACGTCTTCCGTCGGCCTTTCTACCTTCGGCGGCGCTTCTTAGCGGACCAGACGACGAGCGTGAAGCTGCTGGGAGAGTGTCCGTGCAACCAGGCAGGCGGACTCGACTCTTCCCCTCGTCGTGTGGGAACACAGCAGCTCAGGCTAGTGCCGTTCTATCTTTCTATTATCCTTCCGCAGCCAAAGTAAGTGGTTCGGCGGTTGTGCAAAGTTAAACGGTGAAGACTATCCAGTCTATTCATTTTAAAAAAGATTTTTTTAATTTAATCTTTTATTTGGCTTAGCCGACCTATTTTTATTCTGCGGTGGGTCCTAAAACCCAAACACCGCAAAAGGATAAGGATAAGATGTCATTTCATCGGTAAATTTTAGCAGTTTTCTTATGTTTTTTTAATGAAAACATAAAATTTAATTTCGATAAATTGAATTGATTGATATTGTCAAGTGATAAATGCGATTAGTTTCCAAAAGATAGGATTTTTTTAGAGTCGTTGTGACTCGATGAAACGAAAAAGCGACACTAAAAAGAGATAAACATATAAATCTATAAGACTAAGCCTGCTAGAGAATGAGATAGAATACATTATATTTAATAATATAAATACTATACTCATACAGATAGAATTGGAAAATATGGTAGGTATGTGTTTTATAATAATATGTAAACATTTAATAATGTCGCCTTTTTCTTCAAATAAAATCTGTTCTTTCTTTCTTCCTTTTGAAGTTTTGTGTTAATACGTCGAATTTCGTGTTTTAAAGCTTAAATATAGGTATTATAAAGATTAATGTGACCTCACGAAATTTAGAACCCCTCCCACCCCTTGTCACATTTTGTTTCCTTCTACTGCGTGTGAACGACACAACATTTTTTAATTTATTTTTTTATTTAAAAATTTCACTACCCAGTGATCTCTCTCCTAGTATAATAATGTACTCTTTTATTTATAATTCTTTATATATTCAATGTACTCTTTGTTTATAATAAAAAAGTACACTGTATATATATAATATAAACTTTATCTTCCTGCGGCCGGGCGGCTTGTCGTAAGAGGCGACAAAACAACCCACAGCCAGGTGGTAGGACATTTGCCCGACTGGATGGCTACCACCCCCTGGTCTAAAGTATGTCGCCATAACAACCTTGAGTTGTGTTCCGGCATTAGTGACCAGGTTCCAGTCTCCTTTAAGAGAGCAGCAGCGCATTTGTAGCACCTTTGATGTTGCAAATGTCCATAGGCGATGGTAACCGCTTTCCATCAAGTGGGCCATCTGCCTGTCTGCTGAACTCAAGCAATAAAAAAAAACTATGGTGTACTCTGTGACTGCTTCCGACAGATTAGCTTTAATCAAGTCCAATTTGGTGACTATTGATCGCAACAAGACTCCTTCACATGGTTGGGTTTGGGTAAGTTGAAAACGATAGCGTAACAAATTTAAAAAGATAGTATTAGTAAAAAAATATAGTACACAACCAGACGGACCGGTTAGCACCACCGTCACATGGTGGAAACACCACCAGTCAGAACCAAGCGTTTCGCTTCATCTTTTCTAGTGCGCACTGCCAAAGAGCGGAATTTTGCCCGAGTCTGTTTTTCCTGACAAATACAATCTTGAAGTCTTCAAGTCACGAGAGAATAGGTATTTTCTAGGTAAGCGTGCTCCATCCTAGACTTCGTAATCACTCAACATCAGGTGAGACAGTGGTCAAACGCAAACCTATACTTCCATAAAAAAACACTTTATTATTTTGAATTAAAAATACCTAAACATTAAATAATAGTAAATATAAGTAATAATTAGACGTACTATTAGACGCCTATGAACTCAATTACCTACTTCATAGAGAGCAATATGCAAACTTACTGTTCGAACAATCAGAATGTCAGAAGAAAAAGTATACATACGGGATAAAGTATATATACGGGAACTCCCCGTAAATAGTTCATGGATGACGATTTATATTTTATATATTCTGACTAAAGATTAGACAACGTGATTATATCTCAATGAACTTTTTTGTTTATGTTGGGTTAGCACCGAATGGTATTTAAATACTACTTATATTCGTCATATAGGCAAGGTATTGAAATTATAGTATGTTTTCGTACTATCGTTAGATATGGATGGTATATAGTACGAAGCATGAAATTGTAGTACAAAAACTATAATTATAGTACGAAATCCAACCCTGCTCTTTCACGTATTTATTAATAAAAGTATGTGTCTGTGCTCTTCCCGTTTAGTCAACGAGTTTTTGGGCTAAAGGCCTAGATAACATGTCATACTCGAAAAAAAACGAGTTAAGTTACAAATAAATGAAACACACCTGAGAACCGCGTCTTATAGGATCTGGAACGTTAAAGGTGTGCACATATTATAAGTCGCGGCTGATTGATACGGCTGAGGCGCGTGGCTTACAACGTATCTGGGTAAGGAAAGTCCATTGAAGTGTGCATGCACATTATAAGTCGTAAGTCACGGATTTGACCTTGAAAAATAACTTAGAATACACTAAGCACGTAAAAGATAAATTATTGAAAATATTTGTGCTATGATAATGGCATGCAGACATTCTCATACAGGTCGATATTTCAGTGAAAGAAAAAACTAAAAAATGCTTAATAATGTTTTTGGCTTTAACAGATAGGAAAAAGCGTTTAATCTAGGTTTGAAAACCCTTAGTTGGCAGCACTGGATAAGTCCTGTCCATTGTTACCGACTTAGCGCTTTCAGCGCAATATCCCATACTTTTTCATCGCTGTAGCGCCCAATAATATTATTTAGCGGTATTTTTAACTTACATTTCTATTCTCTGGAATATTGACGTATAAAAGAATATAATCGACTAAAGGCAAGCATTTACAATAAAGTAATTTATCGTTTCTTATTACCGTATTTTGTGCTGTTTTCGAAATACTTTTACTTACTAATACTTAATTTTTAAAAGTTGGTATAGTCATGGAAAAATATAGTTACTTCTATGATAAAAAGACTGGCACTGGCAGTTTCTGTGGTTGAGCGCAAATCAGAGGTGCTCAATAAGGCTAAGCGATAGTCCACACCGGGACATAATCTTTTACTATATAAAGCTCAAGTCCGTCCCCATGCTGAGCACTGCTCCCATCTTTGGGTTGGTGCACTCCAGTACCAGCTGCTTCCACTTGACTCCTTGCAGCGGCGAGCGGTCCGGATTGTCGACGATCCCAAAATTACAGACGGCTTAGGGTCAGCGCAGACAGAACGGAGCGCAGCGGAGAGAATTTATTAACGCACTTGAAAATAAACTTTAAAATTATTGCAATAAAGTGCATAAATGCTTGAACCTGACAAACGCGTCCTCGAAGATACACGGGAATCCCCGCGCGGCGTCGATTCGACTCCCGCGTCGTACGGACTCGTACGCGTCCGTACGACGACTTTCAGTGTTGTCACCGAGTTTAAAGATCGTTTTATAGTAATCATAAAACAAAACTCTTTTCGATGGTTCTAAAGTCGCACACAGTGTATTAAATTCACCAAAACTATATCTTTCTTGCCAACATTCCTCGACCCATGTTCTTCGTCTAACTTTCTGACGCCTTATTTTATTAACATGTTCTTCCATTTCTTCTTCTTCCGCCAAAAGGACAATTATAATCATATCCCAGTCCACCATCTTTGACGAAATTTCGCGACAAACTGCCATGTTTACTGTAGAGTGGTAACCCAGAACGGTTTACTTGCGTAGGCTCGCGAGGTCGCGCGTAAGCTCGAGCATACGCGATCCGTAAAGAATATGCCCGAGACAGCGCGGGGATTATTCGTCTCTGTCTGCGCTGACCCTTAGAGTCTCTCAGCCATAGAAGAGACGTTGGCGCTCTAAGCGTGTTCTACTGTCTGTACAACGGGGAGTGCTCTGATGAGCTATTTGATTTGGTGCCTACGGTGCCCTTCTAACATCGCACCGCTCGCCGGCGATTGGGAGTTTATCCACACTTCCTGGACACTTAGAAGTCCTCCACGGTACGTGGCGGACGCTCCTTCATGCCATATGTCTCCAAATTATGGAATGAACTCCCTCCCGCAGTTTTCCAAGAGCGCTACAATATGGGGCTCTTCAAAAAGGGCGTGAACAGATACCTAAAGTCTCAACGAGGTAGGCAACGCATCGGCTCCCCTTGAGTTGCAGATGTCCATGGGCGACGGTAGCCACCTATCACCAGGTGGTTCGTTTGCCAGTTTGCCTACTATCAAACACAAAAAAGAGGCTCCGGCTTCGATTCCAGTTATGGTAAATTTCGGAAACAATTTTTCTCCGCTATTTACTTTGATCTGGGAGTCTGGGATTGACCCCAGAGTAGTCCGTTGTATATTACCCTAAAACAAGCGTAACTTGCATAATTTAGAGATCAACAATATGTGTATTTGTGTGCCGATTATCATGTATAAGACCACGGGCCATAAAACTGGCTCGGACTTTTGGAGGGCTTGCGTGAGGTCATAGGAAAGCCAACACGTGGAGCCCCCGTAAACAAATTTAATCTAAATGTGATGTGACACTTACCGGCGATTATCCCTGTCTACACCATATAATAATGCACCTAAGGATAAGGCCCGGTCAGTGTAGGACTATTGTAGTAAATGAAAATAACAGGTTCCGGGCTATTGGGATGTACTGTTAGTGGACTACATACAACATGAATAAAAATGGCCGACGGTGATTCGCCACTTTTTTACTATATAGCACGTTTTATCGAATGAGACTTGGCAACACCAAAGGCTAAACTACTGTAGAGAGTAGAGACTTGTTATAAGAAAGAGTTTTATAGTTTTACTAGCTGTGCCCGGCAGACGTTGTCCTGCCTTTAAAAAACAAAAATCTAGATCCCGATTCTAGCGTCATCTACCGGGTCCAAATGTTAATCTAAACTATTTTGAAATCCACTTGAACAAACAAAAAATTTCATCAAAATCAGGCCCAGTGATTAGGAGGAGTATCGCGGCGCCACCTACTGGGTCCAATCGTTTATTTAAACCATTCCGAGACAAACTTCAACACACACAACAACAAAAAGAACACCTAAATTCTGGTACCCGATTGCAGCGCCATCTACCTGGTTCAAATTAAAATATAAATCATCCCAGTAGAAAATTATAAAAATACTAACATCGCTATTAAAAAATAGGGGTTGATGGTAGAGGGTTGAAAATTATGTATTTTTGTATGTTGTATCATAAAAAAATAGAAATTAAAAATTTTGTCTAAAAAATAAAATAAAAAATTTAGGGGTGGACTACCCCTAACATTTAGGGGGATGAAAAATAGATGTTGGCCGATTCTCATAGATACCGGATAAGCACAAAAAATTTCATCAAAATCGGTCAAGCCGTTTCGGAGGAGTATGGCAACGAAAACTGTGACACGAGAATTTTATATATTAGATAGTCGCGGCTACTAGTTACAATGTACAAATATGCTGCTAGCCATGGTTGAATAAACGCGTACGATATTTTGCTGTCAGTCATGTGCGTCAGCTGTCACTGCTACCGTAGTTCTGTGACAGTGATTCAGTGATTTAGTGTTCTTTTCAATCCGTGATTTTACATTAAAACGTCGAAAATTGGTTAAAATTGATTTGAAATAAAAAAACCTCTAGAAGTTCCAACTTATGAAATAATTTCAATGCTATATAAAACTTAAACCAAATTTGGATCTAAATTGAATTCAACATGGCAAGTCCGGACGATAAATCAATTGAAAATTCAATAGAAAAAATGGAAAACGACAACGTAGTAAACGAGGCGAGTGCCCTTTCTGCCGCTAATGAAATAGATGTAAGTAAAACAATTTCAGATTTTTTACATTTATTTTAGATAGGTACAATGATAAAAGAAATAATTATCAGTTTCTTAATTTATAGTTATTGACCTTGATCCATTTTACAAAATTTAGCTGACAATAAACTATTTCCAGATCAATGCACAAATCGATGAAGAGCGTCGCAGAATGCAGCCAACGAAATTGGAGTCTTTTTTTGCTATAACCAAGTCTTTAATTATTAGGGCGCTAGCTATTTATTTCATCACATCAATGTTTAGACAGCCATCAGCTCCAAAACCAGATGTAAATAGCCCTCCGGGAACAGTTCGTGTCCCTGCAGTTAATATGTTTCCCAATGGGACAATTTTAGATATGTATTGTTATCTCTCTGAGAAAGAATTTCTTGAAAACATTTCAAATGCGAACTTACTATGGAAACATGCTGGTTTGGTCTATGGAGATTGGTACAGTGGTCCTGATAATGATGGTACAGTTTCATTCTCAACAAGTTTTACACCATCAAACTCTTTAAAGAATAATGGCTCAATTTACCTGCATGTCTATATTGTTCAGAGTGGGAAATCGCCAGATCCAAAAAATAAAGATGAATATGGTGGGCCTTATATAACTTATGGTAAGAAGATGTTGAATAAGTATAAGAAACTACGATACCAAAAGACACACAATTTATTAACAGGCCAGACAGAAAAGTCTGCAGAAGAAGTAAAGAAAGCTGAAACAATGAAGGAGGAAATTGTCTCACACTGGCATCCAAATTTAACAATAAATTTGGTTACAGATCAGACAAACTGGATGCAGGGCAGTGTCCCACCACCATTGGATGAATTTATATATTTTTTGCCAGAAGGGAAACACTATAAGCCAGCAGTATTTTTGAATGACTATTGGAATATGATGCGTGATTATGTTCCCATTAATGCAACAACAACTACTCTAAACTTGCTGTTGAGTTATCAACCACTGAGTCTATTTAAATGGCAATTGTATACTGCTCAAGCAATGAGGGATAAACTTAGTATGTTTTCAGCATTGGGGGCTGAAGAACAGGATGAGGAACAGGATACTGTTAAAGAACTGCTCTTGGATACCTCCCCATACTTGTTAGCTCTGACTGTTTCAGTGTCTGTGTTGCATTCAATTTTTGAATTATTAGCTTTTAAAAATGACATACAATTTTGGAATAATCGCCAATCGCTTGAAGGCTTATCAGTGAGATCTGTATTCTTCAATGTATTCCAATCGACTGTTGTGCTTTTGTATGTTCTTGATAATGAAACCAATGTCATGGTCAGGATATCTTGTTTTATAGGCTTGATTATTGAAATTTGGAAAATTAACAAAGTGATGGATGTGAAATTAAATAGAGAAGACCGGATCTTTGGTATTCCAAAACTCACTTTCACTGATAAAGGTTCTTATGTTGAATCCAGCACACGAGAATATGATACTCTTGCTTTTCGCTATCTCAGCTGGGCCTGTTTCCCATTGCTAGTTGGATATGGTGTGTACTCTTTACTGTATCAAGAACACAAGGGATGGTATTCATTTGTATTGAACATGATGTATGGATATTTATTGACATTTGGATTTATTATGATGACACCTCAGCTATTCATCAACTACAAGTTGAAGTCTGTTGCTCACCTGCCTTGGAGAATGATGACATACAAATTCCTCAACACATTCATTGATGATATATTTGCATTTGTGATTAAAATGCCAACCATGTACAGACTGGGCTGTTTCAGAGATGGTATGTATTATTATTTAGTTTGTATTATCACTCATCCTCATCAGCCAGTCACAAGCCATTGCTGGATGTAGGGCTCCCCATGTTTGCGTCACGTGTCCCAGTCCTCTGCTTTGCTCATTCAAGACCTACCTTACACAATTCGTCTTCCTATGAGGCTGAAGGGTGTCCTAAACTATTTTTAGAATAGAATAGATTTGTTTATTGGTTTGTTAAACTATAGGTTCTAAAGGGCTGAGAGCAACTGGGATTTAATTCTAGGATGATGATATGGATTTGGATATGTACTATTGAATGAAATTTCACATACTTTAGCTATCAATATTGAAAAAGCTGTACTTCAGAAAATGTAAGATCCTGCAGAGACAGGAACTTGCATTTTACACAGGATAATAGATATGCATAAACAATTACTAAAAGATAATTCTCAAACAATCAATTTATTTATTTGCTAAAACATGGTACATTTAGAATGTCAATATACATAATCTTAATTAGTTTCACATGATTTGCCTGTTTGGTGTGCAACTTCACATTAAATGACTATTCAAAATTCATGTAAGTATTAAATAGATAATGTTACATTTATGCTAAAAAATTAAACATTTTAAATTAGCATTTATAACATTTTACTACATAGTCTACATATAAATATATCATCAACATAAACTAAAAACAATTACTAGGAATACTTTGTTTTTCCTTAAAAGATCACAGAAATGATCTAAGGATTACAAACAGGGTTTTTGTAGTGAATTACATTATTTAATTATGTTTAAATGTCTTAGATAACTTAAGCACCATGTCTAAAGTTAGATATTAAAGCAGAAAATGTTTTATATTAATCATCTAAAGACACAAGTTAACTTGAAATTTATCTTATAAGAAAAACAAGCTATACATATGATATGCCGCCCTGTTCATTAGATGAACATAATTATTAAAAATAAAAAAAATCTAATTTGTGAATATATATTATGTCCTATTATATATACTATTTATTTGTCACAATTTTAATAATAATAGTTTTATTACATCAAACTGATGAATTAGAATTTGTCATTTAAGTGCTCATTAATGTGATTGTATCTCTCTTTAATCTCAATGATTTTGTCTGTAATACAAAATTTGTATTTTTCTTTACAGACATTGTGTTCTTCATATTCTTGTATCAGAGATGGATGTACAAGGTTGACCACAAGCGTGTAAATGAGTTTGGTTTCTCTGGTGAAATGGAGCAGCAGCAAAAACAAGATAAGAACGAGACGCAGGCTATAGAACAAGCACAAGTGACAGATAAAAAGAATGATTAGATAAAAATATGATATTTATCATGAATATTTACTTAGCTAAATTTGTTTTCCTCAGATGTAATGCAAAACTCATTGTATTATTAAATGTTATTGTGATTAAGTGTTAGTTATTAAGTGGTTTCTTAGTATTTTTAGCATGCAGTATTCAACAGTGGACTGTGTTATACTTTTCACACATAACTTCAGCAATTACATAAAATAAATGTTAAAAATATCTTTAATAATACATAAGAAAGGTTCTAGATTCAAAAAGAACTCTAGATAAGTGCATAGAAGCTGTTAAATAAATTGAGATTACCACATATGTCTCCAACATGCAATATCCAGTCTTTAAATGTCTCTTGCACTGTGATATATTATCTCAGAACAATGTTATAGAAATTGTAGTAAATTAAAAGCTAACTAACATTTCTTTTATTTATGTAAAGGAATAGAAGTCGCATAAGTGAGGGAAGCAAAAAGTCCTTATTTTGTAGACAAAACATAACTTAAAATTGATGTTTTAATTCATATTAGGCTACCATACTATGAACACGTCTATGGTTTTTATAATGTAAAACCAATTTAACATGGTTGCCACTAGTTTATAACAAGCCTGAGATGCATCACAGTATTTTTAAATTAATGACAACCATGTTAATAACATATGAATATATAACTATATATGCAATCTTTTTCTAAACGCTTTCAGCACCGCAGTAGGGAAGCGGACACGTGTTACAATAAATTGTAAAGTTTTTACATATAAAAGAACATGCGTTAAAATAATATTTTGTCATTTAACTTTTAATAATAAATAATAAAAATAATTCTAATTACTTTATAAACAATTAATGCGCTATTTGACTCCTTTTACCTGTACGTACGTACTTATGACGATATAATATATACGTAGGTATGGTCGAACGCTATCTAAGAAGCCGTGAAGATTTGTCAGTTTATGAAAACTAGTCTTGGAAAAATCACTCACCAAGAAGAAAAGAGTGATATATATCTTTTTGATACAAAGATATATATCACTCTTATATCTTTAACTTTACAGTGAACAGTGTCAGTGTCAATTGCAGACAAGATGATATTATCTGTGAATGATATACTAGCAGAGCCGACACGCGTACCTTGTGGCAACTCAAAATATCTGACAGTAAATAACATACACGCCATTTAGATGGCCTTTGACTTTTAGTAAATATTACAAAATTACACCATAAAACTATAGTGTTATGATTTATTTTGGCTTGCTATTATATTCGGTTTCCTCGTTCACTTACTACGCATGCGCAGTGCGCGGGCTAATCATTCTTTCTCATCGCGTGGAACAGGAATGAACTAAAGAGTTAAAGATATAAAGACACATTTTGAACGCAAGTGATATACAGATCTAATCACTCTTCGCATCGGATATATATCTTATGAGTTAATCACTCACACACCTCTAATGAAAAGTATTTCAATTAAGTTGACAGTCTGTTCTCCTTTTGTAAATAATTAGCATGTATATTATTTTGTAGCCGTTTTAATAAGGTTTCTATAATTTTTGTTCTGAGTATGTTGTTTTACGTTACGTCTATATTTTCTGGCCCCTGGTCAGTATATCTTTTCATTTATGGGTTGCTTTTCTTGCCTTCAACTTTCCCAGTAAATGTATATGAGCTATGTTAACATTTTACAGTGACTTATATTTTAATTGACTATACAAGAATTATCTGTTGAACTATATCATGCTGTTGTAATAGAAAAATTCCGATATCTATATAGACTACTTGAAAGATTATTATTATTATGGGAACTCGATCACAATCTGCAGTAACTAGACGGCGCTGAGGTCACTGAACCCATATTTGCTTTTTAAAGGGTTGGAAATGAAATACGTAACGCATTTAGCACATATATAGAAAACACTTTATTATATGCTATGCAACACTCGGTGAGTCTTTATCTATGTTTAATTATTAATTAATTATGTTTAATAAATAATTAATTATTGGATTAATTAATTATTATGGATAATGATAACAACGCCATCTAGTTCAAACATATTTCGATTGAATCCCCTTAAGGGAATATTGGTGGATGCTGAAGCCAGATCATTATTATAATAATACAAGTATAAACATATATACAAGTTAAACTTATTGTTGTAAGTTGGTGTAGTAGATTTTTGAATATTAGGTATTTAATTAATAACACGATATTTGTAGATGAGATGTATTTTACTGTTGTTTTCCTAATGTGCAGTTAAAATTTCTTAAAAAATATGTTTATTAATGTGGCCAACGACTTGTTGACCTATGAAGTGTAGGTACCTTTGTTAATAACATATATACATAGGTACTTTTGGTCGATGTGCTTTTTAGGGTTCTGTATTCAAATGGCAAAAACTGAATCATTGTGTAACATGTGTGTCTGTCTGTGTGTGTCACAGCCCTTTTAATCGAAAACCTATTCACGCTTAATATATACGAAATCTACGAAGTTTTCTATGTCCATAGGCGAGGGTAACTACACTTGGTGTCTGCTGTACTATGTATAACATGTACAACACAAATATAGAATTTCATTTTTTTAACAAAAAAAAAATTCATTCTATATTTGTGTTGGACTGTTAGACCAATTTCGAAAACAATGTTCAGTCATTAAAAGGACCTCTACAAAGGTGGTGTGTAGAACATAAATAAATAAATAAAAATAAATAATAATTCAGGCGTTCAATAATATATGTGAAAATAGGTATAATAATTATGTAAGTATGTTATTGGTAGGTTGGTGGGTGTAGGCGCGTACAATGAATATATTTAATAATAAACTGTCGTAATTAAATAAGGTAATGCGTTATTCGATGAAAATCGTTTCATAAAATACTTATTTAATTATATTTTGTAAGAATATCACCTCTGAATGACATTTTAGAGGAGTTTATTTAACTTTCAAAAATATAATTTTATCGAAATGAATAAGGTGGTATCTTTTAAAATACATTGTAGATTGACCGAAAAACTTATTTTTGTTTCGAGAGAAATATTTTTGATGGTAATTTTTTTAAAATTTTTAACATTGAAGTAAAGAGTAGATATCACTTGTACTTATTGAGGAAGTTAAACATGTTTATTTCATGAATTTATAACATTTAGCATGCAGTATCACGATATGTCTAATTTTCATTTTGGTGTTTTTAACATGTATGGAGAAAGTTTATTCTTGCAATGCACTCGATTTTCTTAAGGATTTGAAGAAATTAATTTTTTAGTAGAATTCTTAAATAGGCAAAAGCAAGCGGATCATGTATGATTGTAGTAAAATAATTAGCTAGGGAAAATATGCAGAATGTAGAATTTGTGTTTATATCTAAAATTGTTATTCGCTGTCCATCCGTAACAACAAACCATCAGTCTTTATTTTTAACTTAAAAATATGCAAGTATAGTCGGTGCCATAAGGGCCGCCCACAGTAATGATGATGGTTGCGTAATACACGTTTTTATATGCAAAATCGAGCATTGCGCCGCCTACGTGAACTGTAATTTGAATTTTACGTAATAAACCGTGTAACGTGTTGTATTACCCGAGGTGTAGGAAAAACAACATAACAGCCGTTAATAGAAAAATGTTCGTTGTTATTATTTTAACTAATGTTTGGATTTATATTGGGCATATTTAAATTGTTGACTAAATATGTGGTTATTTATTCTTATGTTATAGGGAAAGTTTTATCACTATTAATGTCATTGTGAATTGATTTATGTATCTTCTTTATGAAATTTTCTTATCAATAATGTTCTTTCTTGATTTAATGTTTAAAACTGTGAAGTTAATTAAATAAATAATGGATATAATAAGGTGATGTTTTAAATGAATTACTTATATTACATATATTGAATTTATCTCAATATTTAATATTTTGCGATTGTACTTTTTCACATGTGTCAGTCAGTACGAGTGATATATTGCTTTGCTCAAAGGTGTCGTCGAAGTGTTAATATATAAATATAAAAAACAGCATAAGAGTGATTAAAATTGCCAAGTTCCCGTATAATTGCAATATTACAGGTAAGTCTGTTTAAAGCCGCCGCGGTTTCAGCACATTGCTTTAGTCAGCAATAGAGTGATAAAAACAAATTAGAATACTGTAAGCAACAGCCGAATTTGTAACTATGTTTTATGTAGTTGTCTGTTTTTCCTGCAGTACAATAAACATCCAGCTGCTCATCGATATCCGGTTATTACATCTTTAATTTAACTAGGTTGCCCACTTGATGGAATGCGGTTACCATCGCCTATGGACATTTGTAACACCAAAGGTGTTACAAATGCGCTGCTGTTCTCTTAAGGGAGACTGGAACCTGGTCACTAATGCCGGAGCACAACTTAAGGTTGTTATGGCGACATACTTTAGACCAGGGGTGGTAGCCATCCAGTCGGGCAAATGCCCTACCACCTGGTTTGGGTTGTTTTGTCGCCTCTTACGACAGGCCGTCCGGCCGCAGGAAATTGTATTCTGTACCTGTTGTACACGCATATTATATTTATCTCTATAATAATATAATCCTGTATTATCCCCGCAAATTGGTAATGCGCCTGGCCGCCATTTTGGTGACGTAACCGTAGCCGAACACTCAGTACCGTAAGCATCACTGGCCGGCGAGTACGCGTACATATCGAGTTCCTGATGACGTCACGTGAATGTTAATTTGACAAGGTTCCAGCGCATTAGCAATTGGCGGGGATAATAGGGAGGAGGGGTCTAGAGTTAGTGCAATGAGAAGGCAATTTGGTCCAGGAAATTATGCCGATATAATATGCAAAGTATTTCGTAGAATGCATAAAAACGCCCAAAAGATGGTGCTGTGGTCGCATTTTCTTGGTGCCTCCATTGCCTTTCGGCAATGACGTGAACACATTGCCCCAAAGAAAGTTAGCGATTGTTCTTCGGATATGTGGTGCATCAAATGAATGCGTAGATGTGTGCTTGCATTCGTTCTCCATGGTTTTATTAGTTGAGTCGTAAAGAGGTGTAGTGTGTGTAAATTTGAATAATGAAGTATCCTCTGCAATCTTTCTTCACTAGATGTCGTTATACAGGAGCATAATGACATCTGATGGAGAAAGGTTGAAGGTGAGAGGAATTAATCCAGGTTAGAAATATGGAATATACTACGAATGTAATACTAGTCCTAAAAACTAGATGACATCAGGTCTCATTCTTCAGTCGCTTTTTTAGAGTTTGATTTTAATCATATTTTATAGATCAAGTTAGACAAAAAATGAAAAGGAACATTAGTAAGAAGTATAGCTAGTGAAACTTCGTTCTAGTTGCCATGACGACTGAGTATTTGATAGTGAATTTCAAAGGTGCTCTTTCACCGCGAGCATTTTTGCCTGTACTGTAATATTCATAATATTGGAACGAAATATTTATGGTTCGATTTTGAGCATTTAGTTGATTCCACAATGTCAGACGAAGCGGTCGTTGTATTAGAAGTTGTATCAAAATATTACAGATTGTATCATTACACGTTGCGCACTGTAATGCTTGGGTCTCTTACCTCACCGATGTAATGCTCCGATATATTATAGACGAATGCTCGTAGTGAGGGAGCACCGATGGCAATAAAAAGGCAACTGCAGCGTGATCCTTTTGTCTATATTCGTCTATACCACGGAAATAGCGCCATTTATATAAAACAGGTCTCCTATTGGCTCTGGACATAAGCTAGTTCTGTTTCGAGTTTCATTTATATCCAGAACACATTTAAAATAGACGGACAGACAAAACTCTAAAAGTTATATTTTCGGATTTTGCTGGTTCGAATTAGCTACCCTGATGTTATTAGCTACCCTGATGTTTTTCTCATTTTAAATATATTGTACAAACTCGAACGCTCTATAGATTTATTATATTACTAGCATATGCCCGCGACTTCATCAACGCTTGATTAAAAATTCCAGGGAAACAAATACCGCAGCTTTTAAAAAAGAATGTAAGTTATCGTTTTCGTGAATACTGTGTCGGAATAAGCTATTTTTTATGCACACAAAAAATTACAAACCGCTCCCGGGATAAAAAATACCACACGTTTTATTACTTACGTAAATTTTCTAATCGATTATTGTGAAAATCACATTAGAGTTCGATTTTTTGTAACTTGGCCATTTTAAATCATTCCCAGATTTTTTTGCGGAATTCCCAGGATAAAAAGTAGCGCATATTTTAAGTCTAATAATTTGCTGTAATTCAGCGAAAACCCACCGAATCGGCCCAGTAGTATAGGTCCCGCCACGTAAAAAGAACGCTGAGCGGTAGTGGAGGGGATGTGTCTGCGCAGGTGTACAGTCGTATCCTAAAGTCTCGCCCCCTTCATACCACCAATTTGATCGATAAAACGCTCACTGCGCAGGTTTAGAGCGAGCGTTCTTTTTATGTGGCGCGAACTATAGTAAGTAATAGTAGTTTTAATGTGAATAGTAATATAATAAACAGACAATCCGACAAACAGATAAGGAATCTAAAAAAAAATGCATCGTGTTCTTCATCGTTTATATACTGTATTCCAGTTTCTCTTTTTTTTTAAATAGCTTCAATGTACAGACATCATTTTTATAATTTTATAGATTTGATTTACTTCTTTTGTTTTATTTGATTTAATTATTTGATCTAAAAATATGTTTTAAATAATAAAACAAAAAGCTTAAGGACAATGACCTGCGACTGGAGCCACCTAGTCATGCACGACTTAGAATTAAAAGCTTTTTAGAGGTCTGTTTTTTACTCGTCTATTTTTATTAAGTACTTTATAGTTTATAGGAAGTGAAATAATTTTCTATTGTTTATTATTCGATACTTATAAATTTTGATCATTCAAGTCAAATTATATTTTTTTTCACTAGGTTTTAAATGATTATCGTTACATGGAATTTAAAAAAAGTTGTAGGTTTCGTCGTCCGATTTCATCAAAATTGGTCAGCGCCGATGTCAGCCAATGTAATTTGTAAAGTTGGCCGGCGAGTAACGACTAATGAAGTGTATGATCATCAATGTTAAAAGTTGGGTTAAATAACACTTCATATCCGTATTGTACATAATTAAATTTTTATAAAGAGACCCTTGAAAGTTGGACCAGTGTCTGAAAATTGAGGGAAAGAACACTACGGTGATATAAGTACGTAATGAAGAGAGATAAAAATCATATAACAAACATAATGTTAGACTTTGCAGTCTAACATTATGTTGATGATATAACTTTGATAAGAGTAAAGGTAGACTACAAAAGACATGTATAGATTGTGTAAGGATGTTAATGGGTTCATAATCATTTGTGGTGTGATAGATGACCTATCAGAGTAGAAGTGTATCGTAGAAAAATACATTGTGTCGTCATTGTCCGAGTGTGACTCGCATGTGGCTATTTTTTTATCTTTGTTTTCTCTTTTGTAAGATATGGATAATATTCCTCTTGCATGATAATACTTAGTTATTTTTATAGACCAGTAGTTATGCTCATTACGTAGTCACGCGGGACTATAAATATATACTTTGTCGGTTTATGCAGCGCACGCAGAGTTATTCTCAATTTTATCCAACATACCTATCCATCTATCTTAATATTTTGGCCAATTGAAAGAATATATTAATCTTCTTTATAAACTATCGTACTGTAAAATTCCTCAAAAATCCGTTTAGCGAGTTTTGAGCGAAAGAGTAACAAACATCACAAACCTCTATTAAATATTTATAAGATCGAAAGAGTATACATGCTAAATGATTTCATAAATACATTTAGGGAAGTATTAGGAAAGTCTCAGGAATAGATGCCAGTCTTGTAACATAACAAATGACATTTCTTTCAGTAGGCGGCAGTGAAGTTTATCTTTTGCCGCTGAGCCAGTAATGGAAGGCGGGCGTCTTTTAAGGGATGAAGAGTGAAAGCATATTTCGTGGTGGATAAAACGAATAGATAGAGGGTCTTTAATATAAACGAAGCAGACTTAGTACTCTCGAAAAATGCAAGCCGCACGGGTTGGTTACATACTGAATTTTTAAAGCACAGTCGGCGTTCAAACTGTTTCTTTTAAAGCGGCCGATATTCCCGTTAGAGCCCAGCTTTAAAACTTAAATGATGTAAGTATCATTAAATTTTGAATAGAATGATCCAATTATTATATTCAATTCAATTCAATTATATTCTATTCTGTACTTTATTTTTTGTATTGTTGTATACCCAATAAATCAGTTTATCTCTATTTTAAAATGTAAAAGTGATTTGGTTTTTATCTTGTTATTTTAATGGTCTTGGGTATGCACAATGTTATGTATGTATGTTATATATAGGTCATACATATTGAATATGGATTTTTGGTTATGGGAATTTTTATAACATATAATTTGTAATTAGGCAGATCAAAGATTTTCCGCGACCAAGCCGTATGAACCGGCTGTCATGAAATTTTGTGCACGTGTAACCTTGATAACGTGGAAGTCGGGGATGAATAGGATGATTTTTACCAGGAAAATCGGGTAGTTATCAGAAGTTACGGGTTTACTTGAGAGTGAAGAGTTGTTTATAATCTTGAAGATTAAAAGATACTTGATAAGTATTAAAAGGCTGGTTTTATTGCTCAAAATAGACTTTCCCAAAAGCATTAGGAGATTTCACTCATAAATATTTTCGATTACGGTTTCATTATGATTCCCTTAACGTTTTTGCTGGGATGTAAGTAGTATTTGTGACTATATTATGCACAAATACCTGCCGGAACTACCTGAGCGGCATATGGTTTGGGCTGAGGTCATTGATAACGCATTTGTCTTTGGCAATTCTTATTATCCGTTCATTTTTGTATAGTCTAATAACAGTGACATAAACTTAAGGTATACTATACAATGATGTAAATATTCTAAAATTGCCATTATTTGCATGGAGTTTAAGACAAATTTTAACAAATAGTTATAAAATGAATGGACAGTAAGAACAGAATTATGTGAGATTTGAATTGCCAAGATAGTCAGATCACTTCACCTGGATTTTGATAGGTAACTGATACACCTATATTATGTTTTGGTATGGAGTTTTATTTTAAAACATAATAATGGAAGGATATTGGTTGTTTGTATTTAAGAATTATGATAATGTAGAAAATTTCAACTGTTTAATGAAATGTGACTTCTAAAGATGCCACAAGGACTCTGTTGCATAACGATGATGGAGTTGAGACGAGTTTGTTGGAGATTGGGGTATATAGTCTCGACTTTGGTTTAGTGCCTATTTTCTTAAAAATCATTCTAAAACTTGAACATTTATAAATAGACATTAACTAGACGTACACTATAAGCAGTAATATTTTAAAGAGAAGTCTTCACACTAAAGCGAAAATTAAAAATCACTTTTAATATCGATTATAGCAGACGTTAGGTATGTATTTGTCTTCGTCTGTTCGCATATAAATGAGCAAGAACTAAATAGGAAGAAAGGCGTTACTAATAAATATTTAGTTGATAAAGCTGTAAAAAGTAAATGACTTGAGTCGTCAGCGGCCGTAGAACGTGGCCTGTGCGCCGTGGGCCGTGGGCATCGGCCCCGACAGGGTTTCGCATTGCCCTTCAATATATCAACGAGGACAGGACGAAAATTGGACTGGACCCTTGTTAATGTCCCGCACTTAGGCCTTTCCGCTGCTGTTTCGCATTATTTATTTAAGACTTATTGATACTTTACTTTTAGAAGAAACATTCGACATTAACTAATCGATAGGTTAAAAGTTACATGGCTGTGTTATAATTGAACCATTAAGTACAATATCTTTAATTTAGTGCATGTGTATATATCGTATATTGCAGGAGTTAAGTATGTGACACTTATATATTCTCCAATCATGTATTGTCGTCCATTTTATCGAAAGTACACATGTATAAAATTTCATAACAAATCGGTTCATCATTCGCATAAACTTTGAATTATATATGAAATATATTTTGCGAATCAATCACATTTTCCGATATAAAAAGTTTCCTATAGCCGTCCTCGTCATTAAAGTATATAATATAAAAAAAAATTATTTTTTACTAAAATCGGTTTATTCCCAAGGTCGCGAATAAGTAACGTCGTCTCTTCACCAGGAAACTTCCTGGTGAAAAAAGACAGACCAACAAAGGTTTCGACCTTAACTCCGGAGAGCAAAAGAAACCATTTGTCAACTCTGAAATTCATGGGGAACGAATTCAAATGAAAGCTTTTTTATTTTTCTTAAGATTGAGTCGAGAGCAGCAAGGTCATATACTTACCATCCAAACGCTCGGTAAACAAACAAAGAAGTCAATAAAATTGCGGCTTTAGATTTTGTTGGTAGCGTTATTCTCGAATCGAATTTCCATAGGTTTCGTGTACCCACGTCATGTCAGGCAGAAACAGATAGGAGGTAACGCGATTAGCGTAGCTGTTCTTCAAATGCTGTTTAGGATTTCCTAGCTATTATGGTAAAAAAGGAATCCTTATGTAATATATAACAGTCATAATACATCTGTTATAGTTAATATTAAAAATAATTTGAAAATTATTCTGAGTCATGGGTTGAATTATTATTTTCGATTAATTCATTTTTTAAGGTTTCGTAGCCAAATGACAAAGACTGAACATTCATCACATCTACGGAATTCTTCAATGTGCGCTGTTTGATATGCACTTGACAGTTTTTTTCTATTTTAATCAATTTGCTTAAATAAAAGCAGTTTTGATTAAATTGGAAGCTTTTTCGTTCGAATCGAAAATTCGAAATAATTGGAAGTTGGTATCATAGAGAACGAGAACCAATTTGTTGCATTTATTGAAATAGCGCCTGCTACAATATCAATAGAACGATTATAATTTGCTTGTCTAGACGAAATGAAGAAAGAAAGACTGGCAACAATCGGGAGTATAGTAAAGTATGTGCAATTTGCAGAGTAATGTTTTGCCGTGCAGGTTTCATTACAAAGACGAATAAATAAACCTTAGGTAATCCATTCTAGGTACTTGTAACAATGGTATGATTACTAAAAAAAATATAATATGAGTGTGTGTGCAGTGCAGCTGCCGCACGACAAGAGGGCCTAAAACGCCGCAAATATGCATCCATTGGTAGTGGATATATATTTGCGGCTTTTGGTGTCGAAACTCTCGGGCCATGGGGTCCAGAAGCCCATCGCCTTTATCGAGACCTATTAAAACGGTTGATAGATGTCTCACGAAACCAAAACGCTGGTCTATATTTTGGGCAACGCATAAGCGTTGCCAGACAACGTGGTAATGCGGCCAGCGTTTTAGTAACGTTCCCACCTGACGGTGATTTGGGTCCTATTTATTATTTGTAGTTTTATCTTTTATAAATTAAGTTGTATATGTATTTTTAGAATAGGTAAATATAGCGGGTAAAATTTAATAATTCTGTAAAAACAACAAATTAATTAATTTAACAGAAAAAAAATATGAGTGTAATAAAGAATTTATTTCATAAGTCTGGCTAAAAACAAGATATTGTTTGTTTGTTTTTAACAAAGAATTGTGTTTGCGGGGAAATTTTCAACTGTTAGTAAAACGTGACTTTTCAAACTTCCACAAAAACTCGGTTATTTGGCTTGAGTTAAAGACCTACAGTTTCGCTGAGGCTGGGGTGTAAGAGTTTATTAATGTCCGGCTTTAACTTAGTGATGTCGGCTTGAGAAGTATTCTAAAATTCGAATATTCATGTATACTTGACACTAGTTAGATACATAAACTATTCAAAGGGGTATTTAACTCTAAAACTAAATTGAGTTGCTGATTTCTAATAACTATTTTACATAAGTATAATACTTATGTAAAATAGTCATTGGATACGACCACTACAAACCACTACAATTTTTTTTAAGTATTAAAAATAGTTATTTGAAACAACCACTACAAACCGCTAAAAATTTTCTTAAGTAGTAGTTATTAGAAACAACCACTACAAACCACTAAAAAATTTTACAAAATTAAAAGTTCAAAACAACGAAAATTATTAATAAAAAAATGAAAAATAAACATTTCCTAATTTTTCCAACGGGGTTCTATTCTAAAGCCTTTCAAGAATTGCTCCAAGAAAGGAAAAAAATCTTAAATTTATAGTTTAACAATTATCACACTTGCAATGTTTATGTTTAAGCAAAACAAAAATATTTTGTAACAACGAAAATTATTAATAAAAAAATGAATAATAAACATTTTCTAATTTTTCCAACGGGGTTCTATTCTAAAGCCTTTCAAGAATTGCTCCAAGAAAGGAAAAAAATCTTAAATTTATAGTTTAACAATTATCACACTTGCAATGTTTATGTTTAAGCAAAACAAAAATATTTTGTAACAACGAAAATTATTAATAAAAAAATGAATAATAAACATTTTCTAATTTTTTCAACGGGGTTCTATTCTAAAGCCTTTCAAGAATTGCTCCAAGAAAGGAAAAAAATCTTAAATTTATAGTTTAACAATTATCACACTTGCAATGTTCATGTTCAAGCAAAAAAAAATATTAATTAACTATTGAATAACTAAATGAAAAATTGTTATAAAAAAAAAATTCAAGCAGATTATTATTCATTCATCTATTCAGTTAGTGCCTGAATTTTTTCATTTTTTTATTTTCATATTTAGTATGTTTAAATAATATTTATTCATTAAAGGGCCGATGTGGGTGTAGCGTGCGTAAGCCAGAGTACCCGTTTTCGGTCGTATTTTCATCCCTCTGGGAAAATTATAAATATTAATCTTACAGTTCGGGAGTTGAGACTCTTTTTAGGAAGTTTCCTCCTCTTTTCGAATCTTTTTTCAAATTTGAAAAATCTTTATTACTTTTTGAGATATTTGCAAAAAACTAAACTTCCCCTTTTTTTTAGTTAATTGTGAATAACTTTTACAATTTTTGCAAGCGGAACTTAATTTTTTTCAGAAATCGAACGAATGACACCTCATTTATAATTTTCGGAGACTGCTGAAAAAAGTTGGTCCAAAGGGCACTTGTTTACTAGTCTAGTGTGAGAGAAAGCGCACAATTTTTTGACACAACAAGCAAATGTTTTGTGTCTATTCATTTGATTTATTTTAAAAGGTTTAGCTTAAAAGTCAAAATGCACTCTTAAGTTGTAAATTCGCTATTGCGATAACAATCAATCGTTTATCTACTATTTGGGACTCCATGACAGTTAAGTAATAAATTTTTGTATGGTAACGGAAATCAGCCATTTAACGTGATAAGATCCTTAAAATGATACGAGTCCAGGTAAGGCCCGCGTTCTTCGATACAATAATTCAATTACGATACGTGGACTGCCTATCGCCTGAGGGTAACATGCTCCACCATAGATAACATATGGTTTCTTATTAGGCTTTCTACAATTTTTCGATATTTGTTATTATATAGCTCTGTTCTAAAACGATTACAAACCGTCATCGAATGATGTGTTGTATTGTCTGAAGTCCGGAAATTATATTCCAAATAAATGTGTCTGATTGTTTTGAGTCCATATTGGAACGGGCCTAATGTCGAAAGTACCTATTCAAAATTATCTTGTAATTTCAATTCTTGTTCTGAGGTTACTTGGTCTTGACTGAATTTAGAAAGCATAAGGCGGCCATAATGCGCTTGCATTGAATGATTCCAGAGAGGGACAAGCGCCCAATACTTAGGCATCCTAAAAGGTTTTCAATACTTAGGCATCCTAAAAGGGGCTTTTAATCGAAAATACCCCATATCTGAAATATAACTATTTTCGTTGAAAGTATATTTTCAAGTAAAAATATTTTTCATAGTAAGATTTTTCCACTTGATAATTCAGATGTCAGAAGGGGGAAATAAAATTTTCACGACTTAGGCACCTAATATCTCGCCGTAAAAATAGTCCTTAATAACTTTTTTATTTCATTGAATAGAATTAAATAAAAAAGTTATTAAAGACTATTTTTACGTTTTTTCAACATTTTACTTCGACTCTACAGGATTTAATGAAAATAATCAACCATAAGTTAGGTACATGTATGGCAGCCATTACTAATTTTTATTTTGCCAAAATGGCTAATTTAATAATATTTACAAATCTTATAATAAACTGTTATCAAGAAATCGAATGTATTATGATTAATTTATATAAAAGTAAATATTTTAAAGATATTCATAATTACTACGTAACAATAAATATACATATATGTAAAGACTTACGAACCACAATCGACATAAAAGTTTAACAGTGTAGTAATAAATAACTGTAATAGCTGTAACAATACCACTCAAGCTTTGTGCCTATAATAACAATTATTTAATTTACTTTGTAGATATTAATAATCTAAAGTTGTCTGGAGAAATTGGCCTGCGTCGAGAAGACCTTGTACTCCGTTGTACAATAAAGTATGCATTCTTAATCACTCATTCGTTTGAATATGTGTACAAAGACGATAATAAAACGTATTCAGTAAAATTAATATTATATTAATTATATTTAAAATATATTCAAACATCGCTTAAAGTGCTTTCTAAAATTTCTGCTGTAAAGTTTTACAATTTTAGTTTTAATAAATCAGCTGTTGTACTTACAACAGCTGATTTATTAACCTTTTCCAAACTAAGTATATGTAGTTACTAGGATATATCCGCGACTTCGACTACGGTTGACTTGAAATTCCCGCGGGATTCCCGAGACCCGGGCTCCCGAATAACTAACTACAATTCGGTTCCGGGAAAATTCCCGCGGTATTCTCATGATAAAAAATATCCCACGTTTAATTAAATTTGCTATCGATCAGTAGAAAAATCACATTGGAATTCGTTTTAAATCTGGCCATTTCAAATAATTCCCAGACGAATTCCCGTTTAAGAATTAACTGTTGATCAGTGAAAGCCGCATCAAAATCGGCCCAGTAGTTTTTACGTGAATTCCAAACAAACGGACAAACATGCAAAACGACAAACAAAAGAAATCTATAAAAAAATTGCATCGTGTTCTCCGTCGCTTATTTCAGTTGTTTTTTTAATAGCTTCAATGTGCAGAAACGGAGTTTTAAGAAATTTATAATATTATAGATATAAGATATACATATTCCTAAAGGAGTTAGTTTTTATCACCATCGCTAAACTGTGGAGGCGTTAAGCAGTCTTTAGTTGTATTCAAGAAACAACACGATATAAAATAATATCAGCCTATAAACGTTCTACTGCTGGGCCTTCTTATTCTTATGGATATGGACGATATACGCGCTTGTCTGAACCGGATTGGCGGATTTCACATCCATTATTTCGGTGTGTAGATTTCATAGCAATGTTGTCCTTTTAATAAATATGTATTTGTGCCTATAATGTTTCTGAATCTCAAAAAATAGCTGACCCATTCAACTCTTTATCAATATTTCAAATGAAGATAAAACATTAGCAATCTGTTCTTTACCGAGCTCGAGTTACCGTGTTATGTTAAGCATATTTATAAACCTCTTACTGTGAGTGAAATTGTAATAATTGTATTCTCTCTTAACAATACTAAATCAGTTTTGTAACATATCGACACATAATATAACAAAGTCTTAAGTAAAGTATTAATGTAATCTCTCCCATATTATATTATCTTTTGATTTTTTTATTCACTGTAGGAATATTCCCAGTTGAATTAAAACTCTCTGTAGTTAAACCATTACATAAAAAAGGTTGTAAAGAATATCTAAATAATTCTATTACTCTGATACTAACGTTTGCGTAAAATGTATGAAAAAGCCATGCACCTCAGTTTATACATTTTTTTGAAAAAATGTAACAGCCCTATTAGTATTATAAATGCGAAAGGAACTCGACAGAGACGTTTTCACGGACGAAAGTTTTCACGGAAAAACTACGAGACCAATTTGGCTGAAACTCAGTTACTAGTATATAATTCGATGTCGGCATCGATGAGGATGAACATAGGATAGTTTTTATCCCAAAAATGGGATAGATTCCGGGATAAAAATATATTTGTATGTCTGTTTGTTATGCTTTCACGCAAAAACTACTGGAGTACTGAATCGGTTTTGCTGTAAATGACTTTAAATATAGTTATATTGAAAATGGACATAAATACTTCTCATCATCATTTTTAGTTTTAAGTCGGTTTTGTTTTAGTTAAAAGAATTATTTACTATTTAGTTGCGCAAATTCTTGAATACCTTCAGTTATAATATATTTAGCGCCTGTAGAAATTGTACTACTGGCGCGCGTAAACAAGGTTGTTATCTCACTTTTCGGTGTAGACGTTTGTCAACAGGGGTCGCTATCGATTTTCTTGAGATCCACTTATCAGATCCTGACTTGGTGTCAATGGGTGGTCTCATTGTAATCAAGTCTGGAAAAGGAAAAAAAAATGAAAATCAGTCCACAATTGACGGAGATATCAAGTAAAAAATTAAGTGCCTGTAGAAAATGTAATATGAGCACGCGTATACAAGCTTTTTTCGATGAATGCAGGTGCTCAGCGTTCTTTAATAAAGGTTACTAAGGATTTCCCTGGCATCCACTCATTGAATCCTGACTTGGTGATCATGGGACCACCGCGGGACTGTACACTTACGAGTATAGAAAACATTTGAAAATCGATATAAAATTGACGGAGTAACTGCGTAACACAAATACGAAAATAAAACATGCAGACGAATTGAGAACCTCCTCGTTTGGAAGTCAGTTAAATTTTTTAAAGCAAAGTAAAATATGATTTTGAACAGCTTAAGTACCACATATTTATGCCAAATCGTTTTCTGTGTAGGCATTTATGGAATGTACACTTGTATAGCCGACTGAAGTAGGACTTGCCTACATAATACATTGTTTTAACAGACTTGACAAATAGTACTATAGATAGATAGATAGATATTGGTGTGTTTTACTTTATAACGTGTCCTTATTTATACTTATACCTAAAGGAACATTGTATAGATTATAGATGTATACATGAATATTTATGTATATCTATACATATATTAAAATTGTAGAGGTCAAATTTCTGTACAATGAAAAATAATGCTAAAAACCGAGTCAGAGGGATGTAAGAAGTGTAATAGAACTAATTTAGTTTTTTTTTTGTTTGTCTGTCAGTTTGTACCGACTAATCTCCGAAACGACTGGACCGATTTACATGAAATTTTGTATGGTGGTAGCTTATATCCCTGGTCAACATATAGGATACTTTCGATCCCGAAAAATTAAAGAGTTCCCGTGGAATAGTTAAAAAGCTTTAATTACTTAACAGCTTATAACAGACTGAAAGTAATTTCTCTACAACGTAACATAATAAAAACGGAGATTTTGACAGGGTGTGGTGTTGGTGAGAGAGTTTTATCCTACATATATATAAATATATAAAGCTGATAAGTTTATTTCTTTGTTTGTTTGCTTGAACGCGCTAATCTCAGGAACTACTGGTCTGATTTGAATTTTTTTTTCAGTGTTAGATAGCCCATGTATCGAGGAAGGTCATAGGCTATATACCATCACTCTAAGAGCAACAGAAGTGGAGCGCCAATGAAGAATGTTTTAAATTCGCAGGGTTTTTTTAACTTACTTTTTTTTAAACTATTCCACGCGAACGTAGTCGCGGGCAGAAGCTAGTACATAATATAGGTACACGCGAACACATTGGAAAAAGCTTATGATGTAAGTTTTTCTAGAATGTGTTTTCACCCAATGTAATACAATGGGGATTGTTCACTTTTTTTCAATCTGGCTATTTGAAAAACCATTTCGAGGAATAGTGTCCCTAATCATTTCTGTCTAGTTAAAATTCCATAAAACGTACGATCTTCTTGTATTTTGTAAGAAATGCGTTTGACCTTTATTTGACCTTAATAAATCCAATCAGGTGGGCCGCCTGCCTGTTTGCCTGCTTCAGGTGTAAAAAAATTCTAGCTGTACATTATTTTATTTAAGTTATGTAACATGGATTTTCCCTAAAGACCACTTTAAAACGATAACTATAGAAAATAATAATGGTTGAACACGAAAAATTATAAGCCTAGCGACAAAATAAACTAAAATGATCACGATACGTAATGAGTAATGACAGTGATAGTTAAATAAGTAGCACAGATTACTATGATTAGATATAGATAAAACTTCCTTTGATTATTTTTGTTTTCTAGGCAAAGAAATCAATGTAAACTTGTGCCTTATGACGTCATCGGAGAAATAACTTTAAAATCGAATTATAAAAAAACTAACGCTTAAAATACAAAAATATTCAAATTAGTATATTAAAATACCCTATTTTACGTAATAAAAATATAAAATCAGAGGGTATTTTTTTGTGAACAATCCCCATTAACTCTATAATACATCCAACGAAATAAAACGTACACAAAGATGTTCTTCAGATCATGGGTAATTGTGCATAGATGCGGAACGAGAAATCGATGTTTTTTTTGTATTCAAAGACTATAAACATGGCTTGCTATATATAATGTAGGTATAATAACTAAACTAAAATCACCGAAATGCAATTATTTGGCAAAAAATTTATAAACAATACAATTAATTACGTTATATACGTGCGTCATATCAATAGAAATTATGTTCAATTTTAGCGTCACGATTTACCTAATTGTGATAAAAACACAATTACTTATTTAATTTCAGGATTAGTTTGCAAATGTAACATAATGACGACCAAAATAATTAATAATTATAAAATCAACTACCTATTACGCCATTGTTAAAACGTATCATAATATTTGTAATATGTAAGTAAACCTTATATTGATAATGTTAAGAGACAAAGTTTTTATTTAACTTTGCTAAACGCCAGAAAAAGGAACTGAATCCACACAGTATGGAATTCAATAAAAGTGAAGATCTTAGACTGACATGAAAATACGGAATTTTAGATTTTTCACATTATTGTGATTAAGAATTATCAAATTTTTGTATTTTGTATAAATAATTACGGATAACATGCAATACCTAAGTTAGCAAAACAAAGTAAAGGTGTGAGGGGTGGCCAAAGATCGTGTGACCAGTGACAAGGACAGGGTTAGGTTAGGTTAGCTTCAGACAGATGACTCTCCTGAGCGGCAACGTTGTCCACACCACGTTTTTTTATAACTCAATTTTGTTTAAAATTTCACTGATTAATGTTCATTATTGTTTGCCAACAAGGCACTTGAAACAGATTTTATTTTAAGAAACCGGATTGCGGCCCACGATGCGCGCGAACGTATTCGAGAGATTCACCTATATTTAACAATCGAGTAAGTACTCGATCGAGTAGGATAATCGAGTAAGTAGTACATTCCGTAAAAATATTTCCTTGAGTACTATCATATCTGTCGTATAAGTAGTTTAATGCAGTTTACTTGCCCCGGTATTATAAAGTCCAATTATGTTGGAAATAGAAATGGCATACTTAGGCTCGGAGTACGAGCGAATACGTCTGCAGGCAACCAGACACACCTGCCTCCAGCCGGCTTGAGCTCTTTATCTGCTTATTAAAAGCGACTGCATCCCGCGATTCCGATCACGTAGACAATTATTCGGCCGGAGTGCGCGCTTGAATCACTAACCTTAGCGAACGAACAACTTTTACAATAAATCCATCCTGGTCTCGACACTTAATCAGTCCTTCGATAAAAGCTTTAATCGAGAGTTAGAATAGGTACCCACCAACGAAACTGATTTTACTTCGCTGTTGGTGAAATAAATTAAATGAGGGTGAGCCCGCGATTAGAAACTTCCTAAAGCTTTATCAGCGGTGGTTGGACTAAAGTCTAAAAGTAAAGTATTCTAAAGGTGCTTACTTTTTCATTACTCGGCTTAGTTAAGTGTATCTATGTATATTACAGAGCTCCCAATATGTCTTCAAAATAGATTTTAGGGATAAAAAATGACCTCTATTCATCATCCTAGTTATACACGTCATTGATAATACACATAGGTACCAAGTCTTTTGACAAACATATTTATTATCATGAAACAATAATAAGTTCACATAAAATATTAAAGTTCATAAAAATAGTTCATATAATGTAAATTTCCGAAACATTCCGAAACCTATCCTAGTTTTCGGGATCAGACATCACGATAATCGGTTCATTGTTTAGGTCATGAAAAAGTAATATTCGTATAGAAACCTAAAGAAAGTCTTTTTCTCATTTACAATACTGTCAGCTCTTAAATATCCTTCCCGGCTTGAGCCTCCCCAAACTCACCATGTTACATAGAGAACGGACTGTATAACCATACCCACTCCACTTGTCTAATGCTCGGTTCCTATATCTTACAGATCGTTCATTTGACTTACTATCGGTTAAAATTTGACATAAGCTAAGCATGAATGAATGGTAAGATATAGGAACCGGTCATAAGTCGGATGCGAATTTCATACTCCGCTTATTTCGGTGAATACGTTGTCTCACTGTTTTCCTTCATATACATCAGATCAGAAAATCTATTTAAGCTGGATATATTTTCAGGTCTGGATTTATACCCTCCTCATGTGCCGACTAAGCTACCGCATATACACATATACACGCATATTACACTATTTGATTTATATATTAGCAAAGGATAAGAAATAAAAATTGTTTTCTATTAGAAAGATAGATTATAACACGTTATTGCTCACTAAAATAACAGACAATACATTAATTACAGTATTTTTAGGCAGAACAATAGGTGGCCTTATCAGTAAAAGCGATTTCTTCCAAGCGACCTAACTTATGGGATATTCTATGCTAATCTAGCGATGTAGGTGTTGCATAAATTCAGATGGACATTGATTAAAAAAAAAAATGTTATAACTAATTTCTGCCCGCGACTTCGTCCGCGTGGAATAGTTAAAAAAAGTAAGTTATTAACTATCCCACGGGAACTCTTTAATTTTTCGGTATCAAAAGTATCAATCACTCAATCATTTATCCTATATGTTGACCAGGGATATAAGCTACCACCATACAAAATTTCATTTAAATCGGTCCAGTCGTTTCGGAGAGTAGCCCGTACAAACAGACAAACAGAGAAACAAAAAATTTGAAAAAATCTAAATTAGTTCTATTTAACTTCTTACATCCCCCTGACTCGGTTTTTAGCATTTTTTTTTCATTGTACAGAAATTCGACCTCCACAGTTTTATTATACGTATAGATTTTGTTTAATATAATATAAGAGAATTTATAAAATACTAGCGGCCCCGGCAGACGTTGTCCTGCTCTGAAAAAATAAAAATCTAGGACCCGATTCCAGCCCCACCTACCGGTTCCAATTATGGATTTAAACCATCCCGGGACCCACTCAAACACACAAAAAAAAAATCACCAAAATCAGTCCAGGTGATTAGGAGGATTCTAGAACCCGATCTCAGCGCCACCTACCGGTTCCAACGGGATAAAAAGTATCCTATGTCCGTCTCCTGGTTCTAAGCTACCTCCCCACCAATTTTCAGCTAAATCGGTACAGCCGTTCTTGAGTTATAAATAGTGTAACTAACACGACTTTCTTATATATATATAATATATATATATATATATAGATTTTTGATGACATGTATCAGTTTCTTTTCAGATGTCTAGTCGATTGTTACGTATTTAATGATAAACTTTGGTTACCTGTAGGAAACACATTTATAACAACAATATGTGAAACCCGAACAGCCGCTTTGGACAAGCATATGGGCTTAATGTAGATTTCTTCTCAAAAGCGGAAGGTGGATGCCGTAATGGAATGTTAATGGACTATGGTTATTATTATTTTATCATTATTTTCATTTGTGTATTTTCTATTATTGCACCTGTAATTGCACTTCGTCTGTTCGTATAATATTAAATCTAAACTTCTTTTACTGTTTTCTTTCTTTTTGTTAATTATCATTCATTCCTTGGCGAGGACTTTTATGACATCGAAACGATTTTATGCATGGTGATAACTCCATCATGGAGGATTTGGGAAAGCTTTTTCTAACTCGTCATGGTATTCATTAATTATATGCCAAAAACTCTATGACTATCGTTACAAATACTCTCGGAGACCACGTTAATTTAATTTGTGCAGGAACGGAGAAAGAATACAATTTCCTGCGGCCGGGCGGCCTGTCGTGTGAGGCGACAAAACAACCCACACCCAGGTGGTAGGACATTTGCCCGAATGGATGGCCAACACCCCTGGTATAAATTATGTCGCCATAACAACCTTGAGTTGTGTTCCGGCATTAGTGACAAGGTTCCAGTCTCCCTTAAGAGAGCAGCAGCGCATTTGTAGCACCTTTGGTGTTGCAAATGTCCATAGGCGATGGTAACCGCTTTCCATCAAGTGGGCTGTCTGCCCGTCTGCTGAACTCCTGCAATAAAAAAAACATAAAAGGCAATTGGTTAGTAGCCTAGATTCATATTGGCATACTATTATATTGGTTAAGTAGTAAATCAGCTTTAAAAGTATAAGAAATCTGTTTTTATTTAATCATAAATATTTAGTACTAACTTCTGCCTGCGACTTCGTCTGCATGGAATAGTAAAAAAAGTAAGTTAAAAAAACTCCCGATTTTGAAACATTCTTCATTGTTGCTCTGCTCCTATTAGTTTTAGCATGATGATATATACCCTACAGCCTTCCTCGATAAATGGGCTATCTGACACTGAAAGAATTTTCAAATCAGACCAGTAGTTCCTGAGATTAGCGCGTTCAAGTAAACAAGCAAACAAACTCTTCAGCTTTATATATTAGTATATAAGATGTGCATGTGAAACCCGTTCTGACGTCACTCAAAGACCTGCAATTGGGCCGAGGCTGAAAGAGAAAATATTCTGGCCTTCACTTGATTTATTAAACATTATTCAAAAATTTGAAATCTCATGTTTGAAATGGGCTAGATACATAAACTTCAAAGCTGTTTTGAAAACAAAAGGAAGAATAATCTAAATCACCAGCGAATGCGAAAACCTAATCAAAAAGTGTATTGCTTCATTTAATAAAGAGAATACATGGGTTCAACGGAGAAACGAATATTAGAAGGCTGGGAAATTGATGGCTTTGCCAAGGCTTTGGTTGCTTTAAGTCGATACCTCGCAGTTAATTTCACTTAGCCCAAACGATTTGTTCTCGATCCTCGTTTCTCATCCAGATCTTTTCCATTCATATGTACTATGTAATTAATTATACTTCTGACCAGACCTCGTGGGATACTAATGTTATTGTTCTGACCATTCAATACTACTTTAAAAAAATGAGATATTAAGTTATAACAATCATGATCCAAGAATTTCGTAGAAATTTTCTAATTGAAATTTTATGTAAAGACTAACTAGTGGTGCCATCTTTATCGGAAAAGTGTGTTTCGAGTAACGGTTTTTTTCATAAATATGGTTTTAAATTATTTTTGCCATTAAAAAATCATTTGGCTCATATTTGTTGTGAGCGCGGAGCCGAAGTTAAAAAAACCCCGGTTATTCCGTACATACAAAACCGCTGAAGCTAATAGTATAATTTTGTTGCCTTCAGTTGTTGTGTAAATGTATGTAGCATAGCAATATTAAATAGACTATTATATAGACTCTATTTATATATTATATAGACTCGCCTAAAACTTATCTCCAAACACTAGGTCCGCCTTTGGCTTCACAAGTATAATCTTGCACATATCTCGAAACCAGCTTAATCAATCACTCTCGGGGAGAGGGGGGGGGGGGGAATAGATATATATATACATACCAGAATACAAAAAGAGAAGAGAGGAAATATGCATGAACCAAGAATGTGTACGTGTGTATGAACAAGAGATAGGGTGTTGCCATGACTCAAAAATCATTGTTCAGCATTAAATACTCAACATTTGTCGTTAGTAATACAGCGCTTACTGCGTGACGCCAAGAATGCTTATATAACCAAATCACAAGTGAAAAAAAATATTATCAAAAAGAAAAAACTTTCTAATTAACAATAGTTTAAAAAAAACACGCTTTCATAAAAAAATCCAACTAAAAACAGAAAATAAAATTTAATAAATTTGGTGTCTGATGAATGGGGTCTTACCGTGGAGTGCAAAAAATAAATAATTAATCAATTTGATTAAGTAGTGTAAAAAAATGAATGTACATTATTGTAAAAAAGCGTGGGGTGTATTCAAAGCACTTTTTAAGATATTATAATACACCCCACGCTTTTTTACAATAATGTACATTCATTTTTTTTACACTGTACTTAATCAAATTTTTTTAAATGTTTTTACTTGTATTTAAAAACATTAAAATTTTTTTTGAGATCCTGCATATCATGTAGCAGCAGAGTGCTAGCCAAGACAAGTAAAACGAGCCCAATCAAGACGGGTCTATCTTGTTTAGTACAGGAGTTCCTATGGCCACCTTCCGACTCAATCATCAGATCAGCTCCATGGTACCATATTATTGCACTGTCACGCGATATAAACGTACGAGCCCAAACACGACGGGTCTATCTTGTTTAGTACAGGAGTTCCTATGGCCATAGTTTGAATTAAATCTGATCGTTCAAAGTAGGACAAAATCGTGCTCAAAGGGGTCGGTTCCATACATACATACATACAGGTGAAGCTAATAAAAGCGTGTTAAAAACAAATTGTAACAAAAACAACCGTCTTTTTTCTTTTATTCACATTTATTTTTTATCTCAATCATCTTTAACGAACTCGGGTACCTAGGTGAATCCAAAAGTCCTTAGAAGTGCATTTATCCTTAGCAAGGTAAAGACGTTCCCTATGGGCCACTACTCTACTAAACCTACCTGCCTCCCATGTGCCCCGCGTTTATGGTAGGAAATGCGTGAGACTTAGAACGTAGTTACGCCCACGTCAATCCTGCGCATCAGTGCCTGAGAGTGCTCCGGGAAGAGCAAACTCACTTCGTCAACAGAGGTTAGTTCCCCTGCATCTCCAGATGCTGAAGAACCCCTGAATCACACTATATTTGTGCCAACTATCACTTGTTTTTGACAGTTCGTTCGCATGTAATAAATTGTTTTGTGCAACGAGTTGTTAAACACGCAAAATTATGGACTAAAGTGGGTTACGAGCGGTGATAAACTATCTCAGCTTAAAAAAAGGCTAGGAAATAATTATTTTTGGACAGTCAGGAGACATTTGTGGGTGATGCTATACCTTATTCTACGGTTGTGTACTGGGTGGCTGAATATAAAAGAAGTAGATCAAGCTGTAAAGATGACCCGTGTTCTGGGCGGCCTTCAACTTCCGGATTACGGAAGAACAGATGAAAAAGGTTGAGAATCTGGTTTAGGAAGACAGAAGAATAACCATAAAACATATAGCTGAGATCTTAAAGATATCTTTTGCTAGCGCTCAATCCGTTTTAATTGATTCACCGGTGTTCAAAGAAGTGTCGGAAAGAAGGGTGCCACGAATGTTAACCAACTAAAACAAAAAGCGACTTTTGGAAATTACTAAGCGTAATCTAGAAATGTTCTAGCGTGATTCAAATACTTTTTGCCGTCGCTTTGTCACCATGAATAAAACTTGGATCCACCATTTCGATTCTGAAAGTAAGAGACAAAACATATCTTGGAAACGACCATCCTCTCCATCCATTAAGAAATTTCGAGTTGCTCCTACCGCTGGCAAAGTTATGGCCTCAGTGTTTTAGAATAGTGAAGGAATCCTTTTTATTGTTTACATGCCAAATGGCCAGATTATAACTGGGCCCTATGAAGCGATTAAAGAGAAACTTCGCGGAAAACTGTCGTTGGGCGTGTTGTTTCTTCACGATAACACTCCCGCTAATCGATTGGAAGTTGCGCTCAACGCAATCCACTGTGCTGCTTTCAATCTTCTTGACCATCCACCATATTCTCCGAACTTAGCCTCAATTGGTTTTCACTTATTCCCACATTTAATAGAGGAAGTTCGTGGAACCAAATTTCACGATAATGACGCGATTATGGTTGCCGTAGAGGAGTTTGTCGAGACTCAAGAAAAACAATTTTGCTCGCAAGAAATAAGGAAGTTAGAGACGTGCTATTCTAAATGCATTGCATTGGAGGGAGATTATGTAGAAAAATAAAATATTTTTGTGTTTAAATTTTTTAATATTAATTCTAAAAACTTTTTGATTCACCCACTTAGGTATATACTTTTAGTATGAGCACGAACTCTCTTCGACTTGCTTCAAAACTGCACTGCACTATAGTCTCTTCGTTTCAATCAGCTGTCGTGGCAGTATACATATACGTCAGTGTTGACACTTGGGAGTTTAAAAAGCGCTAAACGCTGCGCGCTCTATTTAAATATTACTCGAAAAAGGACGAGATTTCCCTAATGGGTATTGATTACGTGACGAAAACCTAAGCTCTTTACCCCTGTGACCAAGCGTGGTATTTTGAAGCCTCCCCCCTCTAGAACGGGTCACGCAGTATGGGTACGTTCCCTAATATTATTACGACGAGGTGTCGCCACTCACCTAAGGCTTCGCCACAAAGCCCCCTTATTATTATTTTAATTAATAATTTAAATTATTGTACGAGTGCTAGTTTAGCAACTACCGACTTTTGTTGTCCTTCCTATACTCCATCCAAAGGTTGTCTGGAAGAAATCGCCATGGGCGATAAGACCGCCGATTGTACTTTTATTTAATGTTCTTGAATTTATGTAGCATCTTTGTACAATAAAGTATATTCTATTCTATTCTATTTTCAAGACATTAGGCACATATTTTTTCTTAGATCTGAACAATCTCATCCCCATATAATGTCTGAATCTATGAATTCAAAGATTGTATGGGATAACAATAACGTGATGAAAGTCACAAAGAAAGCATTATCAGCTAGCAACTCTAAATATGATAGTAAAAATACATACATACATACATAAATAACATCACGCCAGGTCCCTTGCGGGGTAGGCACGAAAAACAGAGCGCCATTTAGGCTTATTCTTACACACCTCACTTGCTTCTTTGACATTCATAGCTCTTGTCATGCACGCTCGTCTGTTCTTAAGGCTCCTGACATCACCTTCTGCTAGTACACGACCAATTTGATCATGGAAGGTGTGTCGTGGCCTTCCGCGACTTCTCCATCCATCCACTTTTGCATTGTATATCTGTTTAGTCATTCTTCCATCATTCATTCACCCCGACACTCTCTTTCAGACCAACTCTCTTTCTTACTTCGGTATTACGAACGCGGTCCGCGAGCGTCACTCTGCAGATTTTGCGCAGTGCTCGCATCTCGACCGCGTTTACTCTACTTTCATGCTCTCTCTTCCATACCCAACTCTCGCTTCCATACGTGAGCGTAGGTACCAGCACCGCGTTGTGTATGGCAAGCTGGGCCTTCTGACGGCCTTCTATAGTAAAAATAACCATATTATATAATTTTATTTCTTTATATGTATTTACAAATTTTCATGAAATTTCGCATTGCATTCTGTAGATAATGAGGATGAATAGGTTATATGATTCATTTTATTTCGAAAAGATAATATTACGATATAAACACAAGCAAGTTGTGTGTAAAAGCTTTTGTACCAAGATGTATAATTTTCTTCTATTAAGGCTGAATTACGCTCGAGACTAAGGATACGAAGTGGAACAAAAGGAAATATGAGAGAACTAATTTATATTGTAAGAGAACTAATTTATATTATAAGGAACTAATAAATTTGCTATTTTCCGACCAAGTTTGCTCGGAAATGTCGGGGTCCATTTTTGAGTTTCAAAGTTTTATGGCGAACCTTGTCCGTAGCACATTGTTTACGAACAAAGCAAAATCTCGTTCAGTTTCTGATACGAGCCTGGAGTCCGCCCGTCGCTCCTCCAACTTATCCGTCTTTGTTCCACCAACTATTGATGCCCGATGAAAGTTTCCGTGTTCGCCTAGTCTTACAAATAGGTACGCATTGTGTACACTTTTCAAATGTGTTTCTTTATCAGATTTGTAGATAAATGTTTATACTAAGCCTCTATGTAATTTGTGCTGACATAAAAGAATATGCGTTCATTCTTTTATTACATCTGAAACATTGTAGAGATTATTTTCCTGTATTCCAGGAATATCCAGAATATTTTCGTCTAAAAATATCGTGTGACATATCAGCATATCTCTAATATGATGCAGCATGACAGAGACATGTCTGTACATCGAAGCTATACTAAAAAGCAATGTGAAAAGTTGTGTAAGTTTATCTTTCATCCACTTTCAATCCGGACACATATGGAACACATACACATATATGGACATGGACACATATGTCTGTAAATTTATTAAAAAAACTTCAATATTTCTGGATTTGAAAACTTATAAAAATACTGTTTAAAGTACTTTTATGAATGATATATTTTTGAATGTTTCTCAGGTTATAAATACTGGGCCTCAGACCTCATGCCTTTAATTTTGCTATTCATTTAAATTGGATGAAATCGCGGGAGTATAGTAGTGTCGCTATAGATACCTATATGTGGTTTTATGTTCCACGAGAAGCGACGCTTTTCCAGAGAGAATGACACTCTCGTATGAGCAGATGAAAGACGTGATTCAATTTGCATGGTATGATGGACGGATTACACCGTGCGAGTACTCGCCCTTTTGCCGGAACATTTAGCGCGCCGAATGGAGTGCTTTTATGCAATTTTTGGAACGAAGTTCCTTTTCGCGCGTTGTGAAAGGGGGCTAGACGGAAAAAATTCTTACGAAAAGTTGTCACGACACTTTTTGCTATAGTAAGCTATTGTAAGCTGTGCGGCGTCGCATGTTTCTGTGTCTGTCTCTCTCTCTCTTATAGAAAGCAAGCCAGATATTTTCATTTCTATTTCGCATTGAACAGTGTGGTGTCGCGACGATTATTTTTGTTGAGTGTATACAGGTTTTTTGTAAATAATAAATAATAAAAAATAATAATAATAATGAATCCTGACAGTGTGTCTGCACAAGTTCCGGATATTGCTGATGGAGTTAGGTAAGTAGAGATTATATACAGATAATAATAAATGCTTTTGTATTTTTAGCAAGTAACTTCGTTCCATCCGGGTGTCCCTTGACACCTCTCAAGTTTTTTATTTGTCCCTCACTTGACTTTTAAGTTCCGTAGCTAAGTGATAAAAGTGAAGCTCACCATTGTCATGTCCATCCATCTATATGTCAATAAAATGGCTGTGATATGACTTTGATAGTTAGTTTTACTTTGATTACCAAAAGTACGGTAGCGTTACTGAAAACTTACGGAATTATTTAAAATATAATCTGTAGGAAACTAATTAAGACTTTTTCTTTTAGGTTAATCTGGTTTCAAAACTATGCTTTCAATTCAACATAGAATGAAGACATACGGTCTTATTCATATTAAGTTCGTGTAAGCTTGAAGGCTTGCTTATGTTTCTTAAAGAAGCCTTCAAACTACTCAATTTGAATAAGACCGATGGTGTTGTTTGTGATGCTTTGCGATTTAGGGGTTTTTCAATGTTCCCATTTTTACCGGATGAATGTCGTTCCTTTTCTTTCATTGTAATATCCGTCTTTTATGTAAAACAATGCTAAAATATTGCTAGCAATACATACGTATGTAGTATATATTGTAGCATATAGTAGTCTGTGTATGCAGTCCTGGGTTAATTTGAATATTTGATATTTTACCTACTTATATAGATTGCTTTCTAATTGTCATATTTCATACACCTAATGTAAACCTATAGGTAGTACACCTATGTAATGGTACCCTGAGGGCTATGTCAATTAATGAAATGGTTAACTTTCCACTTGAATAAGACTAAAAAGATGTAATAATGTAGGTGAAAAAATATATGAAATACTAGCTAGTTGTCTAGCCTTTAAAAAATAAAAATCCATAAACTAGAACACACAAAAATAATGTCACCTAAATCCTGGAACCCAATTGTGGCGCCGTCTACCTGGGTCAAATTTGAATCTAAACCATCCCCGGACCCACTTGAACACACACAAAAATAATTCACCAAATCAGACAAAATGAGTTTAAATGCAGTCACTATTGCCAAAATTGGCCGGGAAAGATCATAAACAAATAAATGGCTAGACTGATGTTTTTTAATAATATTTTATTAAAAAACATCATTATTATTATATATATTATTCTATATTTTTTTGATGAATATCATATTTTAATACTTGTTATCCTATTCTGGACGAAAACAATTCGAAAAAAATAAAATCATAAAAATTGGTCCAGCCGTTCTTTTGTTATAAATGGTATATCTTACACGACTTTGTTTTATGTATCTAGATATATTGTTTAACTATAATCTTAAAAAATATTTTCTTATTTATGTAGGCGTGATACATACATTTTTTAATATGGGTCTCTAGCCAAAATAAAAATCGGACAAGTGCCTGTTAGACCGTATAGAATAAAGGTTTCTTTAAATACAATGAACGTCCACAATTTTATAAAAAAATATCCCAAAAACTACTAGCGGATTTTATCTAAACGAACATAATATTATGTTGAGAGTAGTTTTTAACATTTACACCAACTTAAATTTTATATTTTATAGTTCAAAATTAGATCACAAAATTAGACCCGTGCTCATAACAATCTCGGCTTTCTAAATTTTTTTATATTTATCGATTTATAGGAAAAAATAATTAAAAACATCATCATAATCTGATCAACGATACACAACATGTCTACACTAAAAAAAATCATTCGTCAGATACTTGTATAAGGGCCACTCCTTTTTAATTTACCCGCAGTTCACAGAATTCTGTAGCAACATACGAGTATATAAGACTTTTCTGTCGAATTTCATCTAAGTAGATAGTAGCTTTTCAGAAAAAAGACGAATATAGAAACAGACAAAAATTAAGGGCTGGACGGATATGGCGGTTTTATATTATAAATTATATTACTAGTCACTTTACATAAATTCAGACATTTTTATAATATTATAAAAATGCTGTTCTTCTATGTTGAAGCTGTTTGAAAAAACAACTGGAATAGACTGTAGGAAAGACGGAGATGACAAGATGTATTTTTTTAGAATTCCTATATTGTATAAAGATATTATTAAATAATTACGGAACTATGTGTACTGTGGTTTATTCGCTGGTACGAGGAAAATGTTTTGTAAGGCTTACACATTTTAAGCCTTTAAAATAAGTGTATAAGAAATCCTTACAAGAAAAAATCTCGGGGAGAGACAAAAAACGCGGACTACACTTAAGTGTGACCCGTTCTCTCGATTCGGGCCGCTAATGAAGCAGCGTCCCTATTCTGATTGGAACGTTTTACATGCCGTTGCCAGACGATACAAAAGTTCATATCTATTATACGTAAGTTTATTTATTATAAGACCCTTGTTTATTAATTAATGCTGAACAATGGTTTTGAGTCATGGTAACCCTATCTCTAGTTTATACTCAGTACATATTCTTGATGCATGCCTATTTCCTTCTCTTTTTAATACTGGTATGTATGTATATCTATCTCTGTCCCCCCTAATTATGGCTTATTTCACGGAGATGCCGCGATTGTGTTGTCGGAATTCGTTTGCGGTGTTAAATAAACATGTAAAAATAATGGATTTTGGCAAATGCAGTGAGTTGGCGAACTTAATTTAAATAGCAGCTACCCTCAAAAGTGATTTTAATTGTTTAAATGATTGATTGAGCTGGTTTCAGGGTATGTGCAAGATATATACTTCTGAAGCCAAAAGCGGACATAGTGTTTGGACATAAGTTTGGGTAAACCTATGTAATTTGTATTTATTTATTGTTATATGACAAAAATTTACAGATCTGAAAGCAACAAAATTATACTATTTCCTTCAGCGGTTTCGTGTGTACGGAATATCCGGGGGTTTTTTAAACTGCGCATACAACCTTTGAGACTCTTAGACCGTGGGGTCCTGAGGCCATGAGACTACCAAAATTGATCGAAACGACTCTCATTGATTCTTCAGGTGATCAGAAGGCTGGTGCTTACCTCGGCCAACGGACCAGTATGGCGATCCACCGAGGAAACGTAGCCAGCCTTCTGGGCACCTTACCCATAGAAGACGGTGTTCTGGGCGCAGTATTCTACTTATAGACTATGGGTAGAATACAATACCAATAAGTTAAGTTTTCTTACATTGTATTCAATTTATGTACCTAATTTTATAATTATTTAATGTAATGCAAATAAAGTGCAACAACAACATTTGAAAAAGGCGTAAGAAATAAATATCTAAAGTTTCGTGGTACGCGAGGCAAAGGCTCCCTTTGTGTTGCAGGTGTACATAATATGAATGTAGCTGACAAGATTACGACTACCGCTTGTCTTTCCTATTACAAACAAACAAATATTTTTTTTGTGAAATTGTTTGTATGTCAGTTTGTGACTTTCTGTTTTACAATTCTGGGAATGTATTAATTCTTATGAAGTTGAAGATACTTTTAAAAACTGATTGATTTCACGGTTAGTGTTTTTCATCGTCTGAAGCAGGCAGACTTTAGGGATTTGTTAATGCATTGCCGGCCGCGAAGCGCTCGGCGGTTGTTGTCCTGCCATGAAAAAAATAATATAAAAAACCCAAGTTCAGCGCCACCAACAGGATACAATTGTGAATTTAAACCGTACCGGGAACCACTCAAATATGCACAAAAATTAAAATCGGTCCAACCGTTTAGGAGTTCAGTGACATACACACATAGTGATTAAGTTAGAAGTTTATAGGCCTACAAACTTACTCAATATGAATAATATCGAAAAACAGTATATTGTTGTGAACACTTACATACAAAGAAAAATCCAGCTCTTTTCGGTCAGAAAAAACTAATAATAGACAAAACAGTTTCTTATAAAATATTTATAAATTTTAAAGCGATTTACTAGACTGTTATTTTATACTCGTTAACGATATCATCATACCGTACTTTCACATTATGTAGTTATTAATTATTCTGTGTTTTCGTCGTAATATCGTTTACCGTTTCAATTCCTCAAAGCCTGTGTAATTTGCTCGGTCTACTACATAGGTTAGCTAACGGGAACATGATGTTATATGAAATAATTGACTAGGTGACCCTAAATATGTATAAAATGATAAGGATTTATTTGAGTTCTCTAACTTAATTAAAATTAAGATCATTTTTTAGTTAATGTTCCACTCTTCCATTTAGAATCAAATAAAAATCGTTCGTTAACTTAAAATAATGACGAGTAAAAGAGTGAAAGACAAAATGGACGGGTATGAATAATTACTCTATAACTATGATAAGAATATTAATTTAAATCTTTTTTACACAATATTTAAAGTAAGTATTTGTGATTACAACGATCAAGTGTTGGCTCTGGTATATGTCGGCTGCTTTACCCAACTAACTCCGTTGGCTCAGCAACCCGAAGTGAGTCTTGGCCTCCAAAACAAGAGCACGCCACTTTCCTCTGTTCTGCGCAGTGTCTTGCCAATTGTGGGCTTGTAGAGCGTTCAGGTCAGCTTCCACTCTATCCTTCCAGCGATACTTGGGACGACCAACCGGTCACCGACCGACTGGTCGCCTCAAGTATGCTTTCTTCACTCCCCGATTCTCCTCCATCCGCTCTACATGACCGAGCCAGCGGAGAACTTGAGATTTTATCTCCCCAATTACGAGTATGTATTATGTCGGCCGCTTTGACCGCAAATATTCGTTCGTAATTTCACACTACATACATTACTACATTTTTTGACTTATAATACACCTGTAAACATATTTGAACAATATTTCTATGAGAGCATAAGGTTTCATTTTTGGGGTTCCGTAGTTTTTTGGAATTATGGAACCTTTATAACGATTTAAAGTATTTTATAAAGTTTTATATAAGTAGTCTATCCATTTAACTGGAAAATTGGCCCTCTGGTCTATATGAATATTAACAAATCAACGACAGTGCAATGAAATTACAAATAAACTATAATTAAGGGTGTCCGGTATCCGCCATACGAGCAAGGATCTAACTAACTAAAAGATGGATTTTGTGGTCTGGGGTGTTATGCAAGATCGTTCAAGCATGGTGTTTATTTTAAATAACCAGTATACCTACAAAATAATTTATTTCTAAGTAGCATATCAAAATTCAATCAATTGGCATCAAAATTTAACTAAACGCAATACTTTTAGAAACATAAGGAACAATGAATTTTCAATGATGACCAGTTTCTGCGTTTTTTTTATTGCCTGAAGCAAACAGGCGGACGGCCCACTTGGTGGAAGGTGGTTACCGTCGCCTATGGACGTTGGCAACACCGTTGCCAACGCGTTGCCAGCTTCTAAGTAATTTTACAACGCCCTTCTTAAACGACCCGCAGGCGACTCGACGGGAAATTCTCTCCAGATCATTGTTGTACGCGGAATAAACTCTAAATTGGACCTACTTATGAAAAGCAGAACCAATCCACAAACATGCCAAAATTGGGTTAAGGATGTAGAAGGCTTTCAAAATGCACCTTTTATCGACTCAATAAGAATCAAAACGATCTGACAACATTTACAGAATAAAACATTTTTATCACAAGGTAGCTAAACCACAAATCACCAAGAGTATAATAAACTAACAAGATCCATGACCCATGGTAATCAAAAACGTAAAAAGTTTACTTGAATATATAGGACAAAATATAATATACAATATTAAACAACTTTTTTTTCCAAAATATAGACACTTTTTTGTATGCAAAATTTAAATAAAAACGGCTTTTTCTCAAAACTGTCAGTGGATTGGTTCCATTTTGCATAAGTAGGTCCAATAATATTAACTTTATAGACTTCTGTTTTAAAGTAAAATCTTTTATAGAAATATGTACGTGTATCATGAGCTTGTATCATACCTGAGTAAGTCTATATGTAACCGCTTGTAAGTAGCAATGTTATTATTTATGTGGTTACTTGTCTTTTTATCTGTAAGCTTTACTAAAATAAATAAATTGTACGAAAGAGCATATTATATTGATCTTTTTACATAGTAATCAGACATTTTTCCGTTACATAATTAGCCTGTCTCCGTAAAACGTGGCCGGACCAGCATAAGCGACTCTCTTGCAGATCGTCTGCTTTGTCACGGACAGGTATATTATATGTTATTTTTTTATATTTCTGTATGTCGAAAAGACTAGAGTTCGTTATCTTTACGTTCACTATTCGTGGATGGACACGGAATTTGTCCATTTCTATCTTTAGATATTGAAAATCAAAAAAATCTGGAATTCAGTTTAGGTTTTCTAACGACAACTCGATTCCATTGTTCAGTTTTACTTAACCGTTGTCGAATATCGTTATCGTGCCCATGTAAACCAACCATTATGCGAAGGCGCTAATGAACCGCGCGAAGAACATCTACTAAAGACTTTGGAGTGATCTCGGGGAAGATTTTTTTGAGCGCACCTACCCTTGTTCATTAGTGTAATTAACTTATGCCGTAGATTCCTTATTATGCCATAATTTCATTTAAAATGAAAATCTTAAATGCTTTTAATATTAGTTAGTATAATTTGTTCGTGCCTACCCCGCAAGGGACCTGGCGTGAAGTTATGTATGTATGTAGTATAATTTGTCGCGGCAGTCAGATGTTATTTCCGCACTCAGGCGATTGAGTTAAAAACCATCAAATTAATATATAATTGCATTTCGCTACCGTGGGCCTTGGATTTCATATTATCAATACCTGCTGAATCCTACAAGATATCAAAATTAAACATACATTTAAGTTCAAATTGTTTTAAAATTTTTGAAAATTTTATTCATATCTGTACGTACTGGTTCAAACCATTACGTACAATATTCGACACGAACTTACAGACAGATATATATAATAACGGTAATTAATGGAATAGCTAATGTATATACAAGAATATTATGTTTTTTAGCATATATTTGAGATGTCAGACAAATATTTTATTTTTGTTGGTATATATTCTTAAAACATAAATTTTAATTTTTGTACTTAATCAAAAATAATTGTAAGCAATGTTCACAGAACATTTTTTATTTTGATATTACCTAAATACATGTAAATCACAATACGATAACGATCCTGCGGAAACTATAGGGGTTAGTACAATAACCGCTTTTATTATAATAATTAGTGCCAGAAGATATAACTTTGATTATTATAATAATATTTATCTTAAGTAAGAATCCATCTAGTTATGAGATACTTACGAATAAGGCCAATTAAAAGAACCTTTCTAAGGATAATAAGATTAATAAATATCTATTGTTGTCTGTAGAGGATCTTGTAGCTTCCTGAATCCGGAAAGACTAGGTTCTGAAGAAAAGGTAAGGTTAATCCTATTTAATACCACCTACACAGGAACTTTCCTGTATATTTTTTAATTTGCTCTTTATAGGTACTTACCTATAAAGAGTAAATTCACGGACATGACCGACAGCGATCTTGACTACATTAATTACGTGTAAATAGATAAAGATTACAAAGTAATATAAATACTTTGTAATCTTTAAATTTTTTTAATATTTTCTCAATTAAACTACACTTAATAAAATACGTTTTAATCGGTTTCTACTACTAGGTTTTAAGCGCGGTAATTTATTTGATTTTTGTTATACCGATGTTTCGGCAGTTTTCAGTGCCGTGATCACAGAAGGTCAAATAAATTACCGCGCTTAAAAGCGTTAAAACGTAATTTTATTATGTGTATAAGTCGCGAAAACTTAAGAAAAATTATTAAACTGCACTGTTTAATTTTTACAATACGGCTTCCTCTGCAATAGTGTTACTGATTTAGGCCGTTTCACGCAGATACGGTGATGGGCTTAATGCGTTATTTGAGATGTAACATTGTTAATGACGGTAAATATTGATAAATAACTTAAGTATATACATTAATGTGGCTATGCGTTAACGGCGTTATTATTTAACGTTTTAAATAAGACGCATTCGGGCACAGTCTAATCTTTAACACTAACGCAAGTGCCGCCGCGTCATTAAGGTAGTATAGTTCATATTTTTATTGTTTTTCTTATAGTTTTCTATCTATGCTATAATAAAGCTGTAAATGGTTCGAGATTGTACGATCGTCACAACTGATTTATGACCCACTTTGCTAATAATTCCTTTAAAACCGTCAAAATAGTAAGGTTTATTGTGTGTGTTGCACTTAGGACGTTATAAACATTAATAAAAATGCGTCACTAGCCTCAGAACTACGCAATTTTAAACTTTGTTATCATTGTACTAGATATGTTTTAGATAAAACAGTAATGGTTTGAAATAATTTGAATCTCGAACTGAAATCTGCCTTATAATTCTAACTCTTTTCATTATAGAAAAATTATTATAATTTTAAAAATAGAATGTTATTCTGAAAGTATATCAGAAGTCAAGTAAAGTCAATGAGAAAAAAATTAGAACTCAATATCTAAAAATTAAATTGTATAATGGGTAGTCTCGCAGAACAAAGAGCGCGGATTGTAGTGCTCAGTGAGGAAGGCTATGGCATTCGAGAAATATCACGAGTGTTAAATATAAGTCGGAACACAGTGAGAACATGGATCAGACGGCACGCTGAAGAGGGCATTCTTGAAGATAGACGAAAACATAATCATGGCGTTCGTCGAATAACAAACCAACAAAGTACAGATATGCAGCACCATTTTGAAGAACATCCTTTTTCTCGTACCCAAGATTTCGCGGCACGTTACGACGTTTGTTTACAAACCATAAGAAATCATTTACACCGTATTGGACTGCATTACCGGCACTATGCTAAGAAAGTACACTTAACGAATGCACACAAAACTGCAAGTTTAAATTTTGCACGTAATTATTGACTAATTGATTTGACTGGACTAATACCATATTTTCAGATGAAAAATCATTTAGATCTTCTCAACATGGTCGCTTAACTTTGTGGCGTTATAACAATACGCGATACACAGAGGATCACGTAGTACCCAATCAATTATCTGGTCGAATTTCAGCTAACATGTGGGCCTGGATGGGTACCGGGGGTATAGGTGAACTTGTCCAAATTTCTCCTCGTCAAAACGCATTAAACTATGTCGATTTGTTGGAAGAATCAATGTTACCGACAGTGCGAATAGTGTACCCACTTGAAGAAGTCCCTGTATTCTCCTACGTTCACGACAATTGTCGAGTACATACCGCCAGAATTGTCTCGAACTGGTTTACCCAGCATGAAGATGAAATTACTCTAATTCCATGGCCATCTAGGTCACCAGACCTCAACCCAATAGAAAATTTATGGGGTTTGATGGTTCAAATGTGGGATAACAGAAACTAGAGGACAAAGGAAGCAATTGAGCAGCACTGTAATGAAATTTGGAATTACATGAGGGGAACCGACATCTGCAATCGTCTAATCGGGTCGATCCGTAATCGACTATTAGACGTCATTGAAAACAATGGTGCTTATACCCGGTTTTAGGTTTAAGTAAAGTAAAATGAGTGCCATTTCTAACTTTGAAATACTACAACCAATTAATAAAATTAACAAAAAATTTTTTTTTATATTTTCTTCCACATTAATGTTGTTAATGTTTTATTTTCTTGTGTATTTCTGCTACTTAACGTATAACGATAACCCTAATATCTAATGTTGTATATACAAAAGGTTTGGCCTGTGTCACCTTTGGCTTGTTGATTTATGACCGGTTCCGATATCTCACTATTCACTCCACTTCACTTCCCCTGCTTTACCGTAGGTTGAATTTTTACATTGCTTGTATAGAGATTACTTCAAATTTTAATCGTTAGTAAGGCAAATAAACGGTCGGTAAGATATAGGAAACGGCACTTAATCCAACATACTTAATGACAGAGATAGTAATAGCACGTAATAGCATTTGTCAGATGTTACACGAGTATAGACGAGTCTCTCCGATCTGTTTAATACACCGTAGTCAGTAACTGTCAATGTCTAATAACATGATAACAAGTTCGTTACCAAGGAAATGTATGTTCAGGCGAATTTCAACCTAATTGTATTTCACGACTGTAAGAAAATGACCTTATGGTGGGTCATGTTTCAATTTGTTTGATTTACATTGCGTTTAAATATCTGAAAAAAACTCAGGGGATAAATCGGACCAGGAGATTCCGAAAATTTTGAGAATTTTTGTCCGTTAGAGCATCACGTGTAAACTATTGAATGGATTTAAATGAAAATCGATACATACATATATCCTGGGACATAACTTAGGATACTTTTATTCCGATGAATGACGTCGATTCCGTTGGATAGACGAAAATAGCGAAATAGATGGAGCTGCGCTCCCTTTTTTTTTGGAAATTACTGAACGTATATGATTGAAACTTGACATAGTGCTAGCTTATAACCCGATTAAACTCTAAGGATACTTTTCATCCTGATAAATAATATGTCGTTTCTATGGAATAAACGGATTAGCAAAATAGATGGCACTGCAATCGCGTTTTTTTTATTCACTAACAAATACCTACGTTAGGCCCACTGTCCACGTAGCAGCACATAATATGCACGACATCGTTATTTTACGCTTGTGTGTAGCTCGTTTGATGTTGCGTAGAAACAAAAGAAACTGTGTCCACGGTGAGGCAACATCGCATTTATTTGCATGTCGTCAAGCGTTCGTCATGCAGCTCGTGTTGCGGCGCTTCACTATGCAAGCAGCAGCAGCCAATTTTGTGTGGATCAGCGAAGAATATTCTTGTCTTTATAATAATAAATCAGCAGCATATTCGAGAAAAGACGCCACGGATAAAGCGTGGATGATATGAATGAAGCCAATACAATCTACGTCTGTGTCGCCGCCCTCTAATAACATTGTACGCTGCAACCACATCATCATCGCTTGATGACATTTTTCCGAGAACTTGCAGTTTGCATAACAATTGGACACAACTAAGACGCAAATTACACCTGTCTTCATTTGTAGCTTGTAAGCATTCTTCAAATGACGCTTCAGTGGACAGTAGGCCTGATGATAATCTCATTCATGTATTACTTGAAATCAGGTTGGCTACGACTCGCCTCTATGTTTCACTGCGCAGCTGTGTACGCTATATGGACTTAGTTTCTTTGGTACTACAGTGAACTTAGTAACAAGAAACAGTAGAGTTTTAGATAAAACACCTAATTAAATTTGTACATACTGTTACGAGCTACAGGACTCGAATTAAAATGCCGTTGGAATTACTATAGAATTTATTAGAACCATACAAACACGTATAACATAGATACAAATATAATAAGACACTACCAGTACAAACTGCACGATTCAGATGTCCGTCATTATATCGCTTATCGAATGTACGTCTTGCTTTGATCGTGGTTCTCGCTTGATTGCCTCACCCCCCCCCCCCATTCGGGCATCGTTTTATACTAAACAGTACAAAACAACAAAGGACCACGTTGAATAAGGTTTCCGAGAAACCGTAATCTGCACGCCAGCGACGGGTAAACAAGTACAAATTTTAAACACGAAGTAAACAAAAGAACTCCGAATACGGGAAAGGTAATAAACCAGGTTTTATGGCAGGCAGGTGTGCATCCACATTTTGTTGGCATGTAACAATACATAACATAAAGCTACTAAGTAGGGCTTTTCACGCAGCGTAGCCGTGTGGAAAACCCTAGCCGACAAATATATCTACATAATATATGTACATAAAAAGACATTACTCTCTCACTCCAACCCACAGCGATAGCCGTATTTCGGTAATAAGATTAAATAAAGATACTAATAATGTAAGTACACAAAATTCAAAAATTGTTACTAAGAAAATAAAAGAATTTATTAATAAAAAGCCTTTCCTTACATTATCATATTACATACATACATACATACATAATATCACGCCTGTTTCCCACGGGGGTAGGCAGAGACTATGGATCTCCACTTGCGACGATCCTGACAAACAACTGTCGCTTCACCTACTCTCATTAACCTCTTCATGCACGTTTATTTGAAATGTTTTTACCTAATTTTTTTTTCATATATAGATAAAATTCAAGTAATAACCTAAGCTTTTCTTAAGTTGAACAATTTCAATATTGAATTGTTCAACTGTTATCACTTCTGTCGGGCGTCCCGAGACGCACACTTTTTTATATTTGAATTTCTACGTTAGTTTAAAATGAAAACATAAAGAGCTATACTTATAAAATGAGGAAGAAAAAGAATTAACTTGTTTTCAAAGCAATATTAGATTTCTTACACGCTTAGTAGAGCTCTCTCTAGCCTTGCATGAAAATGACCCGAGCAATATTCGCTGGAGCAACCAGCGGTGAAATCTCAATATTGATGAAATTGAATCGTTGGAATCTCTGTGTAATTTAGACTAGACTAAGCTTCGGCACATGTATAACCTGACCATAACGTACGGAAAGAGAACTATTGTTTTTGTCTTCTCGCAATATTATATTTTATCTGTAGTCAAGGTCAGTGAATCATAAATAAGAGAGTTTTTGGCGGGAATTGAAAGGAGATATTGTGCTGTGCAGTTTTATTTTCTATAAATGTGTAAAACTACTCTAAAATGAACAATAGTTGTAGGATATTGATAGTTTTTGAGTAGTAATTTATGTGTTTTGTGAGAAATGTGAACTGTATAGTCAAATGTGGCCTTTCGAGTTGCCACAAGAACTCCGTTGAATGGCACTAGCTGATTACCTACAGTTAAGCTGTGCTACACGTAGGCTTAAGAAAATGAAGAAACTATATTATAAACTAAGATCTGGCTTAAAGGCCTAGCTGCCAAGCCATAAACCTAAATAAATAATCATAAATAAGGAGAGTTTTTGGCGGGAATTGAAAGAAGATATTGTGCTGTGCAGTTTTATTTTCTAAAAATGTGTACAATTACTCTAAATTGAACAATAGTTGTAGGATATTGATAGTTTTTGAGTAGTAATTATGTGTTTGGTGAGAAAAATGAACTGTATAGTCAAATGTGGCCTTTTCAGTTGTCACACGAACTCCGTTGAATGGCACTAGCTGATTACCTACAGTTTAGCTGTGTTACCATAGGCTTAAGAAAATGAAGAAACCATATTGTAAACTAAGATCCGGTTTAAAGGCAAGCCATAAACCTAAATCTATACATATAATAAAATTGTATAGGTCAAATTTCTGTACAATAATTTTTTTGGTAAAAATCGAGTCAGGGACATATGTAAGAAGTGAAATAAAACTAATTTAGACTTTTTTCAAATTTTTTGTTTCTCTGTTTGTCTGTATGTTTGTACCGGCTAATCTCCGAAATAGCTGGACCGATTTACATGAAATTTAGTATGGTGATAGCTTTATCCCTGGTCAACATATAGGATACTTGTGATCCTGAAAAATTGAAGAGTTCCCGTGGGATATTTAAAAAAACCTTTAATTAGTTAAACAGCTTATAACAGACTGAATGTAATTTCTTTGCAACGTAACATAATAGAAGTGGAGATTTTGACAGGGCACACCCTATCAAAATCTCCACTTCTATTATGTGTCGGTGAGAGAGTTTTATCTTATATTGTATATTAATATATAAGCTGATAAGTTTGTTTCTTTGTTTGTTTGCTTGACCGCGCTAATCTCAATAACTACTGGTCTAATTTGAATTTTTTTTCAGTATTAGATAGCCTATTTATCGAGGAAGGTTATAAACCATCACGCTAAGAGCAGTAGCAGCGGAGCACCAATGAAGAATATTTTAAAATCGCAGGGTATTTTTAACTTACTTTTTTAAAACTATTCCACGCGAACGAAGTCGCGGGCAGAAGCTAGTAAAGAATAATCATAAATAAAGTGAATTTATCCATGTTATTTTAATTAACATTGATCCAAGTCTAGAATCCGTTTAAAATAACTAAACACGCAAGTAACAATACCAAGTTTCATATAAGCAGTGTTTTTTAAAGTTTACCAAGAATGTTTAGTGGAATTTGAATAAAAAATCTTTATATAATTAGCCAAGAACAGCCGACATCAAAGGTTTGTAGGTTAGTTTTGTTTATTATAACAGTTAAAAGAAAACTATATGAAAAATTAATAATAGACTTCTTCGTAACACGATATCCATCAATTGTAAACCGATGTATAGTTTTTTCTTTGCTCCGCAAGTCTATACTCTCGAGATGGTGCCATGGTCACTAAGTCAGGATCTGGTGAATAGATTCCAGGGAAATCAAGAGTAAGGCCCTTCGCACACAAGGCTACCCAAATCTTCGATACTAATGTTGTATACGACATTAGTATCAATTCGCGAGTATCGAGTAGCGCACGGTCCGTACACACGACATTGAATTGCAAGACGCGAGTTGCCTATTCAGTCACTATAAACGGCTAAACAGATCACACTTTTTCCAAAATGTCTCACACAGGTGATGATGAAACTATAATTTTGTACTATCTTTATCGAAAACAAAGAAAATCGTCGGAATAGAAGATACTGGGTTAATCCGTATATAGAGAGAAATATAAAGTGCAGACTGTTTGTAGCTGCAAGAGAATTATAACAAACACATGCGAAATTCTTATCAATCTACAGAATGTCCAAATAGGCATTTAGTGGACTTACTTGTTCCACATATACACCAAAAATTGCTCCGCCATCTTGGAAATCGCCGAGACTTATGTAGCGGCGATCTCGTTCGGCAGGTAGCGCGACTGGCACGAAGCGAGTCGCGGGACGAATGTCGGCGACGCGACTCGTGTACGAACCTCAATGGATTTGAATGGCGCTAGTCGCTTGGAGACTAAAATCGTTGAGTATCGAAGATTTGCGTAGCCTTGTGTACGAAGGGCCTTACTATGAATTATTGAAGAACGCCGTGCGCCTACATTCTTGGAAAAAAGCGTGTATACGCGTGGTAGGTATTACATTTTCTACAGGAGCTTACTTAATTTTTTTGTATGCATGTAATGCGATTTCTCCGTCTATTGGGTACCGATTTATTTTTCTTTATTCATAGGAGCATACACCTCAGGTGTTCTCGTAAGTACCCAGTCAGGATCTGATGAGTGGATCGCAAGAACAACCCTTGTTGACGAGCGTCAACACCGAAGAGTCAGATAGTAACCTTGTATATGCCTGCTAGTAGTGCAATTTCTACAGGCACCTAATATATTATCTCTCAAGGTATTCAACTGCTTGCACAACTAAAATGTAAAAAAATATTTATTTTTAACAAAAACAAATCGACTTCAAAGTAAAGAGCAAAAAATAAATATTTAACCACCTTCTTCGTACTAGTTTTGAAATTTGTGTTTTATTTACTTGGCACCGACTTCAAGATGTTGTAGAAAACATTTTTGCCTTTTAGATTGAAGTCGGTTTTATACTTGATAAAAATAATATTACAATGTGTCTCGCTATGTGTTGTAAAAACCAAATAAAAGCTTTTTCTTTCTTTCTTTCTTTTGCAGACTAGCTCAGGTCTCCTAATTATTTGGGGAACTGACTGTAAGCCCGCTACGCTCGTTCAAGGCGACTTGACGGGTTGGAGTAATCGGTTAAGTAGTTTTTGAAATATTTACAATACACGTCTTTTAGGATTCTTTAGTCAAATGGCAACCGCATAAATATTCGCTCGACGTCATTACGGAACACTTTACTGACACACAGCCGACACATATCTGGCACATTTTTTAATATTATACCCCTACTTTCCATTTTAGACAAACTTCATGCTACGTCACGCATGGCATGACTAAGCATGCATCGTACATAATATGCCACTCCCTTACTACTACATAAAGTTGAAATAAAACTGATACAAGAAAGCGTGTTATAACTTTATTAGTAAGTTTAGAAGTGGGCATGTAATAGACTGGTATAGGCACCGTTGACTTAAACTTAATCTTAGTAGGTTAAAACTAATTTTCTCTTTCATAAAGTTTTCCCGCAAGTTTTGTAGTCCGAGTAAAAGTCACTCGACTGAAAGAAATCTCGGAAATAAACCGTTCCTACTTGTGTAAAGGCTCGTATGTACAGAAAATAGACATAGCAACACTATCTCGCGGTTGTCCGGCTATGTCGTCGCAGTGCCGGAAGTGTCTATGAGTTACCGAGGCCTTTGTATCCGGTGGAATTTTACTTGGTATATTATTTAACTTGGAATTTCATACAAATAGTATAATGTTTGTATTCTGATAAAAGTCAACTAATGCCGGGTTTCTATATCTTATATCCATTATATTAACTTATCGTTGGTAGAAAATGGACATTATTTAGATTACGAAAAAAAAAATTAGTATGTAGTAAGGCTAATGAATATTTATTTATTATATATCCTAACTGCTTAAAATATTTTAAGTAATAGTAAGTGAACATTAACTCCTTAATATGATTTTCTTAAATTTCTAGATACTTTACACTTTAAACTTATTTAATTTATAAAGTAGTTTATGTATGTGTATTTAATTTATAAATTATATAGTTTAAGTTTGTTTATTTATGATATTTAATGATCTGCACCACCTACATCGCCAGATTAGATTAAATTATTCCTTAAGTTAGGTTGCCTGGAAGAGATTGCTTTCAGCGATAAGGCCGCGTTTTGTTTCTACCATATTGTAATTGTGTATTTTGAAATTGTATGTTTGGTGAGCAATAAAGTGTTATCTATCTATCTAAACTGCTTTTGAAGAAAAGCAAGACCGCTTTAAAGAGTTCATGATAAGCTCTGATATATGATATAATAATAAAAAAATCTTCAAGAGGAAATAAAAGTTAATGAAAAAATCTACGTCTAGAAGTTGGTGCCCAGTAAAACATATTTAACCTCTTTTTTAAGTCGGTTAAAATAAATAAAATATCAGAAAGTAATGTACATAAAATTATCATTGAATACTTGAATTGAATACTTTGCATAAAATAATACCTATTGTGTTTGCACAAGCCGTTACAGAGCGTGTGATATTTTGATTTTTAACCGACTTCAAAAAAAGGAGGAGGTTCTCAATTCGTCGGGATCTTTTTATTGTTTATGTTCAGTTTAGTATATGTTTAATAATATGAATCTTAGTGTTTAGATCTAGAAACAAATATGTTCGGATTTTTTGGTGAGAATTCAAGGGGACCTAATGTGTGATTTGAAGTTTTATTTCATAGATATACATACACACACGTACGCACGCACACACGAACAAGAGCATACACTAACATACACACACACACAGACACACACACACACACACACACACACACACACACACACACACACACACACACACACACACACACACACACACACACACAACTTTATAATTAGTAGGTAGTTTGTTTTTCGGCATGGAATGGAGCTCTGGTGACCTGTAATACAAATCTGTACAGATCTACAATAGACACCAGTCTCACATAACAGGTCTTATATTACTTGAAAGTTTCAAGTTTCTATTTCTATAAAAAAATATACAATTGGTTTAAAGTAAACAATAATTGGAGGACATAAAATCTAATCTAAACTTCTTTTAGTCACAAATACAGTCCTACCAAATTGACTAGACTTTTACTCGAAGATTATTCTAAAACTTGATTATTCATAAAAAATACTTAGCTTGAAGAACCATAGCAGACATAGAGAACCATATTTGAAAGGAAGAACAGAAATTTAAGCAAGCGAATCTGCGGGCAAACTCTATTCATCCATACAATAAAAATCTTGTGAATTCAATGTAAGCTCATGTCAAAAATAAGATAATTTTGATGTTCATTATTATGTTGTTATGCATTGTAATTTTCTTCAACGTTGAATATAAAAGAACACAAAATGGTGTGAATTGGTGAAAACGGCACGCTTGCGTTTCATTCGTTTCGAGAGCGTGTAACCACCCGTTCACACTTGTCGGGTCGGGCTCTACGAAAAATTGCTGTAGCGGCAAAACATTTTATATGAAACTGTTGTTCACACTTATCCGACACCGTTTTTTTGTCAGCGCTGACAAGAAATGTTTTGGCAGACCTCTGCGTCTGACAAAATCGTGTCGGGTCTCGCTCACCTACGGATAAGTATGAAGTCACACTTGTCGGATGTTGGGCGCGGCAAAACTCTCTCTGTTCGCGTTTCTTCCGCCCGTCGCTGGCTGCTCTCAATCGCAGATCGTCCTCACACATATCGCGACTCCAGCGTCGATCGGTCCGACAACCGACTAGTGTGAATAGAGGCACGACACCCGACAAGTGGGAACAAGATGTTACGCGGCTGGCCATTTGTATAAATATCTGTGGTGGAAAAAGTCGTGGCTGGATTAAGTTGCGAGTCGTACATTATGAGAACATCCGCATTATATTTCACTGAGCGGCATGAATTATGTGCTGTAGGACCGCTCCAGTGTAAAGTTACTTTGAATCAGGCGATGGAAATTCCTTTACCAATTTTATTTTAAATTTATTAAGGAATTAATTTACTTATGGCTTTTTAAGCTTTCATTATTTGGTTGAAGTAGTTAATTTTAGTAGTTTAGCTGTATTTGGTGGCGAGAAGCATAAATTTCTATAACTTTTCCAAAAAAAAATGGTTTTATCTGGAAAAAATTAAAGATTTACATTTTTTCACACAAATATGACGATGATGTTAACGCATTATTTAAGATGCGACATTGTATTGATAACCTAAATTTATGACAGCTAATACTCGTATAAATTTATAGGAGATATTACGAAGCTACAGCTGTAGTTGTTACCTGTATTATAATGTCATAATTTAATAGATTATATTAGGAAAGACAAAACAATAGCTATTTTAAAGCAGATGTTTATTGATCTATTACAGTGAATAAAGGATTAATTACTTAGTAAGTAAGATACCGTCATATATAGGTACTAAATGTTTTGGTGGCATTTGTGACAGGTGTTAACATGTTACTGGACATTTCAGATTGCAAACTTTTAATTGACGGTAGTTTCAAGCCGTTAAAGCCTCAAGTTAGCAGTATACTTATAGTATTTAAGCGGTGCGTGAAGCCAGGCAGACACAGTTGTTCTACCATTCCATATCAAAACATTGAATAGAGTATTCTTTCTCATGTTTCTGTGATTACGATATATGTGCTTATTCATTATGGATGATGTTTATTCATGATGGATTGATGGATAATTGATGAATATTAACAGGTAATATATGTATGTACACTAATGTGGCTAGTGGCGTTATTTTTTAATGATTTAGATAAGACTCATTCGGCCACAACCCAAATCTTTAACACTAACGCAGATGAAACCCCAGCATCACACTAATAAATATAGTCATAATATATGTATCGTATCAGGTCAGTATATCAATATTGTAATTAGTAAATAAATTGACTTTACTATTTCATGAAACGGTTTTTTTTACTAAATGGTAGGATAAATGACTTTTATGCAAACAAAGGTGAAATAAGTGTACTTTTATTATAGATGATAATACAATAAATAATTACATTTCATCATTAAAACAGAGATATAATCCGTTGGATATTGATTTAAAATCCACACGAGGTAATCCGCGAGACGATATCTAGTTAAACGCGCAATGTTACATATATTTTTAACAGACTTCGAAAAAAGGAGGAGGTTCTAAATTCGTCGGGATCTTTTTTTTTTTTTTTTTTTTTTTTTGCCTTTTTTATATATGTTCGCCGATTACTCCGTGATTTATGATCCGATTTACGTGATTCTTTTTTTGTTCGACGCGGAATAGCTTCCAAATGGTTCCCTAAAAAATTGACATAGTTTGGCCAAGTAGTTTTCATTTTACGAACTTTTTTTGTTCCCGTTTCTTGGGACCTATATTTTTTAAGAAGCGCGGCACCATTCGTAGGTCCACCCATACATAGCTAGACACTAAAAAGTAACAAATAAAAAATAAAAACTTCGTTTAAAAAAACCGACTTGAAAAACTAAATTGTATAAAATAACTTATTTCTAAAGCTATTATTATTAATATATATTATCTAAAACATATAATCTACTACCCTAATGTCAGAATATGAACTACATATCTTAATATTTGTTGCAGACTCTAAATATTACCAAAAAGGTTAATTATTCTGAAAACTAGGGTACTTACTAAAGTACCTAAAAAGGATTTCAGAACAACTATACACAATGCCTGTACTACAGGTAATTTAAAATTTGTTTTCAAACCAAATTGCAGTGATTTAGGAAACGCGGCAGCAGTAACCAGCACAAAGGGGCTTTAGCTGTGATATTATCTTAAGACTGACATTAACTTAGAATATTACGAGCACTATTTCTCCTGCAGATAAGAATACTGACTGGTTTAATGTAATTTATGGAAATTCAACCGAAAGAAATATTATAGGAAAAATTACTGACAACACATTTTTCAACTGAAGGTTGTCACATGAATATAATACTGCTGCATCATCACCTATGTATAATTTTTTGCTGAGTGCTATGAGGAGTGCTATGATTCTTTCTTTATCCTGGCCACTAGGAGCGCAATTTCTTAATAAAAATATAAACCTGAGTAGTTTCTAAATTTTATACAACTCGATGCCGTCACGGGAAGGTAATTATTCTGTTGCTTTTAGACGTTTTATTGCGTAAAATATAATATTTTTGACCTACGCACTCAATTAATTAAAAGTAACTAACATTAACTCCGATGGCTCAGCGACTCAATGTGAGTCTTGGGAAGATTTTTGCTAATTGCAGGCTGGGAACTCCCTCAGGTCAACTTCTACTTTATCTCCTATGCGATATTTAGGATGGCCAAAAGGTCGCCTCAAATATGCCTTTTTCACGATTCCATCGTCGTCCATCCGCACTACGTAACCAAGCCAGCAGAGGCGGTGAGCATTTAGCTCCAATTAATGTGGGGTACCTTTGGTTTTTGTTCATCAAAAGGAGCACATCTGTCCACCATGGGGGAAACGCGGTGGAGAGTTTATGATTGAGATTCGCCATGTTGGGGTGGTACTAGTACGGCAAGCACAAAGTGCTTTTGCCATGCCGTGGTTAGGGATACCCACTAAAATCCCTCGGTGTTCTGTTTTTCACTCTTATGCCAGGGCCACATGTAGGCCCTGGTAGGCGGCGGCCCGTAATGCCTCTTCCAAACTGCCGTAGGGGGAGGGGGGTGGGGCAAGCCCTCGGTGAAGTAGTGGGACCGGAACTCAATTCGAAATAAGTCCAAAATAGAAATAAGCTTCTTATCAGACCTAAATAAGCAAGTTTCCATCGATTATATACCTATGAATCGATACTGGTGACATCTAACGAGTTACTAATTTACTTTTTCTCTAAATTTTTCCATGGTAACGTTTGTCTGGAAGAGATTGCTTGAAGTGATGAGACCGCGCCCAGTGTGCTTTATTCACAAGTTTAGATTTTATTTGATGAACAATAAATAGTTATATATCTGTCTACAGTTAGTATAGTTAGCTATCACATTGGAACTAAATATCGAGACAAATATTTAAATAATGTTAGAATATTATTATTATATTATTGTGTCCATAACTATAAAGCATATTGTTCTTATTATTATTGTGTCCCTAATATCCCACCTACAACCACGCTAGCCGCTATAAGTATACTCTTAAAAACATACAAATATTTCTTTGTATAAATGTTGTATACTTAATAACCTAAATTCTGTTAAACAAAGAAAATAATTTCATCGGGTTCCTTTTGTTACTAATTAAGGCTCTTGCTATGTATTTAGTTTTTATGTTTGGATGTCGTGTTTCGCAGTGTGAGGCCCAGTTGCCACGCGGTATATTAATATGTACCAGGGATAGCTTAAGTTGTAAGCTACTAAGATATAGAAATACATTTAGAAATTGACTAAAAAATTCTTGAATTTGAAACCTCATATTAAAATTTTGTAATTTTGTCTATGGTCTTCCGATATTGTACATATATCATCTATATGTATATATATATATAAATATATATATACACACATATATATATTAACATATATATATATATATATATATATATATATATATATATATATATGTGTAATTATATAATAATATTGATAAGTAACATTGTTTCAATTAATTAAGACTTATTTTAATATGCCAAATGTGTACTATTAAACTAATCATAATTCTATTAAAAGATCTATAAAAATTGTGAATAAGATCACATCGAGGGGTTCATAACATATAGGCGTATACGCAAAAATGCTATTTTTTTGTCGTTTACTAAAAACCATGCATGTTACAATTTCGAAAGTCTTACCAGTATGCAAGTGTACCTAAAAAGAAGGGTATTTCAAATTTCAGCCTTATACAATCAACTCGTTTTGTTTTATTCACAATTTGTCCCTTGTGTAAAACTGCACTTTTGTCTGTACGCCCATTTGTTATGAAGCCGTCGATTATATAACATACCTTTATGAAAAGAAATGTTTATAACATATTGTTCTTCTGTAGATTGGTAAGGTTAGTGTTTAGGTTTAGATCATAGACCAAAAACTTTAACGGTAACTTTAGTGTCATTCGAAAATTTAAAGTTTGAATTTTATTCCTGGCCCACACTATGGCCACTTCCATGGCAGCAAGCAAGAAACTAGTTAGGGAAACGAGCGGCGCGATTGTGTAAAAACAATATGTAATACATACTTGCGCTGCCCACTTCCCTCGCTACTTCCTTCGCCAGTTTCCTACTTGATACTGTGGAGGTGTGCATAGTGCAAATGAGGAGTTATGGATAACTTAAACAATATTCTTATTTTAAATTAATATATCGCCTATTATATTGTTACAACTTAGGCCCCGACAAAGGCAAATTCCACGTACAGATCTGTAAAAGCATATTTTATCACCTTTCGGAATTTGAACAAATTGTAATCCTTTTATGACCGTCTTCTTTTGTCCAATTATTTATTGGCATACGTTCCTAGTTTTTGTGGAGAACAGCTTATTGTCCTAATGTACTAGCTCAGGATCATCAATAGCCATCTGTTGAGGATTACAAGTCAACACAATTATAGAAGAATTAGCCAGCTAATTCTAGGAAATGGTGTCGACGTTGCCTGGCGGGCACATTTGCATTTGTGAAGTATAAAACGACGGCCTGATTGAGAGAGGGAGTCAGTTGAGCTACAACTACGATCTGGGCGTGACGTGTGTACATTCGGGAATCTAATAATGACGAACTTTACGCGTTTTATTGAATTACGAACTAACATTACGTTTGAATTTGTTGCGTCCGGTTATATTTGTACCTGTGTTATACGTGTGTTTGTATAGTTCTAATAAACTCTATAATAATTCTAACGACATTTTAATTTGAGTCCCGCAAACTACATTACAAGTCTAGTATTGTCATATAAGGTTGCGTCACACTTTTCACTGCGGGTTATTAGTGGTATTGTTGTAATTAGTAGCACAGACAATTAGGAGGGGAGCACTAAAACGACGCTAATAGATCTGTAAGATTGATGGCGCGAGCACAAAGAAAAACACGAACTCATGCATCAATCTGACACCAACGACGTTTGTTAAACCGTAAACGAAATTTCGGAAGCGAACAGATAACAGAATATTACTCTACTTCCTTGTTTTATTAAATTTGTTCTAAGACTTATTTGTGAAGTTTTCAACTTCCGTACTATTAGTACCTAGTTTGAAGTGTATTTAAAGCCGGAGTTTTGTATTTGTTATTAAAATAAAGTTCAATTTCTTAGTACCTATATTACCTTTTACTTTTTACGAAGTCGTTGGTGGCTTGGCTTGATTATGCATTCAGTTTTATCCGTGCAGGAACGGAGAAAGAATACAATTTCCTGCGGACGGGCGGCCTGTCGTAAGGGGCGACAAAACAACCCACAGCCAGGTGGTTGGGCATTTGCCCGACTGGATGCTACCACCCCTTGTCTAGAGTATGTCGCCATAACAACCTTGAGCTGTGTTCCGGCATTAGTGACCAGGTTCCAGTCTCCCTTAGGACAGCAGCAGCGCATTTTGTAGAACCTTTGGTGTTGCAAATGTCCATAGGCGATGGTAACCGCTGTCTATCAAGTGGGCCGTCTGCCCTTCTGCTGAACTCCTGCAATTAAAAAATAAAATAAAAAGAAAAAATAAAAACAGTTTTATGAGTGAAAACTGAATGTTACCATCGATACTTCCTATGAATTAGTATATTCCAATTTAACATTTTAAAAGTATTTCCAACATATACAATATGTTAGAAATATACTACAATAATTATTTTGGGGGCCTTAGTAGTCGAGTTATCCGACTGTTGGCATGCTTGGTTTATCACAAATTAATTTCCGAGAACTATATTGTCAGCATTTACTCTGGTCTGAGTGTTATTGAGAAGACCACAGAGTTGGCCCTTGTACATCATAACACAAAATAGATAGCTTAGCGTGGTAATATAAAATGCGTATATTCTTGAATATTTTATTTAAACGTAACCAGCCTTCTGGGTACCTACCTTACCCATAGGAGACGGTGACCTAACTCCGTACGCTACTTATACTCTTGAAGGATTATAGGTAGAAAACAATATAACTAAGTTTAGTTTTCTTTTATTGTATTAGTTTATAGCGTCTTAGCTTAATATTTTTCATTTATTCCACTTAAGAATAAATTAACATACTTTTAATTTTAAAAAAATGTGTGTGTGTGTGTGTACTTATGTACACGCGTTAGAAGTTATACTTCTTTGGCGTATCAAGATAAAAATCTTTTCAAAAATTTTATCTTTTGCCTTATTCTACGTTTGTAGCAAAAACGACACTAACAATAGAAAAACTAAAATGTTGACTATAGCTAACTTCAGGGTGTCGCTTGACTATAGCTAACTTCATGGTGTAGGTTTTTCGTGAGACGGTGTGCGCGCGCATCGTAAAAATTTACTCTCATCATTTTACCCTAACGCGCATAAAGAAGTATATCTTCAAAAATCTTTCACATTATATTACAAAAAAAAATTAGATTTAAACAAAACATATTTAATTAAACGTAGGTAGAAAAAATAATCTTAAACATTAATTAAAAGATTGTTATATTGTGTTACGTAATTCTTTCACAAGTTTGACCAAAGAGGATTTTCGCAAAACGTAACAAATTCTACGTAGAGAGTGAAATCAATCCAATTAGTCCCCTAACTGGGGTACATATAAATGAATTAAAGTGATAAAAGTTTACTCGTGCGAGGCTGATTTAAGATTTGTCGTATTGAAACAGTAAACAAGATCCCTAATTAATAAAATGACAAGATAAACAAAGTACGTTCCCGTTTTCATTAGGATTAGGATTCAGTCTACTGATCAGATTTTGGACATTCGTTGAAGTAGAATAAAGTTATGTAGCCGCTAAATGATTTTCTGTATGATTGATTGTGTTGACATGTAGTATAAATAATGCCATTGTTAGTACCCACATTTGTACCCTATTAATTTCTTCAAAACATTAATAAAAACATCATTTTACTTTGTATCCATACAATAACAATAGGTATTATGTATATAGCTATAAAATTAATATTAAAAATTCCTAATATCTTGAATAAACTGGCAGGGTAATTTACATCACTTTAGGTGTCTACAATGGTATACTTGTGTAGTAAATACTGTACTAATAAATAAAATTCGACATAGGTTTTTCTATCCTTGCATCATATATCTCGATCCTCCGCTTTCCTCATCCAGCCTCTGCCTTGAGAGTTTGTTTGTGAATTTAAAATAATTATATAAAAAGTCATGGTGACATAAAAAAGTTGCGGGAGCGTAACGGCTAGCTCACACATCCCAAACTCACAGGGCGCGGGTTCGATCCTGACCGGAACGCATGCACCTCTTAGTCAGTTTTCTGATCTAATGTGCATATTATTACAATTACCACGTGCTAACAACGGTGAAGGAAAACATCATGATGCAACCTGCACATCGAGATAACCGATATGTTAAATCTGCCAAGCCGCCTTGGACATGTGTGACAGGTATACTGTCCGTTCCCCCCTATACTGGGAGGTCCGAGCCCAGCAGTGGGAAATTTATTAATATCAGCCCAGTAATATCAGATATTATTATATAAAAAGTGAAGACTCTTATTTATTTTACTACTCCGTTGGCTCAGCGACTCAAGGCAGATCTTGGCTTCCGAAACGAGAATATGCCACTTCTCTCAGTGCTATGCAGTTTCCTGCCAAATATCGGCTTGAAGCTCAGACAGGTCAGCCTTCACTCTGTCTTTTCAGCGATATTTGGGACGGCCGACAAATATGGTTTCCTTACGCTGCGATTCTCTCCCATCGCTTCTTCGTGACCGAGCCAGCGGAGGCGGTGTCCTTTTGTTTCTCGGATTAATTATGTTAGGTTCGGCCGCGAGATTCTCAATTTCGAGGTTGCTTCGGACTGACTTTCCTATTATATGTGCTATGCATACGTCATCATAATAATTATTTTTGAAATGTTGATTGATTGATATGTAAATAAAATTTGTAATTATTATTATTGCCATCTGTTTTATTATGACCAATATGCAGCGTTTTAAAAAGTCCGGCGCGTAACAGATGGTACATACATTCTTAACGAGTATCCGTAAAAGGACCAAAGTAACCAAGATAGTTCACAAAACAAGCAAGCTGAAGTAGCCATGGTCTAGTCTACCGCAAGACAGGGCTAATAATAGTCGAGAAGAAGACGATCGTCAGGCTCCCTGATAAACGAATTTTAAGAAGCCCTGCAGCGTTGAATGAGGAAATGAAAGACGACGAAAAATACGAAATATAAAATAAAATATAAGATACATTATTTTAATTCACAGAGGCTAATTAAAAAGTAATCAGCTTTTTTAGTACAGTAATGATATAAAAACATGTCTGAATAAGTATAAATCTATTTTGTGTTATCAATCTATTTCGTTCATAAGGGAAGTAAGCAGTATAATCGCGGCGGAGCAGGCATTCCTTTCTTAATGAGCTTTTTTTGTTTTCTTTCCTTCCCGTACTCAGGTGGAGGCTTTAATATCGTTTCTTGGGAAAAAATGTTGCAGGATACCAGTATATGCGGGTAACCGTAACAGTGAATCACCATTCACAGTGGTGCAAAGGGCGCGGGCGCCCCCTGCCCATGCGGTACTTCATCGTGAAATTATGACTTTAGTACGTGCCCGATATTTCAGATGAGATAAGAAAACCATTTTATGTATATTCGTGTCGCAGAAAACTAAATTACAGCAAACGATAAACTACTGAAGGTTACATTGTTAGAGCGTAGAAGAACATCGTTATTTTTATTAAATCACCAAATACAATTGCATCTAGTATTCAGTAATTCAAATACATACATATATATTTGAATTACTGAGTACTAGATGTAATGCACTGTATCTGTGCAGGAACTGAGAAAGAATACAATTTCCTGCGGCCGGCCGGTCTGTCGTAAAAGGCGACAAAACAATCCACAGCCAGGTGGTAGAGCATTTGCCCGTCTGAGTGGCTACCGCCCCTGGTCTAAGGTATGCCGCCATAACAACCTTGGATTGTGTACCGGCATTAGCAGCCAGGTTCCAGTTTTCCTTTCGAGAGCAGCAGCGCATTTTTATCACTTTTGGTGTTGCGAATGTCTATAGGCGATGGTAACCGTTTTTCACCAGTGGGCCCTCTACCTGTTTGCTGAACTCAAGCAATAAAAAATAAATATATCTTCACGCCTGTTTTCCATCGGTGTAGGCAGTGACAATGGATCTCCACCAACTACTATCTTGACAAATACTTTTCGCAATATCAACTTTCATTAATCTCTTCATACATACTTTTAGTTACAGGTTTATTTAAAGTTCTTTTTACCTGACCTTTCTTTAAAATGTCTTCAATTTGATCATATTAAGTACGTATAAGTAATTCAAATATTAGGACAAAATATGTACGAAATTTTGAACTCTATCAAATCTTTACTTAAAATATTGTTACGACCTAGGTGCCGACAAAAGACAAAGTCACACCTGCATACCTGTAGACATTTTATTACCTTTTCGGCATTTGGACTTCTTTTGCTTACTTTTTTTTAAATTTTGTGATTAGAAAAAAAACAGCCCATTGTGTATTGTAATCTTTTATAGTAGTCATTAGCCAGGTGTGATTCTAGGAAATTCAGTCCACGCGGCTGAGCAAACAAATATTGTATTTGTACAGTAAAAAGCAATGCCCCAATTGAGAGATGAGGCAGTCGAGCGATAACCACAAGCAGGGCAAGACTTGTGTACATTCGGTAAACTATTTAGTGACGGACTTTGCGTGTGCTATTGAATCGTGCTTTACGTTTGGACTGGTTGTGTTCAGTTAATTCCGTAATTACAACGGCATTTTAATTCGAGTCCTGTAACTCGTAACAATATGTTAGATAACTCCTGCATCAAGGCCTCAGTCACGGATCGATTTTATTTCTAATATCAAAACCTTATTAGCAGATTTCGAGTAGATGATTGGAAGGATCCATTGTTTACAGTTTAGTTCATTCCGTGAATAAGTTAGATAAAGTGGAGAGACTGGCAGTGGCTCCGAAACGGCGAACACCCGTAAACTACAGGAGCTAATGGTTATGGCGCAGTCGGTTGCGTTAAGTGAAAATGAAAGTGATTCCTGGGAGGCTGTTAACTCCTCGGAATAACGACGAAAATACTCGCTTTCACGTGGCTCCCACCGTAAGTGACCTGACTACACGATATTGTTATGGCCATAACCATTTCACGTTACTCGGATGGCTGGTATTGGTTTGTTATCTGATGTTGCCCATCTATTCTATACACTGTACGCACACACATATTTACTGTACGATGTTTTTGGAAGTAGACAGCTATAGATTTTAGGGTAAAATAAAGCATTGAAGTTTGTAGTTATCTATAAATATACATAAATTATAAATGAAGAAATTTATAAATAATCTAATACAATAAAAGAAAACCTAACTTATTTGTATTGTATTCTTCCCTTAGTCCCTCAAAACTATAAGTAGAATACTGAGCCTAGCTCACTGTTTTCTATGGATAAGGTGCCCAGAATGCTGGTTACGTTTCCTCGCTGGATCGCCATACTGATCCGTTGCCCGAGCTAAGTACCAGCCTTCTGATCATCTGAAGAGAATTTGTAGTTTGTGAACTTAATATTTTAATACAGAATGTGAAAATAAATTTTTGGATTATTTATATTATTCCTTCTGAAGAGGAAGTAAAGCAGAATGTAGTAGACTTCATTGGATTTAGACGGATTGTTAGACATTTGTATATTCTATAGTATTTAAAGATTCATAAAACACTTTTATTATTGAAGGCGTTAGTATCAATAACTATATACCACTAAAGTGTATAACACGAAGCGCCAGGTGTATACAAAGATCCGTAGTTAATAAGTAGAGGTCAATTTTTACAGATCTCTATGAATAATAGACGTATTAAATTAAATGTATGAATTAAGTTTTTTCTCTCATAAAAGCTACAAATTTTGCGAAAGACAACTTCATAATTAAGGTTCGGACCATTAAATATGGCAAATAAATACTCGTTAAACACTTCATAAATTATTGAAAAGGACGGCGTGTGTAATTATTATTATGCCAGGGCCTTCTTCAATATCGTCAGGGTAGACGTCCCATTCCTGGCTTTAATTGCATGTTTATGCAAATTAATATTCTCCACCGACTTTCAGTGGGACGAATTTGCATTCGGGTTTTAAATTTTTGTCATTTTCTGGATGTGTGCGGTATTATTGTTTAGAAATTTGCATTTAAGTAATTATAATATGTTAAAATTATTTATTACCTGCACTAGATTACAGTAATAGTACCGTGAAACTTGGTTAAGTGGGACCTGGATAAGTGAGAAACCTCCATAACTGGAATTCATGCTGAGGTCCCACTACACTTTGGCACTGAATTACCCCTGTTAGTGGCACGAAGCAAACCTCTATATCCGGGATTCGTTCTTTCGATTTATCATCATAGTTACTTACATCTATAACTGAGACACCGAGTGATTTTTATATGTATAGACCTCTGTAACTGAGATAACATCGTTTTGTTTGTTTACTTACTTACTCTTATTCTACCCGCAAATTCCGCACTTATTGTATGATTACCTTTATTATTATTATTTTTATTAAAACTCATTTATAATGTTTACAAAACACGTTATTTTATTTAATAATGTCACCTTTATAACTGAAATGACCTGTATTCTGATCTCTATTAATGGAACTCTATGTAAATGAGACAGATATTTATTTATACCTGGGTATCTGAGACATTGGGTAAGCGAAATACCTCTATAAGTGAAACCACATTGCAGGTCCCTTGATGTCTCACTTAACCAGGTTTCACTGTATTTGGAAGTTACAAAATTCATAAAAAGATTGACAATATTTAAAAATACGTACAACTAAGTACCTTTAATCTCGTTGCTATAAAAACTCTCTTGCTTGACGTGAGTCAAAGACCTATAATTTGTCAGTGGCTGGTCTTGTTTGATGCCTACTTGATTAAATATTCTTTATCTAAATCTGGAATATTCGTAAATAACTTGAAATTGGCTAAAAACAGAAACACGCAAAGCGATACTTAAATAAAAGATAGGACAAGTGTGTGTGTTTCACATTGGAAATAAATCCATTTAATATTTATCTCCTAACGGTTTCCACGCCGTTTTTGCTTGGTACAAATGCTTAATTTAAGATAACTTAAAAGGCGACTTCCTCATTATTAAGGAGTGTTAATAATGAGGTTTTTATTGCTCTGTTAAACTGTTCTGCGCTTACTTAACTCGCTCCCTCAAAATATGGAGTATTTTTAAGTGAGTGCATATTTGAATTTAAGTCTTGTTACGGAGAGTGGTATAATCCCACTTTATAAGAGTTACTGTTATTGCAGTTCGTGGAGTCGGCAGCGTTTACAGTAGCTGGGTTATTCAAAGGATTAAAAAGAACCAGTTGGATTTATCCGCTCGGGTACTACATCTGCAACATAATTTCGATCTATAAAAATATGTAAGATAGTCAGTACTCTTTTATTCCCTGCTAGTTTTAGTTAGTTAGGATCCGACTTTGTTTGCGTATTTAATCCGTGTCATGTGAAAACATAGTTAAAAATTAATTAACGGAAAACGGACTGTAACATTTGCCTATATCAGATGATTTTATTTTCAAGATTTTGAAAGCGAATATCTTGCCAGCTTTGCCACCTATTATTGCCTTTAATAAAAATGTTATTAGTGTTATCTAGCGAGCAAAGTGAAGCTTAAGTAACGATACTCTAATTCTTTGCATCCTTCATCCCATGAATTCGCATTGTAACAATAAAATATATATTTTAAATTTTATCTAAATATTGTGTAAAAATATTTGAAATGCTATTAGTAAGATATTTTTTCGTATAAGTAAGAAATATAGAAGAAACATTCATTTTCTCGACATACTTTATTAGTGAAAGATTCTCCAGACTATTACAACACAAAGGCAGGTTTGCTGCTGCTAATCTTTCTCTTTGAAGTTTTTGAATCTTTCTTATTACGTTCAGTGTTTTCATAAGATATTGCTTAATTAACCCTTTTTATTTAAAATTTCGAGTACCTACTGACAATTATTGTAAAATTATATTTTAATCAGTTTTAGTTACTACTCTTATAGCTAGCTTTTTGCGTCTGTTTTTTCTACATCTTTTTTAAATGTTTGTTTACTTTCTTTTGTATGTAATATAATTAATTATAAATTAACTGCTAAAGAATAGACCACTTAATTAATATTTATGCGTACGACTAAGTTTTAAGAAAACGGACATAATTCTTACGTGGGAAACAAATGTCTAGCCATGCCGCCTTCGTTGGGTGTCGGCAAAAGGGGCGCAGAACAACGAAATACTGCCTTGACGTTTTGAGGGATGAAATGTCCGTCAGTAGTCTCAAAATGAGGGTTGCCATAGATTATGTATTGCAGGAGTTCAGTAGATAGGCAGACGGCTCATTACATGGAAAGCGGTTACCATCGCCTATGGAAATTTGCAACACCAAAGGTGCTAAAAATGCGCTGCTGCTCTCTTAAGCGAGCCTGGAACCTGGTCACTAATACCAGAACACAACACAAGGTTGTTATGGCGACATACTCTAGACCAGGGTGGTCGTCATCCAGTCGAGTCGACCTTTCCACCTGGCTGTGGGTTGTTTTGTCGCCTCTTACCACTTACCACAGGCTGCCCGGCCGCAGGAAATTGTATTCTTTCTCCGTTCCTGCATGGATAAATTTGAGGAACGGATTGTATCCCGCCACAATTGTTCAAGTGTTTTACACTGAAGGGAGTTTCCATCACCGTCAGAATATGGCAATCATAACAATGGCTAACGTAGTTAGAAGAACTATTTATCTTAATCCTCGGCCAGAATTCGAACACACTTGACGCATCCGATTCAAACTCTAAAGAAACGGGTTTTTATCATAGGGTAGTTTGATATTCCAATATTAATTTTCGTATTTAAATTTTTATTTAATCCTGATTTGCTAGTTCCAGAATATGGAGCTTGAAGAAGAGTAAGTACGTTTTATAGTACTTTGCTCGCGTAAGGGTACGCCCCTTAGATATAATAAAATACCTAAAAAATGTTACAAAATACATACTCAAGTTCATGACAAGAAATAAAACTTTCACAATTGTGTATTATTACCTAAAGTAAGTTTAATAAGTGTGTTTGTTTATTAATTTATATATATATTATAAAATTAAATTGGTTATTATGCACGTCCATCTAAAGATAGATGGACGTGCATAATAACCAATTTTATTTTGTAACTTGGTAAGTATAGATGTTGCTGTTTAATAAGGAAATATAAGTAAATGATGTCAGCTTCTGCGGTAGATTCAGAGACTAGTGTAGCAGCCGTCGCCAAATAAATGTAACATTTAACAACATAGTTCTAAAACATTTTCTTCTTCTAAAAATGGCTCTGAAAAGTTTCTAGATTTAGTCAGTGTTAATTCATAAGTATTCAAGTTTTAGATAATCCCCATGTAACCTAATATCACTCGAAAGTTGGCTACGCATAAACCCAATAATCCTTATTCAACCATATTGTAAGTCTTTAATTGATACAAAACGACGGAGCTCTTGAGATAGGTCGAAAGTAAGATGTCATGGAACACTTAAAAGTCACAAATATATAATTCTTGCAAAAATAATCAATATTCTACAAGTGTTGTTGATTTTAAGCAAACACATTTAAAAGCTTATTGAAAATAAAAATACTCAGTTTCAAGTTCCAGTCAAAACTTTAAATACAGTCATAATCGCTTCCCATTCAAGGGTCATAAACATGTTTGTACTGAATTGATACTATTTTCCAAAAATCAAAGATAAAAATTATGGACTATTTATTTAAAGAAATGTAAAATGTAACCAAACTGAACGGAGGAGAAGCTTACTCAAACCAATTCTGGGTAAAAAGTGTAGTCAAGTCTATAATGATAATACCTACAGCGTCTCAACTCTCGTTTTCTCGAAATTAAAGCTGCCGTCGCGGGATGTTTCCTTTTAATCAAAGTCCTTAAAAATGTTCAACTGCTACAAAATTAAGGCAACTTGTTTACTTTGAAAAAGCGTCATTAAACTTACGGACTATGAGACTTGTTTGTTGTTTGGGACAGGCAAAGCAAACATGCTGATATTGCATCAATTTCCTTTTGTCCGCTTACAACGGTGTCAATATTGTATATTAACTTTTTCGTATATCCTCACAAAAGCTGTTATTCGATAATAGCCAGTGTTTATTGTTTATTGACCCGATTCTTTTTACTTATGTGCTTAGATTTGATCTTAATTTATTTCTAGTTTTTGATTTATAAAGCTAAATAGCCTTTTGATGTGGTTACATCTACTAAATAGCCATGGACTCCTAGATGCATAGGTATCTAAACTAAAAGTGACCATTCAGTAAAAATGTAGCTCTGAAGAGGTACTAAACACTACATGACTAGATAAAGCTACATTAAATGAACGTTATTCTTCACTCGCTTTTTAACATTGTACTATTGCAAACATTTTTTTATCCAAATCTTTAAAAACTGAGTCTTGAATTCTTCTTCAATTCTTGACTGATTTGTTTTGAGAAATTTTCTTAGACCAAACGAGTCAAGATACATACAATACATATTCTCTTAAAGAAAATACGTATACAGGCAAATTACGGCTATACGGATAGGTTCGATATCAAAATGCAACAACACACTTAACTTTTATCCGCGCTTTTTTATTCTTCCACTTTCTTTATTTTAACCTGGCAAGCTAAACAGCGCTTACATATGTGCAATATTAGAGTAAAAAGAAAAAGAAAAGAAACAAAAGAACATAAAAAATATAAAAGAACAAAAATATCCTGATAAGCGTGTGCTTCAGGAAAAAAAATAGAGTATAGATTTTCATGTGCATTGATAACTGTCAGGGCCTCGGTATCAGTATGTCACTTATACCAGTGTATGGTATAACTGTAAGGTGTAAAATATAAAGTAGAAACAATAGATATTTTAGTAGCACTAGTTCCGTTTGAATAAAATATCGAATGTGCATTTCAGTGAAGGTTTTAAAAAGTAAAGCGACTTGAAAAAATTTAGGTTGGATTTTGCCGGAAGGCCACGGAAACGATCGCCGCAATCGGGGGGAAAAGTAGCTTGCTACTGGTTGCTTTGACTGGTCATTCGTATAACGGTCTCTGAGGTTTCGTTGCCGGATTCTTCCAATAAAATCTTTCAAATTTTAAAGTCATCTAGACTCAGTCAGTACTTTCATACTTTCATTTCTGTGAAGTTATTTAAAGTGGTACTTGTTATAACTGCCTTTGGAGTTCTTTACTTGAAGAATGATGTTTTGTGTAATTTTATTTTAAACCGTTGAGCACTCGACTTCACTCCCTCAGGAGGGTATTTAATATTTACTGATCCATATAAGAAATTGAAATGAAACGTACACCTGATTTACTTAAGGTTTCAGGACATATTCGAAAAACCTTTTAAAAAGCAAACGCGTCTTTATTTAAGTTTTAGTATTTGTTTTGTAATCATAGACTAGAGCTCAATTTTATTTCTTGGTATGCAAAACGTTCTGCTGTAGGATGCCGACTGTTTTTGGTTTTTGTGTTGAAAATACCAACTGTTTTCTAAAAATATAATGTTTAAAATGACCCCGCTGTTTAACGTCAGTCAATGATCTATTATTTGACTAAGGCTGGAGGCGGAGTTTTATTTATTTTTTAGTTTTCGCCTAATGCTCAGGCATGAATAATCAAGCACTCAGATACTTGATTACTAATTGAATACTTAACATTCGCTAGATACATAGACAGAGTAACACGTGTGCATACATAGAGTAAAAACTAGATTCAATTTTTAACTCGGTATGTATATCCTTAAAAATTATTCTCTGATGGATCTTAGTTTTAATGAAAAGTTTTGAATTTCGATAGACTTAGTTAAACCCATATTTAAAAAGGAAGAACTTTCATTTCGCCTAAGTTCTGTTTGTATAAGCAAGCATATTCCTCGTACTACATATTTATAAATATCGGACGCAGCTGTGAATCGATGAGTCCGGATTTGACAATTGTACTGCGCGCTTAGCCTTAGAGGCTTACGCGAGTAAAACTTACAGGTGTTTAATCAGGCTAATAAGCAACTTTGCTACGATTTTACTTATTAAAACTGTTTATTAGAAATTAAACTTTTACATATTATATTCTACCGATATTGATAAAGTGAGTTTGTTTGTGTGATAGTTTGTATCTCATCACTGCTTTGATTATGAATTTCAATATTATACGATTTTACGATACGACGAATACAATTTTTTTATCGAGTATTTCAGTGAGTTAATGCAGATTACCGAACCAAACACTTACTTATGTGAGCAAAGCCGCAAGGTGGGATTTTATATGGCCTGTGTCAATCTCTATGGCTCCTTTAGATTAGCTGCAGAATGCTGCGCAATACTCGAATTTGCATGAAACAGCGTCTATTGGGTAGCCACTTATCACTAAGAGCCGTCATAAAGCTAGACTACATTTGGATTACAACTCTAAAGGCCAGCTCGATCGATGTGGTATCACGCTCTCAGAGAATATCGGCGTGAAACGGTCTTGAGCTAATTGTGTTTCGTGCGATGAGTGAGTTCCGATAGCTCACTGCCCCCTCCTACTATCCAACCTGTCGCATTCTCTTATTCCATCTTGTCTATCCCACTCCCGATCCCTCTATCTCATCCCCCTACCCCATCCTCTTTATCCCACCCTAAAGGTTGGCAACGCCTATAGGCAACGGTGACCACTTTCCATGAGCTGGATCGTCTGCCGATTTGCCAGCTTCGCAATAAAAAACCAGACCAATTAATGTTCGTTACTTCCTGGCCTGTTAATAAATATTAAGCCTCTTGGAATACAAGCAAATTGTTTATATTGAAATATTGTAAGCGTACTTTTTGTAATCCGAAGATTCATTTCCGCAAGCTGCAGGAAGGTATGTATCGTTTAGCGGCTGTAGAAAAGTATACGCATAGCAATCTACAATCTAGCTAAAAACGTGCAAGACGGGGGCTGCGGGCCCCTGGCCTCACCCCAGTGTGCGACCGCCGACCGCCAGGCACCTGCCCCACCCACATCCCTGACTCCGTCGGTTCATTATGCAGCCGCCCACGCCACGCGCCAATCACACAGCACCACTGCGATATTGCCGCCTGTCTAGTGATGCCAACAATCACATTGTCGATTATATTCCTTTCTCACGGCCGAACGGTCTAAATCAAACTAGAACGTTACATTCTCTCAACTAAAGCTGCACTTACTATAAAGTCTTTCGAATTAATTATATTTTGTTCACACCGGAAATTATCTTCCGATAAATAAAGCTTGTATGTGTGCCCGTTAAATAACATGTTTGTTGTAAGTTATTTCAAATAACAGGATTCAAAATATTTTATTATTAATTTGTCATTTTTAGAGTTCCGTAACCATTACACAAAGTGGCATGTAATCACCATATCCTGCCCTCCTTATGTCCGTCTATTTTAGTTAGTCATAGCATTTTTTTTCTTAAATGTTAAATATACTATGTTTGCATAGAAAAAAATTAACAGAAACATGTAGTATATTTAAAGTTGTATACTGAATTCGCGAAAAATGTAAAGATTGAGTTGAGTTTTTTTATGTACCTAGTCGTATTGGGTATCTTTAGTTGAAAATATTTGATTACTGTAATAATATTTCAATTTTTTTTAATATTGTGCCCCTCCCCCTTCTAACTTTCAAGTTATGAAATGGGAAATTGCGAAAAAATAAAGATTTCAACCAAAATTGTTTTGTACAACATCCGTTGATATCAGTAGACAGGTCATCCTCACTGAAAGTAGTCACCGTCACCTACAGACAATTCAATCAAGGAATCAGTGATTCCCAAAGTGTCGATATCAACCCACAGGGATCGAAATCGTCTTCCTAGGGGTCGAACTCGTTTTCCTAGGGGTCGACATATACGAAAACTAATTTTGAGGGTCGACGAGGTCTAAACATCGACTCCAATTAGTTAAAATAAGTTCTTATTAATGAAGCTTTTATGATACTGTATAAGTTGTGATGCGTGTACCAACTTGTTTTAAGAATGACTAGTATTTTAGTAGGAGATTTAAGGCTGTCTCATTTAAGGCTAACTCACCAATGTTGAACCAGAGTAATCTAGATTGGTAGAAAATCAACAGGTTCAATCACACTGAAGTATTTGTTTTTTATCTTTACTTTACGATTTTAATCTATTAAAAAAATTATTACCTATTTAAGTATTTTTTTACGTATTTTGTATTAATAATTATTAATTGCACTTGAAGTTTACTGAATTTTATGTCTATTTATTTTGTTAAATTTTGATGAGAAAATGATGTCAAGTTTACTCACTTAACAAACCGCAAAGTTTTTAAATAAATTAAACACTTACCGTGTTTTGTATCAATATGAAAAAAACTACAGATAGGATTTTTAAAGCAATTAGGCTATGGGGTCGTCTGAGGTATCAGTTCATTTTGGAAAATGGGTCTCTTGCCCAAAATGGTTTGAGAATCCCTGGTGGGAATGAACATCCAGCTGATAGTGAATGATACGGTGATAGAAATAAGGATTCTGAACTATGGCCTCCTTATATCCTCTGTATTTAGATATTGTAATGTTTTTAAATTTTAAGAAAGTTGCTAAGTTGCTATGATCAACAACGTGTGAAAGAAAAAATAGCCTCGAGTAAATAGCATTTCGCAATCACAGAACGTTTTCTTTCTGCTATTCATTTATATACCTATGACTACAGTTTGCTGAGCCTTTTTTCAAGGACATAGCACCATTATAGACGGTTGCTCCAAACACTCTCTTTAAAACATTTACCGTAAAATATTGTACATACCTAAACAGTACAATAAATAATAGTAGGTATACATATGTACATGAAGTAATTCTGCTCCGTTCATAATATCAAGATAGCAAATTAATTCAATATTATAATTTCAAAGTCTTTTAATTTATGTTTACCCAGAGCTAACTTAAGCTTTAGACTTAATATACTGATAGAAATTTTATGTAAATTATTTGTTACAGTTACTTAAATTGAGATCAAATAGTGTGTAGGCTTGTATAAGGTTCTTAAAGACGCTTACAAACTTAACTCTAACTTAATATTAACAAGACTGTAAGTCCAAACCCTTAATAAATCGAAGTACAATTTTTTGTTATTAATTCTTACACGCTAAAGTAATAATATACTATATACTGTAATTTAAGGGTAGTGTTGTATTGTTGAAGTTTAAATAATTGAAAATTTAGGCGGAGATAGAGATATTATTATGTATCGATAAATATCATATACAGACTGTGGCAGACGTCACTAAAAATATTACCTGTTCCAAGCATAAAGAATAATCCGGGTTAGTCGTCATTGTGTGTTGCACGGACGACAGAAAGCCTCATAGCTTGTATAACGTCTTGTTGGCATGCCTCGTCGAGTCAGCTGTGTCTAAGTATTTTTATTGTCTCATATAGAGGCGCGTCGGTGAATACGAATGGCGTAAGTAGTCGTGCCGACCCTGCGGTCTGCCTCCTATGCGTATCTGATAAGTTATTTCCGTTAGAGAGAACCTGCGGTGCCGGATGCATGACGCTAGACATTTTAACTTTATAATAAAATATAGATGAAGCCAAAGTTGTTTGTCAGTATCGTCGCAATTGGAGATTTATAGCCTCTGCCTACCCGCATGGGAAATAGGAGTGATAATATATGTATTATGTATGTATGTAATAAAATATTGAACGAGCTTCATGTATAGTATGAGTAAAACATGGGACATTATGTAAAAATAAGGCTGTTATGTAGTGTATATAACATTACAATGGTATGTACATACATTTGCACAATATATCAACACATATCTAGGAATATGTGCCTCGAGATAACGCCATCCCATGAGTGAATTGTATGATGCGTAATGTTAATCTCCGAACATTCATTGCATTTGATTATCTCGTCGCATTTATTACTGGATCTATGTGTCTAATTGTTTGAGGCTATATATGGATATTTATTCGTATACACATGACCTTACTCTTCTAAATTAAGTATCTTATTTTCTGAAATAAAAAGTATCTTGGTTTATTTCTGTAATCGAATGTAGGTTTGTATGTCAAATGTAATGATAATCGTTTTATTAGAAAAAAACTACATCTTACATACATCAAAAATGGGCATATAATGTAATATTATACAATATATTAATATAACTTCATACGCATAGTCAAACACACATTCACACACACACACACACACACACACACACACACACACACACACACACACCCACCCCCACACCCACACACATGCACACACTCTTTTAGATATTTCGTTTTAAGTTGTGTTAAATGTATTTTATGTTATTGTTTTTACATTAAGGGAGAGGACACTAGCCCCTATAATACAGTGCAAACTAGTTTGTAGGCTAGTACATAAAAAAAAATACTGTCTGATCAATGTATGTTTCAAAATAAATAAATAAAAATTCAACTTCGGTAGAGCTAATATTATAAAGTCCTTATCTCGTGTAAACAATCCATATATGTATTAAGTACCACAATTTTCATGATAAACAAACAAAAATTCATATTGTATATTATTTAAAAAATTATATTTTAGAGCGAATTTCAGTTTTGCAATCTGTATTTCGAATAAGTAACAAATAGCTGTAGCATAACTTATGAACGTGATTATGTATTTCGAACTTATAACAAAAATTCCTTTTATTTGAAAATAAGTGTAGTTAACAGATTATTGACGATCTAGATTCTAAGTACCAGTGTGCGATCTAAAAGAATTGTAAAATACCTTTTTATTCCTCGAACTCCAACGGTACCTACATACATATAAATATAAAATGATTATTTTATTCAAAAAAGGTTTCAATTGTTTATTTTAAAAGTAATTCTGGCTTTGTTGTGGACGAAGTGTTGTTGGTGACGTCATATCCTAACGCGGCAGGGGACCGCTAGTAGGGCTGTCAACACAAATACCCGTTTACAGAGAACCTTAGATGTAACATGTGTTTCGAAGACAACTACGTAACTAGACTATATCCACTGTATTATAAAGTCTTTGTATCATCTCAATATAACTTACTGCGGACTGACAAAGCAACTGAGATACTGTTTATAAGCTTACAGAATGTCACAGCCTCGTAGACTTTGCACGAGCGTACCTATCTACTGACTGACGTAAGCGTCATAATTAGGTATGTAAACTGAGTGAAATAGCGTATAATAATTGTATGGAAAGTAATTAAAATTGTTTATTAAAAGTTGGATGATAAGATGTTTTAAATGCCTGTTCTTTTATATATAACTGGGATATGCCCGCGGTTACGTCCACGCTTGACTTGAAATTCCCGGTACACAAAGTATTGCAGCATTAAAAAAAATGAATGTAAGCTATCGTTTTAGTGGAAACTGTGTGTGAATAAGCTAATTTTTATGCATCCGGATAACTTCAAACGGCTACCAGGAGAATTCCCGCGGGATAAAAAAATGAGATAAAAAAATTTACACATTATCTTACATTAAATTTGCACTCGATCAGTAAAAAATTACATTGGAATTAGATTTCTTAAATCTGGTCATTTTAAATTATTCCCAGAAAAAATCCTGCGGAATTCCCAGTATAAAAAGGAATGCACAGATTAAGTCTAAAAACTAGTTGTCGATCAGTCAAAACCGCATCGAAATCGGCTCAGTAGTTTTTGTGTGAATTCCGAACAAACGAGAAACATATAAAACGATAAACAGACAAAAAATCTAAAAAGTAAAAATTATACCGTGTTCTCCATCGTTTATAAAGTCTATTCCAATTTGTTTTTTTAACCGACTTCAAAAAAAGTAGGAGCTTCTCAATTCGTCGAGATCTTTTTTTTCAATTTTTTATGTATCTTCACCGATTACTCCGAGATTTATTATCCGATTTACGTGATTCTTTTTTGTTCGACGCGGAATAGCTGCCATTTGGTCCCCTAAAAATTCGACATAGTTTGGCCCAGTAGTTTTCATTTTATGAACATTTTTTATGAAAATTTTTCCATTCCGATCCATATGTACACCGATTACGCTGAGATTTATGATCCGATTTACGTAATTCTTATTTAGTTTGATTCGGAATAGTTGCCATTAGGTCCCCTAAAAATTTAACATAGTTTGGCCCAGTAGTTTTCATTTTACGAACATTTTTTTGTTCCCGTTTCTTGGGACCTATATTTTTTAAGGAGCGGCACCATTCGTAAGTCCACCCATACATAGCTAGACACTAAAAAGTAACCAATAAAAAATAAAAACTTCGTTTAAAAAACCGACTTCAAAAACTAAAAAACTAAAATGTATAAAATAACTTATTTCTAAAGCTATTATTATTAATATATATTATCTAAAACACCTTGAAGTCGGTGCAAAGTAAAACTTAAAAATTACTATATTTTGAAAATTATTAAGCACCGACTTTAAGATGTTTTAGATTTATTTATTTATTTATTTATTTATTTATTTGGTTCGTTTACAGTTACTACACCATAACATTGTAGGAGACAATTTAAATGTTCAATACTAATATAAGTGTGTAACCTATTACAAACAAACACAGCTTTGGTTGAAAGTTAATAAAAATATTAAAATTAAAAAAAAAATAATCACAAAATATAAGGACAAATAAATTTAGACATGAATCTATAGAAATACACAAGCACACAATTTTAGTTTACTAGTAAATGAGGATTATAAAAAAAAAATTTAGTAAAAAAGGTAAATTAGTAGTGATAATTAAAAAGTATCAGATGGAAGCATAATATGCAATATTCGGCGAAACTTCGGTAGTGAGTTGGCAAATATATCTAAAGTGGAGCTATATTTGTTGTATAGTTTAACAATTCGTGGAATGGGTGAAGTGCTGCCTAAGACAGTTTTGCGCAAAGGTGGACTAAAAATAGTGATACGTGAGCGGGGATAGTTTGCAGGCACTCTGAAGTTGACTCTACTTAGTAGTTGAGGGCAATCTATTTTATAATGTATTAATTTATATAAAAACATCAGGTCCAAAATATCGCGCCTCTTCGCCAAGGAATCAACTCCAAAATGTCTCAAACGCTCTCCGTAAGATACATGTCTTTTTGATAGATTTGTCCGATAACACAAGTGCCATAGGAAGCGTTTTTGGACGCGCTCGAGTCTTAGAGAATGAGTTGAGTAATGCGGTCGCCATACTGTACTGCAGTATTCTAGTAAACTTCTGACATAGCTATTAAATAATGTTATTTTGGTACTAGTTTTATTAGATAATATATATGAATAATAATAGCTTTAGAAATAAGTTATTTTATAGTTTTTTAGTTTTTGAAGTCGGTTTTTTTATAGCTACAATGTGCAGACACGGCATTTTTAAAATGTTATAATAATATAGTTTGTAAAAAGGAAAAGTTTGTATGTTTGTAATTAATAAAAAAGTAATAGACCCATTTCAAAAATACTTTCACCGTTCGAATACAACATTATCCCCGATTAATATAGGCTGCATAAAAAATAGGGATCCCTACTAAAACTTCAATAACATAACAACTAAACAAAATACTTAGCGCTGGAATCGGGTTCTACTATTTGGATGAAATTTTATGTGTTTGAGTTGGTCCCGGGGCGATTTAGATTCAAAAATGGACCCCGTAGGTGGCGCTGGAATCGGGTTCTAGATTCTTCTTTGTTCAGGGCAGGACAGCGTATGCCGAGACCGCTATTGTAAAAAAACAATGAGGTATAATGCACAAGTTACGTTACATATAACTCAATTTAAAAATATTGGAATTTATTGTAACATGTCTTCGCATCCCTAAATTGATTTACGAAGCGTTTCTTTTACGATGAAACAAGAGTATTAGGTATGATAATCGTATAGTAAAAACATAAGTCAAAAAATCCCTAAAATCCTATTTTTCTAGAGAACGTCCCAATTATCGTCTCTCGCTTTGTCGCATAGAAAATTATATGATCTAAGAGAAAAACATTGAAAATTTCACCCAACGCTTTATTACTTTAAGAGGTATATTTTTTAGGCTAAATTAGAAAAATATGAATGTTTAAATAATACACCCAACCACACACAAACGCACCCACACGCACGTGCATACACGCACACGCACTCGCATACACGCACACAGCCACACGTACAGACACTCCCTCACAGGCAGAGACCCACACACATTAGTCCACACACACAAAGGCTCACACACACAAAGGCTCACACACTTGTAAAATGTTTTGACCTTCGAGGGGGGCTGGTGATCAGTCAAACGGGTTTTTTAATTCAGACACCAGGCTCTTTCTAAATCAATTTAATATGTATAATTGTTTAGCTTGATTGTGTAAAATGTTTTGATTTATTGAGAGAAAATACATAATTTATTATTATCACATGTATATTTATTCGCATTCTTTTTATGTTTTTTAAATACATATATACTATATATATATATATAGATATATATATATATATATATATATATATATAGTATGTATATATATATAGTACATATATATATATATATATATATATATATATATGTCGGAGAAGGCCTCGTTCTCGTGATATCTTCTTTATTGGTTGCAGGTTTAGTGGGCGTCATCAGGGTAAAATGCGAGCATAAAACACAATGGCCACGGTTTATACACTTTTAATTTAGATTTAAACAATATTTCGACACAGTTTAGACCGAGCAGCGGGTTCAGGGCACCGATCATACTTCTAACTTCAACACTTTCTTTAAAATTCTCAACGGTCCAACTCGACCCGTTGCCATCACTCAAATGTGTCTCAAAAACTCCTCCGTCTACTCAGGTAGATACCACTCAAGAACAGATGGCGTCTTGACCCCGCTCCGAGGCATATGCTCTGCTCTGATTGGTCGTTTATTAATTTACAATATTCAAAACTTTTATTAGGTTAGGACGATCTTTAAGTTATAGAAAGATTTAACAAATAAAATTAAATTAAGAATTTTAAAAGTAATTAAAATGTAAACAAATGATATTGTGCGTTATACATCCAACAACAATCCATCCAATTCATAGCTTCCCTCCGACATATATATAAAAATAAACACATATAAAAAAATATAAAAAGATGACGTCCGTCGGCAGCGGGGCCTAGGGCCCAAGCTACCGGTGGTTAAGGCTCCAGGGACAGGAACTTCCTCACAATGCGTGCCGTGCTCAGGAGAACCGCCTTCTGTATCTGGCCCTTTACCAATTTACCGAGTGAGAGCCTCTCTAGCTGTCGGTCGAGGCTCTTCGCTGCTAAACCATTAAGGGACACCACTATCGGTACGATGATCGTTGACTCCAGATGCCACATGTCAGTAATCTCGTGCGTGAGTTCTAGGTATTTCATTAATTTATCAGTTTAAATTATTATAATAAATTGTTTACGTATTTCACTCGCGTCATTATGTAAATACTTACCTCTCTTACACAAACGAAGAAGCTATAAGTATTTATTAAATCTAATAATTTTGATTAAAATGTCAAGAAAAATCTTCAAAAATGAAGACAAAAATAAAACATTTTATCCTTCATTACACAAAATGATATCGTCAGAATAAATTTAAGTTAAAGAAATGCCGCGTGGAAAATTTTCGTAATGCTCTTTAAAAACGAATATAACGGTGGCTTTGGAGGTGTTCGGGGAATAGGAGGGGTTGGCAGCCCTAACCGCAGAGACATTCCAACACAATTTCCCTTTTAACTCGGACTTTGTGGCCGGTATTTATCAATGGCATGATCTCACGGTCCGGGCTCTGGCCGACGCCAGCGCCGAGCCCACGCCACACATTTATTTATTTAACAAAATTATCACATCCCATGGTCACTAACCTGTCTCTTCAGTTTAGCTTCTTGAACGTCCCACTTGATTTTGTACATTTATGTAATCGTCTTACTTCAATTAAAGTAATAAACAACCGGAAATAAGATTCATTAGAGCTGTGTGTGCATGTGGTTATGTACAAGAATTTAAAAATGTTATCGTTCAGGTCAATATACAATTAATAGAGTGGCAATAAAATATGAAAGTCGTGGTAGCGTAATGGCTAGAGCACGCGTCCCAAACTCAAAGGGCGCGAGTTCGACCTGGCCGGAACGCATGTACCACTTGGGCAGTTTTCAGACCTAATGTGCATATTGTTACAACTAATATGTGCTAAAAACTGTCAAAGGCGTCGTGATGCAGCCTGCACATCGAGGTAGACGATATTTCAAACCTGCCAAGCCGCCTTAGACAAGCGTGGCGGGTATACTGTCCTTTCCCCAACAACGAGAGGCCCGAGCCCAACAGTAGGACATTTACGGGCTCTTATTACATTATTACAATAAAATATTTAGGCTTGCTTTTTTCTTGTATTTATGTTAGTTTGAAGAACAGTTCATAATTTTATATATTTCCAAAATTAATTTTGAGCTTTTATGGAAAAAAATATAGATCGGACCAGTCCTTTTTTGCGCCTTCGGGTTTTTCAGTCAGATTGTAATCAAAATGTTTCTTGAGTTATCATGTTAAAAAAATATATTAACATGACGAATTGAAAACCTTGTCTTTTTTCACGTAGGTCAAAAAGCCGTAACGGATTGTAAGATAGTGATAAAAAGATCTCAGATTAAACCAATATGTTATTGTTGTATGTTTGATAATAAAGAAGAAAAAGGCCGTAATGAATAATACGTATCTTTCAGCGTGGTAGATTTACAGTTGGTATGTCATATCTATAAAATCTATTATCTAAGTAGATATTTACAGTAAAGCGACGAGAAGCTAGTTTTGAACACAGTAAGTATAAATGGACAAGTTTAAACCCTGTACTTTGACTACGAGTGTAAGACACTTGCCAAAGTGCTGTTTGAAAACAGTTTTGATTCAGTAGTATTATCAACTGCTGAGTAATCCGCTTGTGCATCGACCAATAGTACCGAGTGCCTTAAGTAGGTTACATTTGAGCATAATATAAAAGATAAGAAAAACAATATGCAGAATACATTGATGTAACAATAAATTGCTACATCAATGGCAGAATATTGTTTTTTTAGAAGATTATTTTGGATTCAGATCATAATACTCACATGATTTTTGCAAACCATAAAAGGCCATAATTTTACAATGTTCTTTTTTGTTTTTAAACTTGAATAATAATTATGTACTGCTCCATAATTAAAGATAGATTCTACTTTACAAGGTTACAAAGTAAAACCTGATCTTATAGCCTGATAAGTACAGAAATGTAACTTCATGTATTAATGAGACAGGAAATAGAAACAATAAATACTTATAATTATGTAAATAATGAAGATCACAATTATTCACATTGCAGATACTTGATTCCATGTTTTGGTACATTAGGTACTTACTGCCTTTCCGTCAACGATGTACAATCAAACAAATTGAAACATGACCCACCATAAGGTCATTTTCTTACAGTCGTGAAATACAATTAGGTTGAAATTCGCCTGAACATACATTTCCTTGGTAACGAACTTGTTATCATGTTATTAGACATTGACAGTTACTGACTACGTTGTATTAAACAGATCGGAGAGACTCGTCTATACTCGTGTAACATCTGACAAATGCTATTACGTGCTATTACTATCTCTTTCATTAAGTATGTTGGATTAAGTGCCGTTTCCTATATCTTACCGACCGTTTATTTGCCTTACTAACGATTAAAATTTGAAGTAATCTCTATACAAGCAATGTCAAAATTCAACCTACGGTAAAGCAGGGGATGTGAAGTGGAGTGAATAGTGAGATATCGGAACCGGTCATAAATCGACAAGCCAAAGGTGACACAGACCAAACCTTTTGTATATACAACATTAGATATTAGGGTTATCGTTATACTTTAGGTAGCAGAAATACACAAGAAAATAAAACATTAACAACATTAATGTGGAAAAAAAAATTTTTTTTGTTAATTTTATTAATTGGTTGTAGTATTTCAAAGTTCGAATTGGGACTCATTTTACTTTACTTAAACCTAAAACCGGGTATAAGCACCATTGTTTTCAATGACGTCTAATAGTCGATTACGCATCGACCCGATTAGTCGATTGCAGATGTCGGTTCCCCTCATGTAATTCCAAATTTCATTACAGTGCTGCTCAATTGCTTCCTTTGTCCTCTCGTTTCTGTTATCCCACATTTGACCCATCAAACCCAATAAATTTTCTATTGGGTTGAGGTCTGGTGACCTAGATGGCCATGGAATTAGAGTAATTTCATCTTCATGCTGGGTAAACAAGTTCGAGACAATTCTGGCGGTATATACTCGACAATTGTCGTGAACGTAGGAGAATACAGGGACTTCTTCAAGTGGGTACACTATTCGCACTGTCGGTAACATTGATTCTTCCAACAAATCGACATAGTTTAATGAGTTTTGACGAGGAGAAATTTGGACAAGTACACCTATACCCCCGGTACCCATCCAGGCCCACATGTTAGCTGAAATTCGACCAGATAATTGATTGGGTACTACGTGATCCTCTGTGTATTGCGTATTGTTATAACGTCACAAAGTTAAGCGACCATGTTGAGAAGATCTAAATGATTTTTCATCTGAAAATATGTCCAGTCAAAGTCTAAATAATTGCGTGCAAAATTTAATCTTGCAGTTTTGTGTGCATTCGTGTACTTTCTTAGCATAGTGCCGGTAATGCAGTCCAATACGGTGTAAATGATTTCTTATGGTTTGTAAACAAACGTCGTAACGTGCCGCGAAATCTTGGGTACGAGAAAAAGGATGTTCTTCATAATGGTGCTGCATATCTGTACTTTGTTGGTTTGTTATTCGACGAACGCCATGATTATGTTTTCGTCTATCTTCAAGAATGCCCTCTTCAGCGTGCCGTCTGATCCATGTTCTCACTGTGTTCCGACTTATATTTAACACTCGTGATATTTCTCGAATGCCATAGCCTTCCTCACTGAGCACTACAATCCGAGCTCTTTGTTCTGCGAGACTACCCATTATACAATTTAATTTTTAGATATTGAGTTCTAATTTTTTTCTCATTGACTTTAATTGACTTCTGATATACTTTCAGAATGACATTTTATTTTTAAAATTATAATAATTTTTCTATAATGAAAAGAGTTAGAATTATAAGGCAGATTTCAGTTCGAGATTCAAATTATTTGAAATCATTACTGTTTTATCTAAAACATATCTAGTACAATGATAACAAAGTTTAAAATTGCGTAGTTCTGAGGCTAGTGACGCATTTTTATTAATGTTTATAACGTCCTAAGTGCAACACACACAATAAACCTTACTATTTTGACGGTTTTAAAGGAATTATTAGCAAAGTGGGTCATAAATCAGTTGTGCCTATCGTACATGAAAAAAAGAATAAACTGTATGTATAGGTACCGTGTTTTTGATTAGAAGTATAAAATGTGATCTTTAGCGAATGTGAGAATCTTTGATGTTAAAAGCTTGTTACCAACCTATAACAGTATTACGTCAAGTTACGAACATTTCCATAATTCATATATGTATTATATACATATATACCACATGCTAAACGCAGTCTTTGAATGAGTGAACATTGAGCAATTGAGATACCGACATTGGGTTTTCTATGAGGGTTACGATGTGTGCGAGACATCCTGTTTCGGATGTGTTGGGCAACGCTGTGCCACTTTACAAATAAAATACGCACACATACATATGTATAGACGTCTCGAAATATATTTATATTCCGAGACGTGTATTAACCTGTCGATTCAACCTTGTTTCGTACTATTGTCGCCTTGCCTTGGTTTATCATTATGCAAACGAGCTTTTGTGAGTGATATCGCTGACTCATCGCAATGTGTAAATATGAATGTGTTGTGACTTCGAACAATTATTTATTATATAGACACACAATTTGCATAACTATTTATAAGTTGATAAATAAGTTTAACATTATCATACACGTGTAGGAATTTCTAAAGCAAAAATTGAATAGTTAATTGATATTTAATACTGTTATTAGTGATAACTTGTAATTAGATTTTTTAGTAGATACATCATTGATGTAACAATAATAAAGGCTACATCAATAAGATACATACATAAAACAATTTTATATTAATAGACTCTCGTAATTGGTATATCGGGGAAATGATCCTATTTCCGGTGATTTATCTTTGTGTATTCCCGCTATTGAAAGCTTGTGTTGTATTTACTTAATTTCATAACAGCCGATACGTTTCTAAGGCCGTGAAAATTTCTTTTATAGTGTTAAAGTTTGCGTTTGACAATAATATTATGTGATTTTAACAAAATATAACCTAGAATCGAGCACGCTCACTTAAAAGGTTCATTCCTTACAATTGGCTTGGGGAAACTAGGTTGTAGGCATCGAGGAATATGTACTCCAACAAGGAATATCAAGGATTAGGTACGCAGAAGACCGCGAGAAATAGATAGGAAAAATAGGACGAGGGACCCCACACTCCAGGGTTTAAAGGAGACCTTCCAAACGCAGCCGGGATATAGCGCTAACATTTCTTAAAAATATATTCCTTTGAATTCGCTCGAAATCTTATCAGTTCCAGTAACCAACCTAGTATTATGATAAGGCTAAATAAAAACTTTAGGAACAAGTTGGAACATGTCGATGTGTTTATGCGAGTTACATATCATGGGTCACATTCCATTGGCCTTTGTCCACATTTATAAACATTTTTATCACTATGTTCGATACGACGTTACTTTAGGTGTAACATGATTGCGTCGATTTAAATTAGAACTTTAAGTACGTATTTATTCCATCCTTTGGAACTGTATTAGATTACTAATGGTTTGTACAGTATGGCACACTATAGATACTTGCTAGATACCCAATGGAAATGATACAAATGTAGTCACAGCATTGACTAGTTACAGTCGAACTATTTTTGATGGAAAATAAAGTGAAGATATCACTAAGGCTCGCTTAATTACGTTCATGGACTGTTTTGCGAAGGAGCTTTACTCAGCTGTAAACTAGCTGAATCAGACCCCAAATCTATAATTTGATTTCATTGATCCATTACTGAAATAGAAGCTTTCAAGTGGAAACTGATTCGACTCAGAATTGATCTTCAAAGCAATCTGTCGACAAAGTTGTCAGTGGCCCAATATCGAAAAAATATTTGTTGCGATGTCCTAATATTAAATTGTTACGAGGCTGTTTGTACTTTGAACATTAAAGATTGGGTTCATAAAAAAATAGTCAATTGTATGTAGTCCACGCACAGCGAAGAATATCGTAGATGTAATTAATATAATTGAGGTTATAACTTCTTATGGGAGGGCAAACCGTTTCGTTACGTAACGCGTTACGGCACCAGTACGTCTGGCCTCCCTTTCTCTCACGCAAGTTATCACTTCAGTCGGGCGTCCCGAAACGCACACTTGTTTTTCTTTATTATTGGGCTAGGTAATAGAAAAATTAAAATATATTTTTTTACCTAGCAATAGGAAAATATATTTTATGTTAAAAGCTGAATGGATATTAGAAATAAATTTTAATTGAAAGTATTTTTTATGCCTTTAAGATCATAAAATCGGTTAATATTTATGTTTCTTTCTTCACCAATTGTGTGTATTTTTTATTGCATGAGTACGGCAGATAGGCGGACGGCCGGGCCCACCTGATGGAAAGCTAGTATCATCGCTTATGGACATTTGTAACAGCAAAGATGGTATAATGTGCTGCCGCTCGCCAAAGTGCGACTGGAACCTAGCCACTAATGCCAGAACCCAACTCAAGGTCCTTATGGTGGCATACTCTAGATCAGGGGTAGTAGCCAATCTATTGTTATGCAAAATATATTTGTTACAATTAATACAATTTTATACGTTATTAATTCTATCGATGTAAGAATAAGTAATTATTATATCGCAGTATGTTATATACAATCGAAATAAAACTACTAAGAATAAGACTTCAAAATCTATAAATTGTATATAGGCGGTATTCACTACATTTTATTTTCATGTTGGCAGACGCGCTAGATTTTTACTGTGTTTGATTTATTTTATTACATGTAGAACTTTAAATATAATGTTTTATATACTGTCTTATATAAAATATTATCTAAAATTTCCGAACAATAATATATTAAATTCTTGTCATTAATAACCCTTTTGATCAAAATAGTTTAACAATGACTTTAATCCGTTATCGATTGTACCAATTTGCTAAGTTTCTGATACTGTAAAATTATTGGAGGGGTGGCGAGGTGTTTTAAAAATGTTTGTGTAGAGTCAATGTATGAAACATAGATTGATATGAAATATATGTAAGCCGTAAGGTTATCTGATTACAAGTATAGTGACAAGTATTACACTACATTACAGCTACGGTTTTTCCTTTAGAAACACGATCAAGGTTGACATACTTTTTTTGATGCTGAAAACTGTCTTAAAGAATGGCCAAGTAAAGAGCACCTATAATAAACATGTATAATTGAAGAGATTATTAAACGTAGATGAAGCAAAAGATGTATGTCAAGATCGTTGCAAGTGGAAATCCATCATCTCCTACCCTACCCCTATGGGAAACAGGCGAGCTAATATAACATAGTATAATATATAACTTTTTTGATGAAGTTGGCTAGAGGCGATATTGATTGCCCAAACTTAATTTCAAAAATATATTTACGGGCAATCAGCTTGGTCTTAGACAGAGAGGTTTGCTTCATACACCTTTAGTGACCACCAACTATAGACAAAACGCCTTTATTTTACGAAGCTCAAACTGTTTCAACAAAATAGTAGTAAAATTGAACCTAGACTTATACTGCACAAGTATAAATTCGGTCAAGCGAATATTGGCTCAAGAATTTTTTGCAAAGGCAGTAACTTATTAACTATATTATCAATAGGAATAGTTTATGTACGTATTGTTACCAATAGGTGGAGGCTTGTTATCAGCATTTTTTTATATACTTTTTTCTTTTACTATACTGATATGTATTAGTCTGTAGCCTTCCTAAAATTAAATAAATGAATAATCTTGTCTGAGGAATGAAAAACACGCTCTTTAGCGTTTATAAGCCTCTCAATTACGTTTCGTATGTTTGAGTCACGATTTACGTCAACTTTAGATCGATTTAAATCGGTTTTCGGTGAAATTTCTGATTTGGCGCATAATTATTTGAACGTGATGAATGCCACTTATAGAGAACTCCTAATTACTGGAAAAAAACTTTTCATCTTCTCATTTCGGTACTTAAACGAAAAAGCGTGGAAAATATCAATTTCTATCACGGGATATTTCGAGAATTATAAGAACCTTCCATATTACTCTGTAAATAATAAGAGGCACCAAAATTATTCCTGGTAATCAATTTCATTAATATAATTACTCTGAAATGGAAAATAACTTGAAATGAAACTCTTCGCGGATGCGAAGAAATAAAATTAAAAGAGTGCTTACAAAATTACTTTAACTTCCTTCAAAGCCTGCTTTTATAATGACATAAAAGCCAAGCAAGATCTTGTAAACATGCTCTAAGATTTTTCGGGATATTATTAGGTAATTTTTTTGAAAATTTAAGCACCTACTAATTTCGTTTTAATTTATACCTGTGTTTTTCATACGTATATGCATGTAGTGTCAAATGTACGAAATTGTATGGATTCGACGATCAGCAGATAGGTGGTTGATGGTCCGGAGTAAGCAAACAAATATTTATTTAACTTAAAAACAGATAGGATAATCCCTATTAATATTATAAATGCGAAAGTAACTCTGTCTGTCTGTCTGTTCCGTTTTCACGCAAAAACTACTGGACCGATTTGGCTGAAACTCAGTATATATATATATTTTCGATGCCGAGAATGAACATAGGATACTTTTTTATCCCGAAAAGTGGGATAGAAAGATGGGAAGTCCACTGGGTGCACTGGCTCTACTTGGACCACTGGGTGCACTGGGTCTACTTGATCTACTTGGTCCATGTTATCTATTTTGTAATTTTTGTCAAGTTTTGTAATTTATGTTGTTTACAGATAGACGGGGGATGGTATAATTAGCGATATAAAATGAAGTGAATCTTCCGGGAGCAAATACATAAAATTTTAATACAATATAACCTGTACTGTACTGTAACTGGCGCGGCGCCATTGGCATAAACAGAATACTGAAATCAGGCAAACCTACGATTGCGATGGTAATGCTCGGCGATTTTGACGAGATAGCAATAGCAAAACTGGACTCCGGATTGACGGACATAAGGATTTTAGAAGGGTTCTGTTTTTGCCAAAACACCATCTAAAGCATGGAAAAAATAATATATATTGTGTACTAGAGCTTACCCCGCGGCTCTGCGGCGGGTCATACTCTAGTACACAATAAACTCAAGAAGGACAAAATGAATAGATTAGAATAAAATATGAGTGAAGTCAAAAATATAAGTTAACACTGTTGATTTAAATTTGGAATGGTTGATTTTTTTTGCTATTAGTGTGTTTATTTATTATTCATAATGTATTATATTATAACATTTATTATTCTGTATGTCGCAGACCGGCCTCGTTCTCACGACATCATCTTTAGTTATTGCAGGTTCAGTGGGCGTCATCAGGATAAAATGCGAGCATAAAACACAATAGCCACGGTTTATACACTTTTAATTTAGATTTGATCAACATTATGACATAGTTTAGACCGAGCAGCGGGTTTAGGGCACCCGCTCATACTTTCAACTTCAATACTTTCTTTAAAACTCTCAAAGGTCCAACTCGACCTGTAGCCACCAACCAAATGTGTCACAAAAACTCCTCAGTCTAGCCAAGTAGATATTACTCAAAGTATAGAGGGCGCTGACCCCGCTCCGCCATATGCTCTGCTCTGATTGGTCGTTTATTAAATTACAATATTCATAACTTTTATTAGGTTAGAACGATCTTTAAGTTATAGAAACATTCAACAAATCAAATTAAATTACATTAAGAATTTTAGAAGTAATTAAAATGTAAACAAATGATATTGTGCGTTATACATACAGTCAACGATACGTCCAATTAAAGCTTCCCTCCGACATGTATATCAATATAATAAAATAATATCACAGTTAAAAAATGTTTATCGTAGTGACTTAAATATAATAATCATTATTTATTGTATACATTTTGATAGACAGAAGTTTTGGTAGCTTATTGGCCAACGCACTTGCTTTTCATTCAAATTATGAGAGTTCGCGAATCCTGTCCAAAAAACATACAGTACTTAGGTATCATATACACACATATTAATACTATCAATACCACGTCCTAACAATGCAAGTTACAGTATGTGAAACCTGCCAATTCGTCTTGGATAAATTGGGTAGGGTATTCTGTATCTAAATAGTTATAAAACTGGGCGCAGCTGTGAAATCCTTAATCCTTAAACCTTGAATTTTTTTCAATATATATTGGTGTGGACAAGGAATTCATATTATACAACAAACCATAGAAAGTTTTAACAAAAACGTGGAAAACGACCCTTCCACATTCATATTTCAGTACAACGATCATTTATAAAGTAAATCTTTTTGGAATAATATTGAACAAAACACAGGAAGTCAACGTGGAATTACAAATACGTGACGTTCTGTCGAGGATGTTGGTTTTGTGCCCTGCTGGATGTCGTGCGGAGTTCGTCGCGTCGCGCGCCCCCAACGCTTTGTTCACAATGAGAACAGCAAACAGCCGTACCGTCGCGTACGCGCCGTTTATGTAAAAGTAACAACTTAAGCCGGGTGCACATTACACATGTTCAGGGCCCGTGGAGTTGGTGAGGCCATTTTCCCGTAATCCCTGGTGTACATACAGCCTTTTGCTGACGCTGCGGCCTACTAAGGCTACTTTAATATACTTAACTATAAATAACTCTGACAATTATGTTATGGGCGTATTGTTACAAACAGCCACGAATTGCTAATAGTCAGTCAGTAGCATACGATTTCAACTACCACTAAGTTGAACCGGCAATTCCAGAAGTTAGTATCCAAGTACTACAGCTTCAAGAATAAATCTCTAAAAGCAACAAGATGTACTTCTTAATTCTACTACAAGAAAACAACAAACTACATTCAGCATCCACCACTGATCCAGTGTATAGACCGTACTCCTGGTACAAGGCGAAGGAAGGACCACCGGGGGTTTTAATGGAGAATCCCCATTTCGCGTAGGCATGGAATTTCTTTACGAATGCTATAACCACCTCAACGCGTTTCGTAGTAGGTAATCCTCAATTGGATTTTGCCTCGTTAAAAAAGGGTACATACTACACATACATACATGCATGAAAACGAATATCATACTCGAACTTTTAATTCACTTAATTTAAAAAGTGAACGCAAATTCAGGTCCAGTTGGTCTCGAGTTCGCGTATAATTAATAACACACATGTTACACAATTTTTCTCTAATCCATCCTAAAGTTGTCTGGAAGAAATTCCATTTAGCGATAAGACTGCCTATTGTCTTCTGTACTTAAACTTCTTGAATTGTATCTTTCTTAATGTTATGCAATAAAGTATATTCTATTATTATAGACATATTTGTTATTGTAGTATATACAATACGTGTGACTACTATTTCGATTGATGGAAATCGGAGATATGGTGTAGGATGGAGCACGCTTACTTAAAAGGTTGTAAGCTTTGATTATGTACAGGTTCTATTTACCGGGAAATAAAAATATGAGCCAGTTCTTACATTATCAGTATCAGTAGCAATGCCTCCATCGTTGAATGTAAACAATAGTGACAATGGTGAATTGTATATCAGTTGCCATATTTATGCGTTCGACACAGTTTCGTTATTTCAGAGGCATTTAATTGAAGGATTTAAAAGTTCGTCAGATTTTTGTACAACTTATTATGAACATTATTGTTATACGACGTTTAACAAAGTTCCCTTATAAGTCCATACTGAAAGTATAAATTGCATCACTACAAACATTTTTGACGAATACTGTGTTTAATATTCGTAAGCGGAAAGCACGTGTAAGAAAGTGGTTGCAATCATGTAACGCCACAAAATGTTCACACATGGGTACCCGGCTTAAAAGTTCAACATTTGATGTTCTTGCAAGACAACCGATTTTATAAGCAAGTTTAACTACCAACTTCCCATTTAGGCAAATTAAATTTTTTACTCTAATATGCTTTACTATCCTATGTGAATAATTTTATAGCGACGTCTTCGAGAAATAATTTGGAAATGATAAAATCCACATTTTACGGGAGAAATATTTTACTGTTTTTGTTGAATATCAAAGACTCGATATAGGTATAAAAGGTATAAAGGTCATCTGTGTTCTATCTATACTTATATAATTAAAGTGTCTGTCTGTAATTTCAAAAGTTTTTTTTCCTAAAGCAAGCAAACAGGCAGTTTGCCCACCTGACGGAAAGTGGTTACGGTCGCTTGTAGACATTTGCATCACCAGGGGCGATGGCAACGCGTTACCAGCCTATAAAGATGGGATAGAGGGTATGGTTGGTATATGGACATGAGATAGGATGGATGGGACAAGGATAAGGGGAGGGGGGGGGGGAACAGTGGGCCATTGGAATTCTAACTCATTGTATGAAACACGATTAGCTCTCAAGGCTAACCATTTCGCAGCGATATTTTGTGAAATAATATAAATATTATAATAACAGCCCATAAATATCCCACTGCTGGACTCTGGCCTCCCGTTATAGAGGAACGGACAGTATACCCGCCACGCTTGTCCAAGGCGGCTTGGCAGGTTTGACACATCGGTTATCTCGATATGCAGGTTTCACCACGATGTTTTCCTTCACCGTTGTTAGCACGTGGTAATTGTAACAATATGCACATTAGGTCTTAAAATTGCCTAAGTGGTGCATGCGTTCCGGCCAGGGCAAACCCACGGCCCTTTGAGTGTGGGACGCGTGCACTAGTCATTACGCTACCACGACTTTTGTGAGAGGTTGGTATCAAATCGATCGAGCCTGGCTAATGCCAAAATTTAAGTGAAACCTCCTACTTGTATGATGCCTATGAATAAATAAGTAGTTTAAGATTTGCGGCGACTATGCGGCCGAGTAGTGGATATATCTATATCTACACTAATATTATAAAGAGGTAAAGTTTGTGTGTTTGTTTGTTGGAAGTAATCTTTTGAACTACTGAACTGATTTTAAAAATTATTTTACCAGTAAAAAACTACATTATTTCTGGGTGACAAGGGGTATATTTGATTGTAATTAATAATATTTTTTAATTGTCAGACAAACTTATTAGTCACAGGTATTGTGATCTAAAAAAATCACAGAAAATGTGATAGATAAAGGCATTTATTATGGGATTTTTGCAATACATTTATGAGGTTTTAATTTCACTTGTAACATTCGGACTTTTCTAATGTTAGCTTCGTCATAGAGACGCCACGTACCTACCTACTGTGTTATTAATATTGATGTGTAATTTAAAATAAATATGTTCATTTAAGAGGTTAAATATAAAGTAGTATTAAAGTAGTACTCTGAAAATGGACCGACCCAGGGAAGGTTTTATTACGATCACATACTATTTTATTTTGTTACGTTAACCGACTTAACTGAAGTGGGCTACAATCATATTTTATTCTGCTTAGTTGAAGGATCAATAACATTCAAAGTATACTTGATTTATTTAGAAGTTGTAGCTTATTATAAAATAACTGCTATAATAGTGTTACATACCGACAAAGGTATACGTACACCTGCCTGTCGTAAAGCGCAGTTTATTACCTCCCTGAATTAAGGTATTCTTTTGTTTACTTTGTGTTTATAATTTATATTATATTGATTCCGATGTGGTTTGCGCTGATCGGAAGAATATTATCGGACTTAAAATTGACGATACTTTAATATGCCGGAAATGCTGCGGGATATATTCGAGAGTGGTTTAAAGTGATTAGGACGCATAATAATTAGCTGATTCTGATAAGACTTTTACTAGAACGATAGCTAACGTTCCTGTTCAAATACTGTCTTGGAAATCCGGCGGGATGGATCCCGAGAACGGTTTACAGTGGTTAGGATGCATAAAATTACCAAGGGTGTCAATGCGTTACCTAGGTTATTGAAACTGTAGTGTAGCATTTGTATTGTCCATTGTAAGGTGGGCCAGCGCACAATAATTAAGCATTTGAACACGTAGCATAAATGTAGTATATAAGACTGTAATTTTGTTGAACGACAACAATAAAAACATCATTCACATTGGGACAATTTAGTTTTAATACTACTACCACATAAGACTACGAGCAGCCCCCGCCTATACCACAAAACTTTAAGGGCCTTCCTTATAATAATCTCGTTAAGAAAGGATTAGTCATCTCTTAAATAAGAGACTCTTAAGCCCCTAATCAATGGCTGTTTCAAATAAAACTTGCCATCTTGCCTCTTAGCAGTCACACAAACTATCTCACGATGTTGGTTATCTTTGACAGTTATTAACTACCACCTCTAATCCTTACGAGGAGTTTATGGGTAATATTGTCGTTAATCACTTGCTGAGCAGTTTCTTAAAATTTAACAAACGATTATAAGTAAGGCCATGAGAATCTATTTAAGCCCTTTTGGAAGCTATAGAGTTTTGGGTAATGTTTATAATTCTCAGAATTAAAAAAAATACTAATATGTCTAGTAGCTTCGTGTAAATTTTGCCTTCACAAACTTCGCTTTCGAGTGTACCTTGTATTCATACATAAAAACCAAACGTTAAAGAGCTATTTTCCATGCTTTTGAAACCCTAAAAATGTTGAGTAGAATAATTCAGTTAAACGGGATAGAAATGAATGGATTGGGTCCGAAACGGTTTTGGATAATTGGGCCGGGAGATTGGAAAGTGTTTTTGCTTAGTGGTGGGACGAGGGGTGGCCGCTGCGGAACACAGCACAAAAAATCTGAAAGCCATTTATCATTCTCGCATGTATTACCTATATAATCAATAGATAATGAATGACCTCAAAACATCTTATTGTTGGACTTGAGCCTTACTAATTTGAGAAACAGACAGTACCTAAAGTAATCTCGATTTTTTCTTCACCGGTGACACATGGATATTGCAACAATATGAGGCCAGTATAACTAGTTAATTGTGCCTGTTGGCAGTAAAATCGATTTTTTTAAGAAAACTAGATCAACATGAATAACATTTATACTACTATAATTAGGCCAATTTTCCTTAAAGTTTTATAATTTCACTGTTTTATAATGTGAAATTATACTAATGTTCATAAGTCATGACATAAAATGCTACGCTATATAGAAGCATTTTGTATTCGTTTACAGATCGGAAAAAATATTATTATAATATATACAATATTATAAAGAGGACAATTTTTAACTTTTGTATGTTTGTAACGAATAAACTCAAAAACTACTAGACCGATTTCAAAAATTATTTCATCACTCAAATGCTTTTTTTTTTAGTTCCTCCGCCTCAAAAATGCATTTCGCACACTACCGGGTTCTTTACTTTTTTTTTTTTTTTTTTTTTTTTTACTAGGGATTAGACTAAAGCGGCAAGAGGTGGCACCACGAATGGGCACCAGAGTCAAATCGCCGGCTTGTGTGAAGACTCGAAAAGTCAATACTCCACTAAAACTATCCTCCTCCCATGTGCCTCGCGCTTATGGCAGGAAGAGCGTGAGACTTAGAACATAGTTACGCCCACGCTGATCCTAGCGCACCAGTGCTTGAGAATGCCCCGGAAAAGGCAAACTCACTTCGTCAACAGGGGTGAAGACTCCTCTGCTCCCTAGATGCTAGAGGGTCAACCATTCGAATTGTAGCATTCGAATCCCTGATCGATATAAGCTACAACAAATTAGAGATCCCCACTAAAACTTTAATAATATAACAACTAAACAAAATACTTTTGGCGCTGGAACCGGGTTCTACGATTTTGACTAAATTTTATGTGTTTGACTGGGTCCAGCCAGAGGTGATTTAGATTGACAATTAGACCAGGTAGGTGGCGCTGGAATCGGATTACAGATTTTTATTTTTTCAGGGCATGGAATCAGGCCACGTCTGCAGGACCGCTGTATTAAATAAAAAAGCGATACGAGTCGTAGGTTCAAGTGTCCCGCGATTTAAGCGTGGTCGAAATGTAATTGGATAATCAGTGATATTCAAATTCATTTATTTATATAAACTTATTTCTAGGCCTTATATAATGATATCTAAAACTTATAGTAATAGCACATTTTTTATTAAAATTAAGGCTACAATTTTTTTTAGCGGCACCCAACACAAATTTATTATAGGAACTTAAATATAATGGAATTGTTCATTAATTAACCAAAAACTATAAGTTTTTGTGTATGTGTGTGATTCAATGATATATTTTAAGTTTTGTTTATTTAAAAAATGGAAACAAAATACTTCATATCTGCATTATATTTATGGAGGAAAGCAGCATGCGCGAACCAGACTCACACACGGCTACTTGTTGTTTTTTTATCTTTTAAGCCATGTATGCTTTCACTTACTGCGCCAAATTCCTCGGTAGTAGACCAAATATTTTTATGTTAAGACCGCACATAGAAAATGCCAAATTAAAAATACCGTTGGGATTGTTTTCAACCCAGGTTCGCAGAGTCCTCGAAAAAGGCCTCTGTGAATATATTTACATTTCGCATAGCAGGTATAATTAATTAGAGATTATAGGTGCCATTTGTATACGAATGTATTGTTATTTTTGTTCCCAGAAAGTGTAAAAAGCTATATTTGTTTTAAAGTAATCTATACCAATAAATAAATTTGAGCTGGCTGTTTGTGATTTCAAAATAAACACCAAGTTGAGTTGAAAACTGTTATTTATAAGGTGCCTAGATATAAATTACAGTTTGCTGTATTTTTGACTGTCTCAAAGTTTGTCTCGGATACGCTTCGAAACAGTTCAATGAGTTTTAATGATTAAAATAGAACTGTTATGTTCAATCGAGTATATTTCATTTTTACGTAGTATTTAGAAGTATAAATTCTAAATACTACGCAAAAATTATAACAAAAATTTTCCCGCTACTTTGTTATAAATTTAAAAAGGATATTGATAAGATCTACGTTTAGAAGCATTCTCGTTTTTTTATAATACGAAAACCATTAATTTATTATTGGGCAATCGTAGCACCTGTCTTTTTTGGCCGGTTATTTAATAGGTTAAGGTTTAATTACTTATCCTAATCCAATTAGATTAAATCAAGAGGTTTGGTCACAAAACATGTTTATTATTTTTAATACACGAGTTATTGGTTTTTATTATGCATGTTGTATTCTGGCATATAAAAGGAACTGGTACGGTGGCTTAATTTTTGTTGACTTGAGTTTGTTGAACACAAGCTACATTTGCAAAACTATGAATGAGCCCCAAAACTTTACTTCGCACATTCTCACTACCTGGTTAACACGCTTGCCTGCAAGTATTATTTCCACAATGTCCACAAGAACATTGGGTTTCACAAAATATAGCACATACACAAACCGAAAAATGCAAATGGGTGGCACGGAATCCAGTGGAAGTTGGGCCGCGCTTTTTAATTTACTGAGTGCCGCCATTACTGGCCTTATCGGGCCAGTGGCCCTCAGATCTGAAATAGGGAACTTCGGGATTGCCTATTTATTCAGATTATCCCCAGTACGCGCCAATGGTAAAATTTTAACAGTGTGCGTCGAGCGGTCGTTACTTTGCCCTAATCGTATCTATTTGGAAATATTGGACTGTTCAATTAAAATGAAAGAGATATTTTTCCGTTGTGTGTATTATGTTGGCGATATGTTACAACATTTTTTTTATTTTTATTGCATGAGTTCAGCAGACAGGTAGACGGTCTAACTGATAGGAAGCGGTTACCAACGCCTATGGACATTTGTAACACCAAAGGCATTAAAAATGCGCTGCTACTCTCTAAAGGGAGAATGGACGCTGGCCACTAAGACCGGAACTCAACTCAAGGTTGTTATGATGGCATACTCTAGACCAGGGGTGGTTGCCATCCAAACGGGCAAATACACTATTACCTGGCTATTGTATTGTATTTTTTATCCGTTCCTGAACGGACGTCTGCCGGGTATAGCTAGTATTTAATAAAATTAATGTGAATTTTAATGCCTGTCTGGCACTCATTTAGAATTATTTTACATAATAATGTGTGCGTTGTAGTTGAATGAATTTAACCTTCAAGAAAAATAAATTGACTAACATAAATGAAGATATGAATGAACGAAGGGGGATATGATACAGTTGGAATACATTGAGAAATTGGCATCAAATTTTTGTTTTAATATCTTTTAGAAAAGAATACATAATAGAATATAGCTATTTATTGCGTAATGGATGTTACAGTATCAATACATTCTATCCATAACTGGGCATACAAAATTTAATTTATAATAAATACTATATAACATTGCAAATTACAATAAATTATTTAAAAAAACTTTAAATAATTATATAAATAATAAAATGTTTACTTTTACATTATGTCAAGTATTTATGTCAATTTGTAAACGATACAGTCTCAACCCCCCCAAATTCCATGGTTTTCGGTAGGGAACTTCAACAGGCCATATATAAAGTTATTAAATAGAATCCGAGCCAGTCATTTCCCTACAAGAAGTTTTAGCCACCTCATGGGTAAGGTTGATTCTCCCAACTGCCTAGTGTGTGGAACTCGTGAAGATGTCCAACATCTTTTAATGGAGTGCAGCAGAAATAGAGATGGTAGAGAACAACTAATGGGGGATTTGGGACTGAATCGTTTTGATGTAGGTATCTTCACAGAAATTCTGGCAGAGCCAGCCTCAAAGAAGGCTAGTTTGTTAGCCAGCTCATTATTTAATATTTAATTATAAGCTATAGTACGTTAGGAGATGATGGGGCTGACATGCCTATGTGGCAAAAGTCCCAAAAAAAATAAAGATTAAAAAAAAAAAAAAAAAAAGATTTTATCGTATATAAACGTGTTTATATTATAGCTAGAGTTTACTAAGGGTAAACTTAAGACTCTAGTATGTACCCCTCGTTAAAAAAGCAGGCGTTAATACGGATTACATTGTATAAATTTTTTATGTTGGATTTGCCCCCAGAAGATTTACTTAATTTTATATCGCAAATTATCCCATCTCCAGGGATGAAAATTATCTACGTCCATTTTCGGTATTCCAACCGACGGATCGAGTTACTATCGTTTTTTTAATAAGTTATGAATTTTTATATCTAAAACTTGAGACGTGATTGGTCTTCCATACAAACTATCATCCACTATTTCAACCCGTTCTAGTTCTATTTATCTATCCCTCGTCTATCTATCTGTAAACTTACCACAACTACCAAAACTACTTGTACGTTATTTAATGCTGAATAATGGTTTTCGAGTCATGGTAACCCTATCTCTTGTTCGAACTTCAGTACAAATTCTTGATACATGCATTTCCTTCTCGTTTGTATACCGGCCCCCCAACCAAGGATTACTTCACGAAAATGCCAGCATTGTATCGTCGGATTCGTTTGCGGTGTTAAATAGACAGACATGTAAGAAATAATAATTATTGGCAAGTGCAGTGAGTTGTTGAAACAAACTGCTATTGTTTGAATGATTGATTAAGCTGGTTGCAAGATATGTGTAAGATATATACTTCGGAAGCCACAGGCGGACATAGTGTTTGGACATAAGTTGGGTAAGCCTATGTAATTTGTACTTTTTTATTTTTATGTGACAACCATTTAAACAACAACAAAGAGAAACAGAACTCAAAACAGAGAACAAAATTATACTATTATCTTCAGCGGTTTCTTGAGTACGAAATATCCGGGGTTTGTTTTTAACTTCGGATCCTAGCATATACTACTAAAACTACCGAAACTACCAAAAATACCAAAACTAGCAAAAAGGACCCAAATAACCAAAAAACAAACTCTATCCTATTTTCTGGGATAACCTTTACATAAATGTATCCCATTATCCGGGAAAAAAGGTATCCCTTGTCCAACCTCGGTATTAAAATTACATACATCCCGAATTTCAGCCATATAGGTCCAATAGATTTTCCTTGAAAGAGTAACACGCAGATAGACAGAGCTACTTTCGCATTTATAATATTAATAGGGATAACATTTAGTAATCAATAGCTTTCTTTTTCATATAGTGTATAATAATAATGGTAACTTTTTATTTTTATTGCAGGAGTTCAGCAGACAGGCAGATCGCCTATGGACATTGGCAACACCAAAGGTGCTACAAATGCGCTGCTGCTCTCTTAAGGGAGACTGAAACCTGGTCACTAATGCCGGAACACAACTCAAGGTTGTTATGGCGACATACTTTAGACCAGGGGTGGTAGCCATCCAGTCGGGCAAATGCCCTACCACCTGGCTGTGGGTTGTTTTGTAGCCTCTTGCGACAGGCCGCCCGGCCGCCCGGCCGCAGGAAATTGTATTCTTTCTCCGGACGCACGGATAAAAACTCTCTTATAGACTTTGGGAGCTTGTTGTATACGAAAGGTCTCATGCAATACACTTTTACGCATCATTGTGCTAGTTGAATTTATATTGCCACTTTAAATTAATACAATTTTGTGTATGTTAATAATATCTCCTTCGTTAGTTACTATTTCTAAAGCTAAGCTTAAATATAATTTTATTTTCAGGTTTGAAACGGGTTGTATGCACATTACACCTTTATTCGATTTAAAAGAGAAAAACATCTTTAAGATATTAGATAACTCCTACATCCACGAATGTCTTCTTCATTATAATTTTTGCAACAATGAGTCAGATAGCCGGCCATTGAGCACCGGAAGTAGCTCATATTCATTGAATTGGGACGCTCGCTTAACTGTTAATTTTCGGGACGATTATATTTGTAATTATCACATTTAAAAACTTACGGTCTTATTCATATTGACTTAGGATACGTTTGAAGGCTTGTTTAAGAACCATAACCAAGCATTCAAACTTACTCTAACTCAATATAAATGAAATAGTTAAATTTTGGATGGGAAAGGAATAGAACGTAGTAAAAACTACGTTCCGGCCCTTTTTAGGGCTGTGTAGCCATTTTGGCACCAACGGAATCTGTATGCAACAGTCATGTCTGTCCCTATGCCCAGTGAAAAAATAGAATTTTGCAGTTTAATGTCCCCAAACAATTTTTTACGCACAACAGAGTGTTCACGACAACTCTGACATTACTAAGATTTTATAGGCGATGGTGGTTTTAAAACTTGTTTTGTTTTTTATATATTCAAGTGCATTTTGCATTGTATGTTCCATTTACTTTTATGTTATATCTACAGTGGAGTCTCAATAATCCGGCACTTCAGTAGTCCGCTACTTGCAATAATCTGGTACCCTTCACTCACGACTGTCTTACCCCTCCCTACTGTCGTTTCGCGCTTTGCTCAGCACCGGCATAAGTTTATACTGACTAATAATTTTTGAGGTTATCCTTTGTTTACCTTACTCATTTATCCGTATTTTTCAAGTTGAAAATAATGTAGCTATAATGTCAAGTAAACTAACTGCAACTTGCTTTATTTTATTTACATACTAGAGTTTGTCCCGCAACAGAGCCGCGGGGTAAACTCTAGTTACATATAATACCGAATTGCAGTCTAATTAGTCCAATAGTTTTCCCGTAAAAGCATAACAAACAGAGAGACAAATATATTGTATCCTATGTTCATCCTCGGTATCGAAAAAAATATATAAATACTGATTTTCACAATATATTATTAATAGAGATTTTTTTTACATAATCCAATATCTAATATATCCAAACTTTACAATAATCCGGCACCTAATTTTTAATAGTGCTGGTTTAGTGAGACTAGAGACTCTGAAAGAGAGTGTCGGGGTGAAGGTAAGGAAAGGAATGCTCCGATGGTTCGGGCATGTGGAAAGAATGTATGATGAAAGAATGACTAAACAGATATACAATGCAAAAGTGGATGGATGCAGAAGTCGCGGAAGGCCACGACACACCTTCCATGATCAAATTAATCGTGTATTAACAGAAGGTGATGTCAGGAGCCTTAAGAACAGACGAGCGTGCATGTCAAGAACTATGAATGTCAAAGAAGCAAGTGAGGTGTGTAAGAATAAACCTGTATGGCGCTCTGTTGTTCGTGCCTACCCCGCAAGGGACCTGGCGTGAAGTTATGTATGTATGTATGTATGTTAGTGAGACTACTGTATATTGTTGTAGTTTTAATTAAATCTTTGTTCTTTTTTCTACCTAAATTCCATTGACAATTTCGAGCTGATTGAACGAAAACGAACGAAGAAAGTCGCTTGAGAGTAAGGACTCTGCTCCAAACAGTTAAAAATGGTGTAACTAGATAATTGAACTTAACTATCCTTTAAATAGAATTTGCAAAGAATAGATTATACATAAAAGAATGATCAGTGTGGCATTTTCATAAAAATCATAGCAGTTATGCTTAATACAGCTTAAACATTTCTTCGGGGTTATGTTTCACTCATGCCTCATCTACATGTTATGATAACAATTTTAAAACATGCTATGAGATCTACCAACTGTTGAATGTGGAATTATTGTTACTAAGTATGGTTTGTTTGGAGTTACATAAACGATATTTATTTTAAGTACCGACTGTTTGGTTTGGTCGGAGGAAAAATATTGGACACCGTGGTTAAATCGAATTTTGTTTAACAGGCAGGAAGTTTTTGTGGTTCTTGTTTCAACATGGATTTGTTGTAAGTGCATTGTATTATTTAGGTATGTATAGATATACAGTACAGAATATACAGTAGTTTATATTTTGCTGTTTCCTTATAAATAAATAATTTTATAATATGCACAGTGTATTGAATTATGCTCACAGGTCACTGGCGACTTTTTTTGTTAGTGTTACTTCAAATACTACTGTCAATATCATTACCAAGTGCCTTCCGTTTCTGTTACAGCTGCTAGCTGTTATTAGAAAGTTTTAGGCGAAGCCTTGTTAATGTATTAGCAATTTAGCACGCAGAATGTGGCAGACGGTGTGTGAACACGTTTCGCCAACGCCATAAGGCGTGTGGTATGGCGCCTGGGACCCGAGGCCCGAGCTGTGTTCACTGTTCAGGTGTCCGCACATCTGGCGCACAAGAGAAACATTAAGAAACACCACCGGTTCAAACTTGAAAAGCGTGCCAGCCACGTGCCATCGTCATCACATATTTAAAATAATCATTATTAGCTCGTTTCAAGTCTCAATCAAAATCCCATTGCATAAATTTGATCATAATTATTTGAAATTGTCTTGATTTTGATATATTATATACCCAACTAGCTTTTGCCTCCGGCTTCGCTTGCATCACTGTTATCCTACGAGAACTGTACATTTTTCCGGGAATAAAAGTAGCGTATGTGCTATTCCAAACTATAAACCACAGTAAACTGTCTCTGTGCAAAATTTTATCTAGATCCGTTCAGCCGTTCTGGCGTGATTGAGCAACAAACATCCATCCTACCTTTCGCATTTATATATTACTAGCTTCTGCCCGCGACTTCATCCAAGTGGAATCTTTTTTATATATATAAAAAGTATCCTATGTTACTTCTAATACCTCCAAGAATATATGTACAAAGTTTCATGATGATGATATTTCTTCTCCAAGTGATCTGTGAATGGAACATTAAGTACATTTATGCCTTTAAATCCTCTGTAAGACACATCCTGTTGTCATTGTTACTTTGTTACCTGGCAATCTTAAATCTGATATTTATAATTAGGCTGCGCCCCTGACGCGGCAATGTCCAAACGAACCCTAACAAAAAATAATAGTCGTTGACAATCAATGCAGTTTGCATGACGCATTCATCTGTGCACGGATGTTTTTGTTGTATTTCTAAGGGCATTGAAACTATCGCCCCTCCGCCTGCGTTTCGAGCACAGGTATGATTGTACTTATGAATGAACGTGACGGTTCGTCGAACGGGATGATCGGTTGCGGTCACAGCAGGTAGAAAACTACACTTTTGAAATTCTTTCAACAATTCAAACTAAGTGCGTAGGGAATAGGGATATTCATCTCGGTGGTTTACTGTGGACGAAGAGAGAGCCGCAAAGAGGGGCGAGGGGCGACAGCGGCACGCATGCGTTCATTTCCTTTGCCATAGAACCGACGCGACGCGATCCTTCCCTCTCACGCCTCTCAGCTACAGTCAGTTGGAACTGTGGTTTCGCGCGAGATTTACGTGCCGTCATGTGTCGTTTTCCAACTTTCTCGTCGAGAGATGTGGTTCGATACAGACATTTGTTAGTAATATATCAATTAAGTGTTGGATTTTGAACGTTTATTTCTTGAATTACAATTATATAAAAATATTAGTGCAAATTGTGCTGTGATTTATATACAAATAAGTATACAAATTGAACATAAAAATGAGGTGGTTTATGATAACATTTAGTGTGATAGTGTGGAAAACAATATTAGGCGGCGTAGCCCCCTCTGGATCTTGTGCTGCAGTGTGTACGTGTAAATGGAAAGGAGGCAAACAGACTGTCGAGTGTGTGCAAAGATCTCTTATTACTGTACCGGATCCAATAGATCCTGCCACGCAAGTACTAGACCTCTCAGAAAATAATCTTCAGATACTTCCGCAAGAAACATTCGCTAGAACGGGACTAGTCAATTTACAAAGAGTATATCTTAGAAGCTGTAATATTGGTCAAATACACGATCGAGCATTTAAATATCTAACTAATCTTGTCGAGTTAGATCTTTCCCAGAATCTACTAACTCAGATTCCATCAAACTGTTTTAAAGATGTTCCTTTTCTGCGAGAATTGTCGCTGGCAAAGAATCCTATACTTAAAATAAGCTCTGACTCTTTAAATAATCTTGCCAGCGTCATTAAACTTACTGTCTCAAGATGTGAAATTCGGGAAGTAGCCGGAGACGCATTCAGGCATTTAAATACATTAGAATCCTTGCATATTGACCATAATCAATTAAAAGAAATACCTCTCAGTTCTTTAGAAAATTTAAGTAAATTAAGGGTCATAGATCTATCAGAAAATCCTTGGTTCTGTGATTGTCGACTAAGAGAACTAAAATCATGGCTTGCCAAACGTAAATTAATTTCGACGCCCCGATGTGCGTCACCAACTCGACTTACCAATAGGCCATTTTCAGAATTAGCCATTGAAGAATTTGCTTGTAAGCCTGAAATATTACCAGTCAGTCGCCACGTCGAGGCTATTATGGGAGATAATGCTACTATTACATGTAGTATCGAAGCAGTACCAAGTGCCGGTATTAACTGGTATTGGAATGGAAGACTTTTGGTAAACGGAAGTAGTTTTAACTCACAGCAAAGAATATATATTTACGAAGAAGGTGATACCAAAAAAAAGTCTTCTTTAATAATGACGAATAGTCAAGAGTCAGATTCGAATGAGTTTTATTGTGTTGCTGAAAATAAAGCCGGAAATGCAGAAGCTAACTTTACATTGCATGTTTCCCGAAATTCAATGGGTTTGGCATCACTGGGTGGTGCCCAGTTAGCGAGTTTGGGAGCTGCACTATTTCTCGTTATTGTAATAATCTCTCTGGCTCTTTTAATTACTTTTGTACGGATTCGACCTGACCCAACATGCGAAAGCAAAACTCCTAATTCATTAGAAAGAGTGGTTTCGGGAAATGAAGTACATCCTACAAATAATGAGCGACCACAGATAGCGGCTCTTACTAATAGACAAGATTCACCAGTAAGCGTTGATTCGAAGTGTAATCCAGTATCAAAACCACCTCGAGTGCATGACATACCTTATACGACCAATCATTATGATGGGCGTGGAAGTGTGGTCACAGCCGGTGGGCCTGTAGTCGTATCGCCTACAGTATCCGGCTGCATTGATCCAGATTTAATTAATGATGCAAGACCAGAGAGTGGGTGTCGTCCAGGAAGTGGAGAGTACGCTCGTGAAACGTCTGACTCATTGTATCCATCAGGAATTTGGGATCAGACAAAAATGAATCAAACTGGAAATTTGTCCCGAGCAGTTAGTACTGCTATTCCAACGTATTACAATGACCGGACTCCAATAATTGAGAACTGTAGCGTTAATGGATCACAAGAGGAACTAGGATACATGAGTCGTACATTTCCTCGATCACATGCCTTGGCGGCAACAAACATGGCTGTGTCAGTGGATGCGACTTATCCAGTAGACTACGGGCTACCGGTGGGCAATGCGCGCACGGTTCGCGTCTGGCAGCGCGCTCCGCCCGTGCTACCACCCGTCTCGGCCATCAAGCGGGTTCTCACTATAACTAGGCCCTCAGCAGATGACAGTTTCCACGATGGATGTGCAACTGATGTGTAAAACATAATTTAAAAACTTTTCCGCCACGATCGGACTGTAAATAATGTAAGTTAAGATAGAGAATCTATAATACATAAGGTATGTGTGTAATTTCTACACCTAAACAGATAATAGCGAATTAATTTTTGTAATATATAAATTATTAAGGTTGAAAACGGAAAGACATTGGATCGTACTGTGAAGGATCCGCGACTGATTAGATGAGGAATATAAATTATAATTGGAATGCGTATATAGTACTTATAAATATGATCGCCAAATAATAAAATACTGAATGTAATTAACTATATCATGATTGTTGAATCTCAAGTAAATGTTATTATAAATTGATATTATAAAAGAAATGACTACTGTATAAAATGTTCACTCACTCTGTCCAAAGATATTGATTTCCCCCGGTGTTTGATAGGTGTACTTAACTGAGGACTTATATAATAATGCACAGTGAATGTTATTCGATGTACCGAGATAAATGTGCAAATTGTATGTTGAAAAAAAAAGAAAATTAGCCGTAAAATGGAAAATAAAGCAGGCGATTCTGAAACAAATATTTCGTTTAATTTAATTTCTTATCTCTTTCTATATAATACTAGACGTCTCGGCAGATGTTGTCCTGCTCAGAACAATAAAATCTAGGACCCGATCCCAGCGCTACCTACCGGTTCCTATTGTGGCTCTACAGCATCCCGGGACCCACTCAAACACACACAAAATTGTTATCAAAATCGGTAAAACAATTCGTTCGTCTCAAGTTATGCGGTCATATACGTTTCTGCGATTCATTTATATATATATTAGTACATATAAAAAGCATACTTTTCACATAGATACTTACAATTTCGTACAAAGTAAGATGTCGTTTCGGAAAATGAAGCAAACGCTTCATTTTCCGAAATAGAAAGTAATGTTTCCTTTTTCAGTTTCTAAAGTACCTACCAATATACATATTATCAAATATCACAAAAATTGGTTTTTATCGAAGGCCAGAAGTTTTTACCGAAGGTAATGGAACAAATATTATACAGTTAAACTCACCTTTACATTTATGTACTAATGTGGCATAACGTATTTCAGTACGATTAACTGTAGCAATCAACTCTCAAGTACGTTGGGTTATCGTTCAATAGTTTTCTTCTTAGCGTTCCACTGCTGGACGAGGAATAATAGCGTGGCACTCTAATATTATGTAGCTATTTCTATTTTACAGTTCGGCCGCTCATAGAATGCGTTTCTGATTTTAATAATTACTTACAACTTACAATTACTTACAACTTACAATTACAACAACTTACAATTATTATTTCCGATAAAAATATTTTTTGGGTTTCTGTATTTAGTACTGATTCAAGACTTAGTTAAAATTCATATCACAAACAATTTACGGCAAACAAAATTAGTTTAGGAAAAAATTAAACGCATTCTAATAGCGGCTTATTGACCATAAGGCGACACAATGCATAAACATTTTCTTTGCAAAAATATTTCAAGATAAGATGGACATTTTACATTTTTTATTGTTAGGGCTAGGTAAGATAATAATTAGATTTAAATTTGAAATTTATATATATATATATTGTGTTTGTGAAATTCGACTGAGAAGTAGCCTATGGCTTCCCGAAGATTCAGCAGCAATTGTTTGCTTTTATAGGTACTCAAGTAATCATAACAATTTGTTCTTAATGTCACGATAGCTAACACTTCTTTATGAAAATAAATAAGAATATAATTATTATTATATTGTGTGGTAGGCTATTTTAAAATCCTTACAATACATATAATAGTATATTAATACATATAATAGTGTAATATATATATATATATATATATATATATATATATATATATATATAATTATTGAACTCTTACAATGACCTTCAAAAAAATAGACACTAAGGGAAAGTGGGACTCATATAACCCCAGTTAGTTTTCTAACTATCTTTAATACTATAATGGTTCTAGTTTGTACATTGCGTTTAAAAATGTGAAATAAATGAAAGGGGATAGATAATTCGGACCTGGATATTCCGAAAACGCAATTTTTAGAATATTTGTCTGTCTAATAGAGCGTTACGTATAAACAACTGAACGGATTTAAATGAAACTCGACACAGAGCTAGCTCACACCCACAAGACAAGACGTTGACTTAAGATACTTTTTACCCCGAGAAATGACGTTCTTTCCATAGAATCGACGGACTTAGCAAATTAGATGGCGCTGCAATCGTCTTTTTGAACTCCCTCTCAAATACCTACTTTGTTATAAACAGCATGTCATACATTACATCAAATCAGGTTGACTTCGACTCACTTCTTTGTTTTGCTGGGCAGTGGTATAGACTATACGGGCCTTTCTTTTTTGTTGTAGTGGATATAACAAGCAATAGTAAAAGTTTAAGGTCTAAAAATTACTAACTTCCTTTAACCAAACATGTTATTTATAGTAATAAAATATCATTAGAAATCGTCAATCAAATTTCATAACTTTTTTTAGTTTACTATACATAGGTTCCATCTGTAAGTATAGTTAGTTCCTTTGCCTGTTATTAGAAGACATTCTTTACAGAAAACAAAAAATGACAGCTTAGTCCATGGGCTTTTAGGTTATGTCACTTTTTCATCTGGCATAATGCTATAGTTATTGACTTTGACCATTTCACGTAGATGTAGCGATGAGTTTAACGTGTTGTTTGTGATGTGATATTGTTATGACGTTAAATACTGACAGGTAACGTACGTGTATACAATAATGAGCTCTGATTTTAAAGCAATTTTCACTATCAGTTAGATATATATAGAGCTACTTACTGCCTAGGGATTATCACGCGGCGTAGCCGCGGGGAAGACGCTGGTAAAACAATAAATTTCACTAATGATTCCAGTTACGTGTTTAAAATTAATTTTTGTTTCTCAGCGGAATCTTAATAAATAAGAGTTTTCATGGGTAAAGTGTAGAACAGGTGTTGATCATTATAATTTATCATAAAGTTCGTAACCCATTTTTGATGTATTTATTAGTTAAGCGTAAACATTACCTACCATAACTACTAATAATTAAACAGACCGGTTTCCGTTTGTTCTAATTTGAGAAAGTACTTTGATACATGTCTAACTCTGAACCAAATACACAATTACGAACCTTAAATAACAATCATTAATTTCATTCATTTCAACCTTTAAAATAGTGTCTCTATTTCGAGTTAGAAGTTATAAAGCGAAGAATAAGTTGTAAAATTACTTACTAACTACCTAACTCCGTTGGCTCAGCGACCCAAAGTGAGTCTTGGTCTCTGAAACGAGAGCACCCTCTGTCCTGCGCAGTTTCTTGCCAATTGTGGGCTTGTAGTGCGGTCAGGTCAAAATTACTTACAGTAAATTTATTTCTCAAAATATGTCTATTATATTTTAAAATTAATAATCGCCCTTTAAGTTCTTGGAATAGTAGTTAAGTTTGAAATAAACTACAGCAAACTTGTATAGCAATTAATTTTAATTCATAGTCTTTTGTAATTTTTTGTTGAAGTTTTGTATCGTCACTGAGAGTGAGGATATCAGCTTTAAGACAGTAAAGATGAATTTTTTATGCATTTTATTAGCAATTTATCTACCCGTAGTATTTTAAAGACTATACGTAGAATATTGAACCTAGGTCCTTTAACCTTAGATCTTCATGTAGGGTACATATATAAAGGGCCTATAGGATTGGCTTTTAGTTGGAACACCATACTGATTCTATATTTGAGGTAGGAAACATTTCTGATCACTTGAAGAGTCCCTTTAAGCATTTTAAGAGCTTTAGCCTTTTACAAATGAGTAACTTATTTTAAAACAGGTATAAAAGACGACACGAACGTCTTAATACGGGCGTAAGAGAATTTCATATAGGGATATCGATAATGTAGGTGTTGGATAAAGGCGGTTTTTTTCTTCTTTAAAGTACATATAACAGCGAGAAATACCTTTGTCATTTGAAAAAAAAATACAGAACAAACTTCTTACCGCACGTCGAGGCAATGATGGGACGGTCCGATGAGAAACCGGTTGGCGTTACTTCATTTCCGTTCAATTCAGCCTTTTTTTATAAAATGAAACCATAAAACGGGCTCACTGGAGCCATGAATTTTACAAATCCTCAATGGAAGAGAAAAAAACATTAACTTACAAGTCAAAAATAGACCTGATATTTAAAAAAAAACTAACACCTGATGTAGTAAACTGCTGGGTTACTAGGGTAGAAGGGTCAGGCAATTAGCGAACACTTAATATTATTAAGTATGAAATATTAAAATTGAACGTCGGCAAAATCGTACGTTAATGTTTTGTTTGACAGCACTAATTTTATCAATGGCCCGTTACTATATCTTATACTATATATGCATTTGTTATACTATTCATGCATTTGTTTTACCATCGGTTGAATTTTGACTTGTAGTGACGTGTAGTTGTATATTTAACATTTTTTACACAATGTTACACCTTACAGTCGATAGTTACAGCGACTTTACGAGTCACTTATGCCCCCTGCTTCATCTGGATTGGTGTTAATGACTGTGACCAAATGCAAAATATTAATAGCGTTAAAGAAAACGAGTCGTTAACGAATCATTATCTATATTAGTGTACGAGTATATACATATCGTCGTCATATCGTTATCTGTCAGTGTTGAACGTTATTTAATAATGTCGCATTTCAAATAACCTCATTGGCTACAGCTGCGTAACACAGTAACTAATGCTGTCATTATCCTAGGTATAGCTATCCTAGCTATACCTAGGACATTAGAAACACGAAAGAAAGAAAGAAAAAACGTTTATATGCTAAATGCGACACAGACAAAATACAAAATAGACGCAATAAAATGAATTTTACAGTTATACGCCGCAATTCGGCAAATGAGGTTGGCACTCAGTATATTGCTGTGTCGGAAGATATTCCGCCACAGCACTGATTTTCAGTGCCCACAGCGGAGTCTACACATATAAAAAACACGTATAAAAAATAATATAAAAATAGATAAAAATATTCACATTGATGACAATTAATATAGATAAAGTACGCAATAACATCGCTAACATCGCTATAACTTTTTCAGTCTCCGACTGTCTAACGGTACTCCACGTGCATTATGTGCACAAAAAGGTCTTTTTAACTTGAGTTGCACGTATGGTTTGTATGTATTCTTAATTTTTTTCAATACACAAAGCGATTCCCTACATCCAGAGAACACTTTGTTATTCCATCCATATAGGTTTTTTTATTGCTCGAGTTCGACACACAGACAGCCCATCTGATGAAAAGCGGTTACCATCGCCTATGAACATTTATAACACCAAAGGTGCTAACAAGGTGCTGCCGCTAACTAAATGGAGATTGGAACCATCAATGCCGGAACACAATTCAAGGCTGCTATAGTGGTATACTCAAGACCGAGGGTGGTAGTCATACAGACGGACAAATACCTACCACCTGGCTGTGTGTTGTTTTGTCGCCTCTTGCGACAGGCTGCCCGGCCGCAAGAAATTGTATTCTTTCTCCGTTCCTACACGGATAATAGTATAATTTTCGAGAAAGGTGGCCTTGACATATATAGACAGACATGACGCTTTATGTAGGTTTCTTTTTTGCAATGGCCATAGCTTGCTGGACATGCTGTAGCTATGTAACATTAAAAACAAAATCAAAATTAAGTATATTGATTGTTTTTAAGTAAAAATCAATTGTCTGATCTTTAAATGTGATTTGTTTGCTCTCAGTCAAAGAAAAAACGAATAAGTTTGGCAATACTAATGTGAGGGAGATTTGGATCTGGAGCCTTTTTATATCAAGATTTTTATGAAATTACAAAAATGTTAACATATTTGTGACTGACGAAATCATCTTACCATGCATAGCTAAATTTAAAATAAAAATAATAAAATAATCTATGTTAATTAAAAACAAAGTTGTTCTGAACACCTTATATAATATTGCAAAATTAAAAATGCCATGTCTGTACATGTACTTTTACATCGTAGCTATTAAAAAAACCTACTGGAATATACACTATACAAACAAGGCATTTTTTTTAGATTTCTTGTCTGTCTGTCGGTTTGTCTATATGTTTTGGATTCACGTAGAAACTATTGGGCCGCTATCAATGCGGTTTTCGCTGATCGGCAGCAAATTATTAGACTTAAAATCTGCGCTACTTTATCCTGGGAATCCCACGGGAATTTTCCCGGGAGCAGGTTATAGTTGTTCGGTTGCATAAAAAATAGCTTATTCCGATACAGATTTCACTAAAATGATAGCTTACATTCTTTATTAATTAAGTTACTTTGTGTCCCGCGAATCTCGTGGGAATTTCAAGTCAAGCCTAAACGAAGTCGCGGGCATATCCTAGTTTTAGAATAAACTTTGGCAAGAAACAGGGTTTGTCTTGCGCAATATTGTCAAAATTTGTTCTACAGCTGTTTGATGTTTATCTAACATCAATGCCTTTGCGCTTTCTTCTCGAGAGTGAGCTTTCGCTGACAATAATGATGTTTCGACGTACACAACAAGGAGAATTCAGCCAGAGCGATCTTAATTGTTTGCTTTAATATTTCGATGGTCTTTAGCTTTTCGAACTGGCTTTGTGTTTTATTTAATACCTATAACCAGGCCTTTTTTGTGGGGGCATGCGGGAGCACGCAGTGCCCTTAAAGGAAACTTCGAAAATATCAATAAGTTGCCATAAAATCTGAAAATTAAAAAAACAGTTTTGGCAACCTTTACAAAAAATGGACTTTTTAATAGGTTATTTGGAGTGAAGCTACAAACAAAAAATTATAGACTTACTTTCGAGATTTAGCGTGCCCCCAAAAAAGAAGTAACAAAAAAGGCCCGCCTATAGATATTACTTATTTTCATAATTATGCACAAGCTTTCGTTGATATGAGTACCTAATAAACCAAAATTGTTATGTAAGGTACCTAAGAAGTTCGCTATCTTGCTCGTGTATTGCCACAATTTTCAGGACATAAATTAACAAAATTTATTTACGATAAATCTGTATATGTCACAAGAATTGTTTTTTAAATAAACTATGATATGCCCGCGACTTCTTCCAGGCTTGACTTAAAATTCCCGCGGAATTTCCGGGACACAAAGTACCGCATCATTTAAAAAATAATGTAAGCTATCGTATTAGTCAAAACTGTGTTTGATTAAGTGAATTTTTTGCACCCGAATAACATACCGCTCCCGGAAAAATTCCCGCGAGATTCCCGGTAAAAATATTACACACTAATTGCATAAAGTTTGCTTTTGATCAGTAAAAAAATCACATTGGAATTCGATTTTTTTAAATCTGGTCATTTGAAATAATTCCCAGTAAAATTCCAGCGGGATTCCCGGGATAAAATGTAGCGCAGATTTTAAGTCTAAGAATTTGCTGTCGATCAGCAAAAACCTCAACAAAATCGGCCCAGTGGTTTTTACGTGAATCCCGAACAAACTGACAAGAAATCTAAAAATAAGGTATGGTGTTCTGCGCTGTTTACATGGTCTAATCCAGTTGGGTTTTTTTTAATAACTTCTATGTATGGGATGTTTAGAATTGTATATAATATTACACAAAATGTGGTAACGTGCGAGTGAGATATCGAACACCATTTAGGTAGCCCCTTAATACAATATTTTATTCAGAAGGTTGAGTAGGTACAATTGATAAAAGAATGTTTCTGTGAATGATACATTAGTGTTTCAATATTAAGCAAATATTAAGTTTTGGTTGGAAAAATAATATAAACTTCTTAAAGATGTTCTTAAAGCTTCGTGGAATTTTACAACGAGACATACATAATTCAATAGGTATTTGATCCCAATTTTGTTATTATATATTAATTAAAATTTTAGTTTGGCTTATTTAATTTTTGAGGCTTTATAGCTATTTTGGTAAAAAGGGAACCTTTTTTGTTGTGTATAAATTTGTCTCTCTGAATCTTCTTTATTCGAATTTACAGTGTATATAATGATGAAATTTAATAACAATATGTAATAAATTGTAATATATATGCAGCTAAAATCTAAGGAAAGTAAAGTTTGGTGGTGGCTGCCATACATAATGTATAATAAAATTTTGCAAATTTTATTTCAGTATTTATATAAATTTCAATTACATATATATTTTTCAGTCGTGTACATAACGTTAATTCGATTTAGAACAATCATTACGATGTTTAATATTTTTTTTATTTATGTCAATAGGTGGCCTGATTTTTTCTTCCAAGTTCGCGAAAATTATGTTTACCTTCTCTTATTTATGAACCATGATTCAAAAAATTCTGAATAGATAGTAAACAAACAATTTACGCGAAAAAAATCTGTTAAGTAGTTTTTGGTGTATGGAATACTTTCATTAAAACTTTTTTATGGTTCTGTAGTTACATCATGAAAACAGTGGACATTTTTTCACCTACATATATGGAACCACAGAGCTATAATCGTCGCGCGTCTGTAGGCTCTAGGAACCGGCACATGTATGTTGTTTACTCTATGTAAGTTCTTTATATATTCAACTCTTCGTTGTACGGGGACTGTTACGAGAAAACTAGATTTTTATTATTTGTAGAAACAAAAAATATAAGTAGAAAGAATAATAAATATATACAGAAATAAAAATATTATCTTTATATTTTTATTATATTTTCTTATACAAATCTAAAGTTTCGATAGGTTAGTGGCTAAGGCACCCACCATCTCAAACTTGCGTTTTAAATGACGTGACTTCGATTCTCGGCCGAGGAGCATGTAAATTTTAGGGAATTGGTACAGTAAACAGTATGTTATATTAGTTAAGAATACACGGGCCAATTACCACGTGCGATAAAGGAAAATATCATAAGAAAACTAGCACAACAAGATAACCCATCTGTGAAATACACTAATTTGCCTTGGCAAGCGTGGCGGGTTATCGACTTTTTTTCTGTATAACGGGGAAGCGCGTACCTAACAATGTATAATAAGGGTTGATATCACAAGTTTACTATTTTATTTCGATATTTTTACCAGTTTTGTAGCGGTGTCTACAGGGACAATTTTGTATTATGTACAATTTTGTATCTGTGTATCAGTGGCGTGGACATCATACAACTCGATTCCCCATAGCCTGCCCAACTTTAAGAATCTAGCGCAGCGACCAAAAGGTCGAAAACTCCATGACTTTATTGGCGTTTACGTTTTTTTATTTGTGCATATATTATAACTGTATTACTAACGCTTGGCAATTTTCCAAACGTATTGGATGAAAGAGTAACTCATAACCCGATCGGTACCAGCTTTTTTATTTTAAAAATATGCAGTAAGATTGCAAAATTAAAAATACAAATTTTAATAAGAAAATACATCGCGAGCTAGACGTATTTTTGTAAAGTGTGAATTTTATTCACAAAAATAAATCAGTATGCTGTAGTTCGTCATTATTTTTTGTTTGTTTTTACATTGTTAATGGATTTTACGCAGTTATTTGTTTATTGCAGTGATTTTTATTCGCCAAATGGCTTGACTATACTTGCTTTTTCATATACTGATAATAGCGCTTGCATCATACAATATGTTTTTTCAACTTCACTTCATTACAACAGAATCGTACTTTCAACATCTTCGCAACGCTAAGATAGTGACGTAGCAGAATTCGATCCCTGATATGTGATATAATTAAGTCGTGAGGCACTTAAATCTAAGTCAGGTTTAAGGTTTTTCTAATTAAATATTTTTTAATAAGAATGCTATTTAATTATTAAAATAATATTTATTCATTTTACACAAATGTCATTTTTATATAATTTCGTATCGTTTTAATATAAAAATAATATAAATATTAAAGTATAAAAAAGAATATGGCTTTGAAACCATGTTTTTTTATTATATCCACTCAGCTAGCATTTATCTGTAGGTATATATTTTTTGGAATTGGAAATATTACACCCATTTTTATATGATTATTGATTTTTCATTTTTGAAATAAAAATATTTTATTTATGTATAAAAATTGATTTGTTAAACGAGAATATTGGGATAGCCCGTCGTTAAGTACATTTTTAGGGGTTTCGGTAGAATCTCGAAAGGGACTCATTTCGATAAAACTTTCCAAGTTGTTATTTTCGAGTGTTAAAATAAAGTTTATGAAGAAACTCTTTTGCTTTAGGCAAGTCGTATAACAAAATACTGAATGTTACAAGGTTATAATATTGCCTAGAATTTTGCCAGTTTCATGATTAATTTTATTGTGTCGGGATATTTTCAGTGGTAAAGTGCCGCAGTCATAATGAAAATATCAACCAAATGTCTGGCAGTCCGTGAACTATGAAGGAAACCGAAAATACCCCTCCAAAAATCATTCAAGGAATATTTTAAACCAATTCGTTTATACATTTTTCTACTTGATATTTCAAAATTTAGAGAGATGTGTGGACACAACTTTCACAACTTATGCAATGAACATTTTTCCACCTGTTGACTCAAATAAAAAAGTCGTTCAAGAACAAAGCTTTATAAAAATCTGACTTAAAATACATGACTGCATATAAAACATCCAATACACGCGTGGTGACTATTGTTTTAATGATTTAATTTTTAATTGTTTCGCGGTTCATTTATTTTACTAGAGAAAGAGCTTTGCATGCGACTCCCGGACGTCGTCGTCAGACTGGCCTCCGGAGACGCAGATACGCTCAAAATCAGTCTAACTTCTGTAGGTGAAATTGGTCTCTCTGCATCCCAGGGTGACCAAAGCTTGATGCGTGGATGAACATGGGAGTAACTTTGTTCTAGACCTCATTTCCTTCCAACACAAGCGCGGGTAATGGAGCGCAGGCTTACGTTTAGCGAGGTATTTGGGAAAGACTTTACCAGAGTCCACGCACACGCTGCATGGTGCTTCTCGTCGCGGTCGGTCCTCTCCCCATTGATTGGACCCAGCATTGTACGAAATGTATTTATTCCTCTTGCGCATAAAAACAAATGTAAATACGGCATTAGGATCACCCAGTTGATCGAGATCTGTGTTTTTGTCTGTTTATAATAATATGATGCCTAATAATACCTTTATAGTTAAAGGACCGTTTTTATCATTTTTGTGTCGGTCTCAAGGGATCAAATTCAACAATAGTTATATTTAGCTACACATGTTTTTGCCAAATTGGCGTGCAGATTTAGCTCCTACAATTTACATTATTTATAATAATATCATAATTACGGCAAAATTAAAATTAAATAAATAGCGTCCATAGTCCCATAGTCAGATAATTATAACAGTCAATATAAATAAATTTGTAATTGGTAATTAAATATGATTATCATTGTTAGGTTGTATTATATTTTATCATTTATGTATTCATTTATAGTGTAATAGTATTTATTTACAAGCAACTTTTTTATATAAAATTTGAAAGAATTTGTATTTAACGATTTTATATTTTGTGGAATCTTATTGTATATTTTTGGTGCCATGCATACTATGCTTTTCTGCAATAGAGCTGTTTTGCACGGATGCGTGCAAAGCCTATCTTTATCGCGTCTGTTACGTGGAACACTATCGGACATACGTGGGAATAGATCCTTATTATATCTAACAAACATGGCTACTTCGAGGATGTATAGGGACGGTACTGCCAAAGGATGTCAATGAAATCTTTAGGGAATAAAACAGAAATTTTATGTAGGTAATTTTCTTTTATGCTATGTTCGATACTATACGGAGTTCAGAAGTTATGAATATAAAATCCAATTATTGAGTAAATCAAGTGGCGGGGATAGCGAGTACTTTATAAAATCAAATAAGTAACTGCTCTGTCATGAAAGTGTTTCTACGCACGGCCGAACAATAATATACTATGTAACCAGAGAAAATCTTCCTACCTGCTACACAGATCCACTATTGATCCTTCTTGTATGTACTTGAATCGGTATAAGTATTCGGAAAAGCCACCTTGCAACCAATCACAAAAATAATGCAATTTGAATTAGAAAACATAATAAACATCGGATTGCAAGTTTTTTAGGATAAATTCTAAAATACCCAATATAAAACCGTTTAGTGATCATCAATCAATCAATTTGCGAATCCAACCAATTTTGGCCGATATTTATATATTACTGCGAACATAAACATGACAGGGTAGATATTTTATAAGCACTTGAATATTTTCAAGTTGATTGTACTTCGACACTAAAGTAGGCCACAAAACGACATCGCCGGGGAAATGACAGTCATGCAAGCGAGTATAAAAAGTTATTTTCAAAGACGCTTTCTTAGATTTTGCCGGCAAAGGGTCCGAAAGGAATGTATTGTTGTGGGCGCTCCGACCATCTGTCTGGATAAATACGGTTTTCTATATTTTTTCAAGTTCTTATTTTCTTGAATAAATTCGCATACATATCTACCCAAAGTTTTGTACCGATGGAAATAGTTGTAGTTTGTTTTTAAAAATTTGAACCATTTACATCTTTTATATTTTTCATCGAGATCCTATAAATTATTTAACAGATTTATAACAATAGTCATTTTAAATACAGTATTTGGTGAATAGACCTTTCTATACGATTTTCCTTAATCATAAGCATTTAATACCTCATAAGAAATATTACATATTTTAAAATGAAAGTATCATACTTTTATACTAAACAAGCTGTGCCCGCGACTTTGTCCGCGTGTCTTTTTTTTACGCGGAACCCTAATATAAAAAGTAGCGTAAGAAATTCCCTTTAACATCAACAATCTATAAAAGTCCCGTCAAAATCGGTCCAGCCGTTTCAGATATTGCTGGAACATCCACACAAACAGATAAAAATCTTTAAATTTAATTTTCGGAAACTACTGACCCCTATCACCCTAAGTTTTTTCACAATTTTATATTGACATTGCAAACACACACTTTAATTTTACTTACCTACATAGATAGATAGTAAGTAGGAGGTTTAGATTAATATTCCGCTGATATTAAGTTATTTTTCGAAATAAGAAGTATCCTTTAGGAGGTATAACACCATCGTTAAAGAAAGTCCATATTTAGCTATACTAAATCACATACCCAGGCCGTGGAAAAGAAACAAACAAACATAGAAATATTAACGATCTTATTAATATTGAGTTAGAGTAAGTTTGAGGGATTCAGTATAGATCTTAAAGAAACTTGCAAACATATAATATGAATAAGACTTTAGTATTAATAAAACTTAAAAGATAACATCCATTATACGTCGAATATTGTATTGACTCTAACAAACCAATATTTATTACTGATCAGTATTTAGAGTATTTACTGGTAGGATAATTGTTTTACTTAGTCCGGCTTCGTTTACTGTTAAGTCTGAGATTTGGAGAAACCACCTTAAGGGTAAAGCCCAGGATTTCCTTATCCCAGAGACTCGTGGTCAGTTCACTCGCCGACTTAACATCATTAACACCGCATTAGTTAAACCGATAATACACTACCAGCTGGTTCGAGGGAACAAGAAAGGCACATTGACGCTTTTATCTTCATCGTAATATGTTTGCCACAAACAATCACCAACTTTTTTAAGTATGGTTTTACACGGTTCGTGTATTTATCCAGTGTGAAATATTTTTTTAGAATAATATTTTCATTTTAGAATAATGTAAAGGTTAGCAAATAGAAGCCGAAGTCAAGTAATCTTACTCTTTGACAGATGTTAAATAAGGAACTTATTGTGGCAAATCCAAAAATCACTATTTACTGAAACAGTAAGGATTTTATATACAACCACTTATTGTGTAACAAAGATAAAAAATCTGCTCTAAGATACACTGCATAAAGTCGATAATAGGATAAGTGACAATCAAACCAACTCTTGCAGGTTTTATTATCTTACTAAATGCCCATGACGTTTAGATTTTGTAAAAGTGCAGAGATGTATGACGTGTTAACATTAATTAATCAAATAGCATATTAATTCTTGTTGTGATATAAAATGAAATGAAAGTAGGGAATTTTACATGTAACTAACTTTAGAATTTATCTTACCATACGTCATCTAACGCATCATATTCGTTAAACTTAAATACATAGATACGAGTATAAATTTCTGCATAGATAGATTATAGAAAGAGAAAAGAATGCGGTCGGGTGACCCCCGTCAGGAACGAAATTCTTTACTTTAAAACGTAATGGTACACCATTTTCACCAAGTGCAGGTGCGCGGCGACAGCGCCCTAATAAGGGCAAGTTTACAAGGCCTTCTAATTTCAAAATATTGTATGTTACACTTATTAATATGATACTAGGATATGCCTGCGACTTCGTCCACGCTTGACTAGAAATACCCGCGAGGTTCTCGAGACATAAAGTACCACAGCAGTTAAAAAAGATTGTTAGCTATAATTTCAGTTAAAAGTAAAACTGTGTTAGAATAAGTTAATTCATAAGAATTAACTTATTCTAACATGTTTGTTCGGGTGCATAAGCACCCTAAGAACTACAAACCGGGATCTTTCGAGATTCAGGGGATAAAAACTCACACTTTTTATTACATAAAATTTGATATCGATCAGTAAAAAAATCACTTAAGAGTTCAATTTTTTTTAATATGGCCATTTTAAATAATTCCCAGAAAATATCAAAGTACCGCAGATTTTAAGTTCAATATTTTGCTATCGATCAGCGCAATTTGCATCGAAATCAGCCTAGTCGTTTTTTTGCGGATCCCGAACAAACATTTTACTTGGGCAGAAACCTTTGCCAGACACTTTAAAGCTCCCAAAAATATTAGAATAATTATTATATTATCAGACTCGACTTATATTGACAGCCTTTTATCTGTGCAGGAACGGAGAAAGAATACAATTTCCTGCGGCCGGGCGGCCTGTCGTAAGAGGCGACAAAACAACCCACAGCCAGGTGGTAGGGCATTTACCCGACTGGATGGCTACCACCTCTGGTCTAAAGTATGTCGCCATAACAGCCTTGTGTTGTGTTCCGGCATTAATGACTAGTCCAGTTCCAGTCTCCCTTAAGAGAGCAGCAGCGCATTTGTAGCACCTTTGGTGTTGCAAATGGCCATAGGCGATGGTAACCGCTTTCCATTAAGTGCGCCGTCTGCTTGTCTGCTGAATTTCTGCAATAAAAAAAACTTAACTTTTGTAATAATATACTAATGGAACTTAAAGTTAGCCTAAATTAAGGGATTTTTTTGCCAATACAGCGATGTAGGTGGTAAATACCCGGTATAAAAGTTAAAAATATCTTGCTATAACACCTACACGAAGATTGGGATCATGTTTTATCGTCAATACTCAAAAATGTTTTTCTATACAGTTTGTTGTTAAAAGCTAGCAACAACCTTGATCTATTTTTATAGCTTATCAAGTATCTTCAAGCGAAACTTAACTCTCATGTTACTTGTAGCATTATATTTCATACAAAAAAAAACAATATAAATGAACACCTATTCAAATAGCAATATTCACTCATAAGTTTATGAAGTCGGCTAATAACGTGTTAATTTACGCACAATGTAGGGTACCGGAGAAATGTCAAATGACTACTAGTTTAATCATTTGCCTATGAAACCCTAAAAATCATTTAATCGAAAATACTGAAGCATTTTTGTATATGTCAAGTATTTCTTGATTTTAAAAACAAAAGGCCTAACTATAATCCGGTATATATAAATTACCAAATTATACCATATGGAAATACAGCCAAATATGTGGGTATGACATTAGACGCTAAGATTCGCTGAAAAGCTCATGTCAAGAGCTAGATTTACACTACAAAAATCTGTTCTGTCAGTACCTAATAAGATACTCCTGTATAAACAGATTCTAATGCCAGTTTGAACCTATGGTATACAATTATGGGGCTGCACCAAGTGACCAAGTAAATTGCACCTTGGTACAGAAGATCTCCATCAAGACTTAAAAATAGTCTCGTCATGAACGTATTACAAAATACGCTGAAGCCCACCAACAACGGCATCATCAGCATGTAAATGACGAGGCCGTCCAGCTGTTTGATAATGCAAATTTATTAAGAAGACTTAAAAGGACAAAACCATTCTAGTTAGTGTTATAATACTCTCATAGTAATAAAGTGTAGTGCTATGTGCTAAACATTAACAATGACCACATGAACAAAGTGTCTTCTCTTAATAAATACAATAGGAAACGTGTTATTGACACAGTCATTCGTAGTTTAAGTTATTTCTAGTATCACTAAGGTACGTCATGTATGATAAATGCATTTCTTAGTTCTACCATGAGTTCAGCAGACAGGCAGATGGTTCAGTGGTGGAAAGCGGTTACCATCGCGTAAGGACATTCGTAATACCAAAGGTGCTTACATATGCGCTGCTGCTTTCTAAAGACAGACTGGAACCTGGCAACTAATGTCGGAAATTATATTCTTTCTCCGTTCCTGCACGAATACAGTTCAGTGGCGTACATAATGCATTTTACTACAAAATCTATTTTATATAGAACTAGGAATTTTTGAGACTTAACTGCGATATACCTACTGCATACCTACATGGCCGGATGATATTATGATTTTATACGGGGTTCGTTTTTGATTAAAACGACTATGGAACCTTAAAAAGAATTTCGATATTGGCCATGCGAATATAATTTATTATTTTAATTAATCTTTCACGGGCATATTGATGGGTGTGTGTTTTAGTAAACATTTTGATTTTTAAATATATACCTACAATACGATGCGAACGACATTTAGCTGCAAAATTATGTAGAGCCGCATCAAAGGTACCACAACCCAGTCTATTAATTTAGTGTACTTAAATACAAATTTCGCCTTCTCTGGCTTTAATGAAAACTGTCAAACGTAACACTGACTTAATTGCTTTTCACTGTCACTGTTTAGGGTTTGATACAATTTTAATTTGTTATAAAATTTTAATGAAGCTTTAGTGACATTCAATCTATTAAAATTTTACTTTTATTTGTTGATTGTCGTTTTGTTATTATATTAATATCCATTGTTATTTATAACACCTTTTATAGCTCACATTTTTAACGAAGGTATGCGCAAAATCTCCTCCCATGATTCCATCGCAGTCTAACCTCTGCTAGTAAAGTTTGTCACTCTGCATCCCATGGTAACCAAAGCTTGATGCGTGGATAGACACGAGAGTAACTTCTTTCTAGACCTCATTTCTTTCTAATACAAGCGTGGGTGTGGGACGCAGGTTTAGATTTAGCGAGGTAGTTGGTCTTCCTACCAGAATCCACACCCACGCTGCGAGGTGCTTCTTGCCGCAGTTGGTGCCTCTCCTTTTATATTGGGACCCAGTATGATACGAAATGTATGAATGTCCTGCGCAGCAAAAAAAAGCTGTAGCGCACGTGAGGTGCAGCAGGAGGGGTTGATTGAGTAAATCGAAAATCGGGCGCAGTGACGGGACGTGGATCTCCGCCGCGGGTGTCACTAGAACGCAGAATTGCCGTTACGTGCGCCGCGGCCGCCGCGTGAGACGCGTCGTTGCCATCCACGGGCTTCACCGCAAATAATGCTAAATTTCAAGCAAATGCGTGTAAAATCGCTTCTTCGTAAATCCACTCATACAAAGCCATAAGTTAGAATTTAGTGTGGGCCGCGCCGCCGAATTTAACGCGCGATGCCCCGCGTCCCCATTAATGAGGCCTTAGACGGTTTATTTCTGTCTTTTAATGTAAAATGTAAATGAAGCAACCAGTGTTTCATATTATTATTGAATTGGGTCATTCTATGTCATCGAATGTCGCGGTGTCGGTTTAGCTCTACGTCTTTCCACCTAATTAAATCAATTTGTTTTATACGTCTAGTATTAACATTAATTTTTCAGCACAGATGCAACTGTTGCGTCAAATGAAAATCTTTTGCTAACAATTTTCCGGGATAAAAATATATTTATCTTCTGTTTGTTATGCTTTTACCGAAAAACTACTGGTGGCTGGAATTCGGTACATAATGTTTTAATACCCAGGGTGTGGACAAGGGACACTTTTTAACCCGGATAATGGGATAGATTTATGTATAGGTTATCCCAAAAAGTAGGATAGGACTTTTGTGATTTGCCATTTTTGTCGATTTGGTCGATGTGCTCGATTTCGTCATTTTGGTGTACATATATGTAAAACTAGATATGGTTTAATACCGAATTGGCATAGATACTTTGCATCCGAGAGATGGGATAGTTTGAGATATAAAATGATGTGAATCTTCCGAGGCAAATAGCAGTAACATTTAATACAATACAACAATTTAATACAATGTAAACTCTAGTATCATCATATATCTAATTATATATGTGTATATATATAGTAGTTTATTTATATTTTATTTTAAATGGTAGTTTATGATTGTGATTATATTACTTTTATTTTAATTACACAACCAAAAATCGTATATCTAATTTTTCTTTAAGTTCTTCTTAGACACTAGGTTGTCTGGAAGCGATCTTTATAAGCGATAAGGCCGCCCATTGTTCTAATCCAAATGTATTAATATCACTTTTCTAGATTTAATTTTATATTAAAAAGTGAAGAGTTTTCATTCATTTATTCATTCAACTATTGGTGACTTACAATGTCACGAATAGTCAAGTAATTTTGTAAAATGAAATTATTAGGCTAAATCTCTTAAAAACTACATAATCTTTGTCTATAAAGTGTTAGTTCGTTAGTTTCTTTGTTTTAATGCATTAAAGTAACTGTACATTTGTATATGGTCATTCGTACACCGCTTACAGCCTGTTACAAGAGAAACCAGCGTGACGTATTGTGTACACAGTGCAATTGCCTACTTTTATTCCAACTTCCTTTTTAACCGCCTTCCAAAAGGAGAAGGTTCTCAATTCGGCTGTGTTTTTTTTCTGATTGAGATTATGGACGTGGAAATATGATACAATAAATTCCAACATTAAATACATATAAAAAACAGGCGTTATAAAAACACCTAATCTTCTTACTTTCAAAATATTATGATAAAAATAATTTCAATTACCTACTGTTTAAACAAATTTGACTTTTTTACTCTTGTACAAAATCAATGACTACGATGTTTTGTAAGATGATAAAAAGTATTTCAGTTCATGTGACTGTCTGCTCCCCTTTGTGTCATGTGATGTGATAAAATATTCAATATTTTTTGCTATTTTTGTGCCTTTAGCTGTTGAGATTCTGTACCGCGCAGTCCTAAGCCTTGAATGTCTAACATAAGTTTTCAAAACGCCTAATTGATTATTCAGGTGATTAGAGAGCTGGTTCTTACCTCGGAGAATAGATCAGTATGGTGATCTACGGCCTGTTCCTATATCTTAACGATCGTTCGTTTGCTTTAATGTTAAAATTTGACATAAGGTCCATTCAAGTAATGTCGAAATTTAACCGGCGGTAGGGCAAGTACTTGAATAGTAAGATATGGGAACCGGCCACTAACAAGGTAACGTAATCAACCTTCTGAACACCTTACAAATAGAAGATAGTGACTTAAGCTCAGTATTCCAATTATATTCTTAATGGATTGTAGGTAGAATATAATATAACTAATATGTATTACTTAATTATATTAATCTTTAATTAAGATGTTTCTAGCAATAACTTATTTCCTTATCACATTTATCAAACTTTGAGGTCACACGTTCAAGACTTTAAACTATAAACATATAATATCAGACTTGAGGTCACCCGTTCAAGACTTTTAAATATAAACATAAAGTATCGGACTTGAGGTCATACGTTCAAAACTTTATCACTATAAACCATTGATATATAAATAAAAAACCCTTTTTTATATATCAATGCTACAAACACGTTATATGATTGATAAAAATCACAATTATTCATGTATCGTAAGATTTTTCACACCAAAACTCTGAATCAATTTTCAATATATTTTTATCGGTCTTTTAATTTTTGCATGTCTTGCTCTATTATAACATTTTCAGGCTCTTTTGGTGGCGTGTTGAAGACCGTTAGCATGTATAAGCGCCCTTGTACATTTTTAATAATACTCCCAAACTCATTATTAAGGTAATTTGTAACAGTTCACTAAATTCACACACCGTGCATTAAATTATGAAGATATTTGTCTTCATCAAAATAAAACACATCGTTACCATTGGAAAGTTAACTGCTATCGTCTGTTCACACAGTTTTATGAGCTCCACCGTTTCCTTTTAAAATAAAATTAATGTCACTAGCTTTTGCTTGCCACTACAAATATGTATATCCACGAGGAAACGAAAGTGTCATTGTATGCTTTATGTCTTGTTCAATTCAGAGAGAGATCTGATATGAAATCAAGGTTCAACGGGAAAAATGTGAATGTCACATTTTTGTAGATGATCTTTTAATACTACACTTTTTGGTATCTATGTTATTATTAAACCAAAGAATAGTGCAAGTAAAGGTAAATAATAGTAATAAGCCAACTCAATATTTATACCGGGAGCGCATAAATTGGTAGAAATATATAGGTACTTGTTAGACTACAATAATTCGGTTTTTTGATAATAAAACTTCGTTTTAACGGCTTTAAGCGCGGTAATTTATTTGATTTTTGTTATTCCGACGTTGATCACGGAAGACAAAGATGTAAAGTGCCAGCGAGTATTGTTGAAGTTTTATTTAGCCTACCGCCAACTTGTTCATTTTAATTATTTAGTTTTAATTTTGTTTATGGATATTAATTTACTCTATGGGAGCCTAATATAATTTTCCACCGCTTCGCAACACGTTATGGCTCGAAGAGAAGAAGCGGCGCAAAAAAACTCTTCAGCAAACATGCCTAGCTCTAATAATTTTATATAATATTAAAATGGGTGGAAGGAAAAATAAAAGTAATTATCAGTCAAGTTGGTTTGTGTTCGTTTGTTGTGCAACGGCACATAGAAAGAGCTCACAGTATCTTGAGGTCTGGCAGTTGGTTTTGCTGGGTTGGGGTCTTAATAGTTTTGACGATCGGATCCATGATACAAACAGGTGGTACTTACCAACCTCACAAGCCTCACGCATCATTCTATGTATGAAACGGTTCTGTTTCGCAAGGATTTGTGGGTTGTCGAATCTGATGTAGTGGTTGGGTTTATCCATAGTGTGTTCACTGATTGCAGACTTCGTAGACCTTATGTGTTTCATGTTAGCAATGAGTTTGCCCAATGTATGATAATCCACACTCACAGTCGAGCTTGTACCAGCATCCTGGAGTGAGATATTGCATTTCACAGGTCTCAGAAATTGGGTAATATTTTTATCCGGCTTGAAATTTGTTTTGATTGAAGCTCGCCTGAGGATGTGACCAATTCTGTCTGTGACCCTTGATGTAGGGTAGGGTAGTAGGGCACCGCTCAACTGAAGGTGGTGTGGGGCCTTTGTGACGTTGGTGTGGAGTCTTCAGCTGATTGCGTTATAGAACTCGCTTGACATGCTGAAGCTCTCCAGCTATGTGGTTGTCGTCACAGATTTTGCGTGCTCTCTTGACAAAGATTTGCCCACGGTAGCTAACTGACGAGGATGGTGGTGAGGCGAACCATTAAGGTATTTTTCTGTATGGGTAGGGACGTGTAGTTTGCCTCTAGTTCCATAGTAAATTTAATATAACTGTTAATGGAATTGAGATGATCTAGATATGCAGAGGATTTATCGTTTGGGAGGACGGCAAAAGTATAGTCGGAAACGTCGGAGTCACAAAAATCAAATAAATTACCGCGTTTAAAACCGTTAAAACTTATTTTTATTTAGAATACAAGTCGCGAAAACTTAAGAAAATATTATTTGTTGTTTGATATCAAAACTGTTCATTATCAAAACCGTTTACTGTTCTTCCGGTGAGTCTTTGAATATTTCCATTTTTTTAATTTACTTCAAAATGTACATAAATTATAAACTAGTACAATAAAGAAAACTTAACTTATATTGTATTTTACTTATAATCCCTAAAGATTATAAATAGAATACTGAGTTTAGGTCATCGAAAAATGTATTGGAATTTAAGAAAATACCTCCAATGAACATTCGTCTGAACAATAGGCGTAGGTAGGTAAGGTACCTACCTTACCTACCTACCTACACTTAGCTTTTATTCTCTCTTCTTTTAATTATATATTGAGGTATTTTCGATGAAATGCGTTCTACAGGGTTTTGTGGCCAGATGGCGAAAACAGTTGACATTAGTCACCTCTAAGAAACCCTTCATTGTGTGGGGAATTACCCTTACTGGGCCCAGTTTGTTTTAGATACGGATAGACGAAACATTTGCACCTATTTCAAAAGCAAGTTATTTTGAATTCGAACACAAAAGACTAAATAATATTAATTAAACGACACGAAGGGGCATAATTTCTCCGATAACAAGTATTGATTTTCTTTGATTGGCTTGGTCTGGACTAAGTTTGTATACCTGTTCTATAAATATACCGGTTTTATATCTAGTTCTGAAATTTATTACGTCGAAAATAAATCGCGTATGATTATACTATAAAAAATATGGTATTACTTATTTTTAAAGGAGCGCGCAATTCTTTTAACATGAATCTCTGCGACATTCTCTGAGTGTTGATTTTCATATCAAACTTAAATGAATAATATTCGGAAGAAAACAAACCACAAAGGTCACCAAAACTTAAGATATTGAAACAATAAAGGTCACAAAAATAGTCACTTATTAGATGATATACTCGAACTGGTCTTTCCCACTTATGTATAAATAGGTTTCATATAACAAGAAAAAAGATTTTTGCTATTTTTTTTTTATACGTCTATAATGTGAAATGCGACGTCATTTAGTATTAAAATTAGGTCTGGTGTTAACCTATAAAGAGATTACCTATAGCATAAAAAAACCTATCTTTCATGGATTATTATGTCTTTTCGATTATAAAAGGATCTTCTAGATAGCAAGTGAGCAACATAGCTCGAAATATATTGATTTTATAACAAAAACGAGGGGTTGGTTGCAAGCGGGGTGAACGCCCCTGTCACTGCAGATTCACCGTTATATTGGTTGGGGTTTCGCGTCACTAATGGAGTGCCGACGCCAAAAATACGACTGTACCTATCCTTCTTTCCACGTTATCCAGTAGCTTCCAGGTTTATATTTGAACTTAGTATAATATTTTGATGTATCTCAAATATTACATTCAACACAAAACAATATTTATTTTATACGTACAGAATGTTAAAGTTCTTTTTATTTAGTACCTACTAGCTTCTGTCCGCGACTTCGTTCGCGTGGAATAGTCTAAAAAAAAGTAAGTCAAAGAACCCCGCGATTTTGTAACATTCTTCATTGATGCTCCGGTCCTATTGCCCTTAGCGTATATATAGCCTATAACCTTCCTCGATAAATGGGCTATCTAACACTGAAATATTTTCAAATCAGATCAGTAGTTCCTGAGGTTAGCGCGTTCAAGCAAACAAACAAAGAAACAAACTTATCAGCTTTATATATTATATTTATATAAGATAAAACTCTCACCGACACCACATCCTATCAAAATCTCCGCTTCTATTATGTTACGTTGCAAAGAAATGACTTGTCTGTTATAAGCTGTTTGAGTAGTTAAAGCTTTTTTAACTATCCCACGGGAACTCTTTATAATTTTCGGGATTAAAAGTATCCTATATGTTGACCAGGGATATAAGCTACCGCCCTACAAAATTTCATGTAAATCCGTCCAGTCGTTTCGGAGATTAGCCGTTACAAACAGACAGACAAAGAGACAAACAGAGAAACAAAAAAATTGAAAAAAATCTAAATTAGTTCTATTTCACCCCCTGAGTCGGTTTTTAGCATTTTTTTAATTGTACAGAAATTTGACCTCTACAATTTTATTATATGTATAGGTAGGTTCGCGTACGGTCAAGGTCTCTTCTGGTGGTTTCTCGAAATATGGGCTGGGATGAACCTTACTGCTTACCTAGTAGTAGGTATCTGTTCATACGGGATTTGAATACACCCAGGTTAGACATAGTTAAAACGTATAAAGTAACTATGGTTACTTATTTATAACAGGATACCTAATATACTGGGATGCGCCCTCGACTTCGTCCACGATTCACTTGAAATTCCCGCACGATTCCCGGGACACAAAGTATCGCAGCATTTAAAAAATAATGCAAACTATCGTTTTCATGGAAACTGTGTCGGAGTAAGATAATTTTTATGCACCCGAACGACTTCAAACTGCTCCCGGAAAAAATCCAGCGAGATTCCCAGTGTAAAAAGAAAGAAGAAGAAGAAGAAGGAAATCGGCCCAGTAGTTTTTTTTTCGGAATCCGGAACAAACAGACAAGGAGACAAGAAATCTAAAACAAATTGCATCGTCTTCTCTATCGTTTATATAGTCTATTCTAGTTGTTTTTTTTAAATAGCTTAAATGTACGTACGTACAATCACGGCATGTTTAGAATTTTGTAATATTATAGATATACCTATGCATGCGGAGGGTATATCCTCCCCTACCCTTAGTGAATCACATTATTAGAAGGCGCCCATAGAACTAAGGGTAGTATATATTTTTGGTTTTTCTTTTCAAGATCACATTCATTTTACAAACTACCAATAGTGAGACACGGCAAGGGAGTGGCTCAGCTGTAAGGTAATAGCGTTATTAGCATGTCCCCTTTTTTAGTAAATGCCCAATAAAACTGGGTTCCTGCGTCTATTACCCTTGCTGTAGGTTCCTTTACTGCATTACCTTCATCCCGGGCGAAACGAAGGGCACCACGAAGCATCGCGATTTACACTGCTGGTCCCATTGATGGTATACTCGATTTTAAGGGATGGTCTGACTGGGCAATATAATATAATATAATAACTTTATTTATTTCTCCACACAACAGATTCAGAAAGAAACCTGGTGTGTGAGACTGGTGCCTGAAATAGATTTCTAAGAAATCTGTATGACAGGTCACCAATGCTCCACTCCATGGCTTAAATAAAAGATTCTTAAGAATAACTTAAATTTAAAATTACACAATTAAGACAGAAATAAGCTGTTAGAAAAGAAAACGAATGTATGAACATGTGAGTGTGTGTGTGTGTGAGCGCGCGTGTGAGCGTGCGTGCGTGCGTGCGTGCGTGAGTGAGTGAGTGCGTGCGTGTGTGTTGGCGTGTAGGCGTGGATGGGTGAGGGTGTGTGTGGGTGGGGGTGTATATAGATATTAAATTATGTTTAAATTCTAATGGACAACATATTAGTACTTTTAGTATTTTACATAAGTGGATGAAGCTGACCTTCTGTCTCATCATAACTTAAGGTTTTAAGCCATTTGGTGATTTTTTCTTTACAGGCATATTTTTCTAGCGGGTAGATTTGTAAAATATTATTTACTTTATTATATAGGTATGGTCCAAGAAAGGGGAAAAATCTTTGCGCTAGGCTCGTCTGGTAAGTTCTTAGGTTACAAACAGCAGTTTTCCTGCGCTTGTCGCGTAGTAACTGTGGATCATACTGCAACTGTGAATGTTTCTTGAGTAATGTAAGTAATATAAAGATCTGTCTGACAGTTAATATATCCCATTTTTCGTAAAGTTCATTGGTAGGGAAACGGTATGGAAGGCCTAGACTAACTTTCAAAATTGCTCTTTGAGCTCTCCCCACTTCGATCAGGTGAGTTTTCCCGGCACCCCCCCAACAAACAAGACAATATTCAATGATGCTTTGACAAAGTGCATAATAAACCATTTTTATTACGTTCTTGTCAGCAACGAATTTAAGGGACTTGAAAATGTAGATTAGCTTACGTAAACGAGGAACTAGCGAGTCAATCTGAGGTTTAAAATTAAGAGTCGAATCTAATATGATGCCAAGATATTTAATTGTCTGTTCTTTGTAGGGATGGGCAGTTACAATTTGAGGTTGAGTTTATACAGGAGTGTGCAACAATAGTCAGAGTAGGTGGAGGGAGGAGATTGGATTTAGGAGAAAAGGGTAGGTATTTTGTCTTACTGACATTAAGTGTTAGTAAATTAGATCTGAGCCAATTACAGCCCCAGAAGTCCCACACACCAGGGGCAATACAGACCAAGTTCGGCATGATCTAACGTAGCGGCCTTATCTAATCTGTAATATTATAAAATTCTAAACATTCCATATCTGTACATTGAAGCTATTAAAAAAAACTACTCGAATAGACTGTATAAACGATGGAGAACACAATAAATTTTTTTAGATTCCTAGTTTGTTTGTTGTTTTGTCTGTTTGTTCGGGATTCAAGGAAAAACTACTGAGCCGATTTCGATGCGGTTTTCGCTGATCGACATTTAATTCTTAGACTTAAACTCTGCGCTACTATTCATCCTGGAAAACCCGCGGGACTTTTTCTGGGTCTGATTTAAAATGGCCAGATAAAAAGAAAATCGAATTCAAATGTGATTTTTTACTGATCGATAGCAAATTTAATGTAATCAAATGTGTGATTTTTTTATCCCTGGAATCCCGGTGGGAATTTTCCCGGGAGCTTTTGAAGTTGTTCGGATGCATAAAAAGGAGCTTATTCCGCCAGTTTCCACTATAACGATAGCTTAAATTCTTTTTTAGATGCTGTGTCAAGGGTATCCCGCAGGAATTTCATGTCAAGCATGGACGGAGTCGCGAGGACATCCTAGTATGGATTTACGGTTACCATGTAATTTCATTTAGCACCCTTGATAAACATCACTTCACTGGAAACATATTTTAACCAACATTTATCGTTAGATATAAACATTTCAAGAAATAAAACAATTGACTAAGTATTACTGAAACGTGAATAAATTGAAACTGTTCATATTGAATAACGAAGGAGTTCGATAGAAAACAAGGATACAAATCGTTTCCTAAGCGTTTACATTTGTTTTACATAAGGAGTCTAAAAGAATAAGTAGAATATAGCCGTACCGGGATAAAGGTATAAACGGAGTGCATGCGTTCAGTGAAACGTTTCATATGTATATTGCTTCGTAATCCACCGAAGGCTCCGGTGAATAGGCGTGTATTTCTAAAGTATCGGATCTCAGTTCAGCAACTTTGTAACTTGGATTTTCGTTTACTACTTCACATTTAAGACTGTGAGTGAGAAATTGAGAGGAAGACGCACGAGGACATTAAGAGGAGGGGTGATGACTAAAGTAAAGATGGGCTAAAAAAATCGGAAAGTGCAAGGCAGTTCACTCATAATAAAGGGTTCTGTAGACGTTATAATTGAGTACTGTTCTCGTCATTTGACTACAAAATAACAAAAAAAAAATTAGGGCCGCTTGCATAACGATCGCCTTTAAATAAAATTAGTTAATCATATTAAACTGCCTAAATACGTTTTACACAAAACGTATTGACAGTTCTTTAAACATATTTTGCGTTGTACAAGACGCTAATTGTATTTAAAGGTGTTAAATAAGTTTTGTGTTTCTTAAAGAAATTTAAGCAACCTTATGCAAGCGGTCGTTAGAATTTTAGAACATGGAAACCTCACAACCGATATTGGTGATACGACGTTTATCAATACCCACCCACAATACGAGCTGAAACGTTATAATAATTATTTGCTTTTCCATTGACAAATTTATTTAGATGTAAATTAATTTGATTTAAATTGAATAGAAAGTAAGAAGCCATTAAAATTAATACTAGAATATTTAATTGTGAGTGTATTAGTTTTTAATAACTGAACAAATAAAAGTCAATTAAGCCCATATCAGAAAGAGCCTATATTATAAATAAAACTAACCCCTCGTTTACAGTTTTTATGTCTACTTCTACGGCAACAAGCAGGAAAGTGGTAAGGGAAACGAGCAGCGCGAGTACCAAATGTTTGAATAAGTTGCGTTTACATACTCGAGCTGCCCATTTCTTTCGCTAGTTGTCTATGTGTTGCCGTAGAAGTGGCTATAATGTAAACAAGGGCTTAGTTTTATATACAACCGACTTCTTTCTGATCTACATTATATTGACTTTTGTTAGACTTATTTAAAATTGTCATAGGTGCAATAGTTTATAGGGTATTTTAATTATATTTTTAAAACGTCATTTTGATTTGTGTATTTCACAAAATCTATCCAATTTTCCAGGATAAAAAGTGTACATTCATTTTAATGAAAATTAATAAATAAAAACATATAGATAAATTAATCGATTTAGTCACAAGACCGTGAAAAAAGAAAGAAGAAGAGTAATGAAAAAACTCATGTTTACATTTTTATTATAGTGCTTTGGATGTAAACTTAATAGTTTGGTTGCTTTAGGTAACGTGCTAGCATGAAAAAGATAGTAATTATTATCAATTATAATTGGACATTACAATGGGAAATCTAAAATATCAATTTAATTTCCCATTATAAAATATTTTCTCGTCCTTGAGTTTTAATATAATTTATTGCTGCTATTATGTAATGTTTCGTTGTGCAGTTAGTTTCATTTAAATAAAAACTTCGTTTAAAAAAACCGACTTCAAAAACTAAAAAGTATAAAATAACTTATTTCTATAGCTATTATTATTATTAATATATATTATCTAAAACTTAGTAATTTTCAAAATATAGTAATTTTTATGTTTTACTTTGCACCGACTTTAAGATGTTTTAGATAATATATATTAATAATAATAATAGCTTTAGAAATAGGTTATTTTATACTTTTTAGTTTTTGAAGTCGGTTTTTTTAAACGAACTTTTTTATTTTTTAATTGTTACTTTTTAGTGTCTAGCTATGTATGGGTGGACCTACGAATGGTGCCGCGCTTCTTAAAAAATATAGGTCCCAAGAAACGGGAACAAAATTTTTTTCGTAAAATGAAAACTACTGGGCCAAACTATGTCAAATTTTTAGGGGACCAAATGGCAGCTATTCCGCGTCGAACAAAAAAGAATCACGTAAATCGAATCATAAATCTCAGAGTAATCGGTGTACATATGGAACGAAAAGGATTTTTTTCATAAAAAATGTTCATAAAATGAAAAATGCTAGGCCAAACTATGTAAAATTTTTAGGGGACCAATTGAAAGCTATTCCGCGTCGAACAAAAAAAGAATCACGTAAATCGGATCATAAATCACGGAGTAATCGGTGAACATTAAAAAAAACCAAAAAAAAACCCGACGAATTGAAAACCGCCTCCTTTTGTTGAAGTCGGTTAAAAACGCGTTTAAAAAGAAACTATAGTCGTAGAAAATTTATCGTTTAAGCGAAGAATTCTGTACTTGTATTAAAAAGCTTAACTTTTGGATTGGCGTCAGTCAAAGACCTACCTACAATTTAGCTGAGCAAAGATTATTCTAAAACATTAATATCTATACAAATATAATAATGAGAAAATATTTGTATTTTTGTATGTTTGTAATGATTAAACTCAACAGCGACTGGATCGATTTCAAAAATTCTTTCACCATCCAAATGCTACATTATCCCTGATTAATATAGGCTATATGAAAATTAGGGATTCCTACTAAAACTTCAATAATGTAATTCATCAATCTAAACAAACACGCTGGAATCGGGTTCTATGATTTTGATGCGTGCTCCAGTTCCGGACCCGGTAGGTTGCTGCTGGGATCGAGTTCTAGATTTTTATTCTTTCAGGGCAGGACAACGTCTGCCGATACCGCTAGTAGGTATATATATGGATACTAGACACTGATACACAAATCAGTGCAAAGTCATTAAGAAGTAGGTTTTAACTGTTTCTACTACCAGTCACTATTACTTGAATAGAAAGTTACTTGTCATTTGTTGATCAGCAAAGAGAAACAGTAGCTGCCATGATTATAAAACGGATCGATATTATATAACGGTACTAATAAAAAAGTGTACTTAATAATGTAAGAATTCATAACGCAATTCCAAGAAAGTACATGAATTAATTAAAGGTTCCGAAATAGATGAATACTTACGATTGCTTTCGCGTGTGTTATTATTATGTCGTTTCATAACAATAGTCAACAGTGGTTTTGTTGCCCTTGATATAAAATGGAAATAATATTACGCCAACAATTAACTAGACGCATAGTTTCCAAGATATCGCGAAAAAAGTGTTTTCACCACTTTTTCCAAGATGGCGGCCGGGGGACAAGGGTGGCGATCCCACAAACTTGAGGTTAAGCTTCTATTGACCCCCCACACATGTTCTAAAAATAAAATTGCGTCCTCTAACAAATGCAAAGCTCATGTAATATTTCAATGGAGTATAAAAGAACTGGTAAAACCAGAGAGACACCTGTTATAAATTTTTCTTTAATAATGTTCTTGAGAAAATTGTGTTTGTAAAGACAAGCAGTAATCTGCCATCATGTAACAGTCCCATCTACCCTCAAGCCTGTCCATCATCACTTTTAGGTCCTGGTGGAAGTGCTCTCACCGTCTAACACTATAATCAAGATGATCAAGAAATTTCAACCTGGTGACTGTGGAGAAAGTGTAACTGGAGTCTTATTATGCTAGTCTATAATATTATAAAAGTAAGTAGTCTTTTGTATCTTAGATTTTTTGTGTCTGCTTGTTCGGGATTCACGTAAAAACTACTGGGTCGATTTTGATGCGGTTTTCGGTGATCGATAGCAAATTTCAGGGCTTAAAATCTGTCATACTTTATACATCAGGAATCCTACGGGATTTTATCCGGAAGCGGTTTCAAATTTTTAGGGCACATGTCTTTAGTACTTACTTTATTGCGGGTTTTTACGGAAATCTTCAGGATTCATGTTTTTTCCACTAAAAAATCCGTTACAGTAATTTAGGATTACCTACCATGCCTAATTACTACTATTATTTTGGTTTCTCGCTAAACTACACAGTAGATGCTTTCCTCAACCTTGTAATGAGTACCTACTTAAGTACTGTTGGAGTGTCATCTAGATGGAACTTTTCTAAAAATTAGAAAGGTTTGTTGAAAATTTTGAACAAAACGGTTGAAAAGTACGCTGCAAATACACAAAGTGGACTCGCAGGGTTAGATACAAATGATAGAATTATTTATAATAAATAATGGCTGTCAATATCTGGTAGATTTGTTCTCTCAGGCAGTCCGATACTTATCAAAATTATGAACCTCAGTAAATAACATGAAATAAAATTCTTATTCACTCATGTTATGTTTATATTCGTTTTACTTGCAATACCACTCGCGTACTATTCCATTATATAGCCTGCGAAAAGTATCTCGTGTTTCGCGGTCAAATATGTCCTGTGCCTAACTTATTTTTTGAAATTAGTTTAATAGTATACAATTACTAGTTAAATAGTAAAGTAAATTATTTGATTATTAAACTAATTTAGAAGGCAGATCTCTTATTAAGGCCGGTATTTTATCATACTAGTACACTTACACCTTTCCAGGCGGTAGGGTATTTGTTCGTCTGAATGGCTACCACCCCTCACCCAACCCCAGAGTACGCTGCCATAACAACTTTGAGTTGTGTTCCGGCGAGGTTCCAGTCTCCCTTCGGAAAGCGGCAGCACGTTGGGAACAACTTTGATTTGATAAGGTTACCACTTTCCATTAGGTGGGCCGTCTGTCTGTCTACTGAACTCGAGCAATAAAAAAAATAGATCATCAAGTTAACATTAAAATAACTAAAAGAGAACCTACGGCATATGAACAAGCAATTTGTGCATACCAAACGGGCTACTTACAATATTTATGTATATGTAGAGAAGTGTAAAGTGACTACATTTTATGGAATCAGTATTAAAATTATGTCACTTAACACTAAACATGTTTGTAGTCAATAACAACACATGAATAGATTTCGAATGTATGTAGGTTTCTTCTATTCTAAAAAAATATTCATAGTGTTGCAAGAGCAAGCATTATCATCTGTATCTATAACATAAGTGGTAAAAATTAAATGGTTATAGATTTTTAGTAGTGTGTACTTAGCTATAAACTGTTTGTTTTACGAATAAAATAAAATACAGTAGGTAAAAACTTGATGTTCCATTGCTAGACATAATAAACACCGTTAGAAAACGATGATACGCCTTTTGCAGCTTTAAGTGTATGTGTGCAGAGTGAATGAGCAAAGAAATGCAGGTGTTGCTTTATCAGCGAGTGGGAACGTTGGCCTTACTTCCGCCCTTATCTGAGTTTACTCGCCTTTGCCTGGGAATGAGAGCGTCGACTCAGCTGTTCTCTTTATGCTTAACACTTATTTTGATTTTACGAGCGTTCCTTAGTATGTAATGGCTATACCCTTTATTAAATTAAATTGTTTTAATTTTAAAAAAGCTTACGACTATTCAAGTAATTTATGTAGTTGGTATATGGGTATCTTCTACAATATAATTAAAAGGTAGGCCAAAAGGAGGTTACATAGATTGTGTTATATGAAGATATGTGGTGTCGTGGAAGGCGTATGCTCGAATAGAAGAGTGTGAAAGAAACATATATACTGTGTCGACCCAAAATTATTGATTACTAGCTGACTGGGGTCCACTTCGCTGGGCACCAGAAAAAAAATTTAACCACAATCAAATATACCCTATGTCACTCAAGAATAATGTAGCTTTCCACTGGTGAAAGAATTTTCAAAATCGGTTTAGTAGATCCAGAGATTACCCTCTACAACGTCACAAACTCACAAAATTTATCTTTATAACAATAATATAATATTATTCATAAAGTATAGATAAATAGGTAACTAAAAGAAAATAGACACTGTAAAAACTAGAGTATTCGTATTTCATTCCACTGGAGTGGGTTAGAATACTGAAAGCGGATGAATGTATATGCAGTTTCTTCTGGTCTAATATGATACAATTATCAAGTGCATAGAGATAAATTAGCTTCGAGGCGTTTTTGCGTTTGTAATACTACGTTTTATTAGAGACTCACAACGACCACGTTCATGACCGCGTTTTTTCCCGTTCCACTTGCTTGCCGGCGTTACAATCGTCAACCTAAGTGGAACGGTTGTTCGACCCACCTCTTGACATGGGTCGTTGTGAGCGTTGCGCGATCGAAAATGATGACGTCATTTGTGACGTTTACGCCACGACAACAACGACCGCGGTCGCCTTGTGGAACGGCTAACTGAGCATTTTGGGCGTTGTGAGCTACTAGTGGAACGCGCTGGTAGTTACGGTCAGCGCATAAATAAACAATGTAATACTTTTTATATATTTTTTTATATGCAGGTTTTTAATATGAAACTAATAATATTAAACGATATTAAAATCAAAATATTAATATTAATTATAACTTTTAATACTAAATTTCTTCAACTCGAGACATTTCGTACTCATCCTCATCTTTATTTTCATTCCATGAATCATTTCGCACCCTTATACAATTATAGAGACCTGATTAAAAATATGAAGTTATTCAATGTTGTACCTTATTTTTTATGTAATGGATATATAAATCCAATGCCTCAAAAATTTGATTTAGGTCTCTATAATGTTAAGGGTGCGTTTTGTGTTAATTCTAATTCATTCTGCCCTGAATTTTTTTCTCTTTCATAGCATGTAGACAAACATTTTTATATTCCTCTACAGTTATACTATTTCCTCAGCTAAATAAATCATCAGACATTTTTATTGCGACGTAAGTTTTCCATATCCCCCATATATATTTATCTTACTTTGACCATGTTTCAACATTGGAACTATTTTAATTAACAACTTTAATATCAAATAACAACTAATAATAACACTGAACAATAAATAACAACAATGAACCACAAGTAAATTCAATTAATTCTTTAATTATGAAACTAAAACTAAATAGCCAGACCTCACAACAATTAGCAATGTAAATAATTATTATTTATTCGACTTTCACCATTGACTTTTGATTGTAAATATATTTTCTTCTTCAAAAGTAACGAACCTCTTTGCTGATTGTACAAGAAAATTTAAATTTCCAGTTAAGAATTCTTGTAAATATACAAATGCAAAAACTTCTCGAAGCTAAATATATACCAGTTGACCAATATTGAAGGAAAACGTTGTGAGGTCGCCAATGCGGTACGCCCGACACGGCGCTTCAGGCGCTAGTCGAGTGCGCCGCATGGGCCGCAGCGTCTCGAACTCGACGCGCACGTAGGAGCGGTCGATTCTCTCGGTGACTTGGTAACGGCCATGTTGCAGAGCGACGACTGCTGGGGAGCTGCGGTTACTTTTTGTGAGGCAGTAATGTATCTCAAAGAGGCCGCAGAGCGGGATAGGGAGCGAAGTCCTTCGGCGCGTGCCGTCTCTACTCGAGGTCGCCGGCCTTCAGCTGGCACCCGGAGAGGCAGGTACGCGCATTACTTCCCTCCCTGAGTTAGGTTCCGTTAACGGGGGGCCCTTAGCAGCTAGGAAAGCAAGGGACCATCGACCCCCGTCAACGAAGTGGGGTGTGTTCTCCCAGGGCACACTCCAGGCACTTTATTGCGCTGGATCGACTGGGTGTAACTATGTTCTAAATGTCAGCCTTTCCAACATAAACAAAAGCGCAGGGTCGTCACGGGAGGAGGGGGTTTTTAGTGGGTATTGGGGTTGCTCGTTCGTGTAGCAACGCTCGGAGTCGCCACACTATTCTGTGACGTCGATCGCGGACGGAGCAATAACAAGAGCTCCGTTATTGCTACAGTGTTATTGCCCCCAACCGACACGTGCCGTTTCCTAGCAACGGCCCAGATTGTGCGTAAATCGGTTAAGCATTTTCCCTCGCCTCAAAACAAAAAACATGTGAAGAACCCTTGTTTAACTATAAATGTAAAAGTAAATGTCCCATTGCTGGACTTGGGTTTCGCTGTTGTTAGTGGGGATCGGACAGCCACGCTTCTATAAGGCGCCTTGGCGTATTTGACGCTTATTTCAATATTTACTCACCGACAGCACGTATAATAACATCAAGCACACTAGTTTACAAAACTGCCTAAGACGTATATGCTATATATATATATATATATATATATATATATATTTCCACTGCACGGGGAGGTTTTCCAAGTAGTTCCTCGTGTTTTTTGTTCGGTTGTTATTAAGAGAGTTCGTACTTATCCTATAGAATATGCGAAAAGTCTGACTCATCGGCGAAAATTGGTAATAAACTTATAAAAAGTTTCCGAGTTTGTTAGTCAGAGGATGATGAATTATTCAGACTATATACGTGCTTCAGGCTCAACGACAGACGACAAATCTTTGCCGGCCTATCTCACTGCAACGCAGAGTCTTCGGGTTCGATTCCTGCTATGGTAAACTTCGAAAAGGAAATTTTCTCCGTTATTTACTATGGTCGGGGTGTCCGGGATCGGCGCCATAGTAGTTCATTGCATATTACCCGAAACACAAGCGTAAGTTGCTTAAATTATATACAATACAATATGGGGATATACAATTGTGTGGCTGTCTGCAGATTATTATTATTACTTCCAAAAGGCCCCACTTGAGGTTCTGTGCTCATTTAATACTAAAAGACATTTTGAAAATTGGCCACACTCTATACTTGTTATGTATTCGTATTCACACAATGTCACAGTTATGTAAAGATAAAATTATTCATACCATATCAGACAAGTAGTGCAAAGATTACGGCAGTGAAGCGTGGCCTGTACTTGAGCGACACAAGCAAGAATTGCGTATCACGGAGATGAATATGTTGCGATTGATGTGTGGAGTGACGCAGAAAGACCGTGTCAGGAACTCCCGCATCCGCGGCAGTCTTCATGTACATGATGACATAGCAGACAAACTGCAAGTGTCGCTTACGCTGGTACAGCCACGTTTTACGGAGACTGGCTAATTATGCGGGGAACAAATGTCTAGCCATGCCGCCACCGCCAGGTCCCGATCGAGGGGGAAGGCCCAAGAACTGTTGGTTTGACTTTGTGAAGGATGACATGCATACCAATGGTCTCAAAGCGGGTGATGCTGAAGACCGCGCTAAGTGGAGTAGAAAAAGTAGGAAAGCGGACTCTGGGCGTCGGAGTGAACGCTCCGACTGCAACCGTTAAAACGCTCGGATGATGATGATGAAACAAGTTCCACAAGTTCTTACTTTCGCTTGTCGTACGTTTTTAGACTACTTTTTTCATATTACTGTTTATCTTGTAAAATCTTTTATCTTGTATATTTTATGTATCATCTTGTACGTTATGCATTTAGTGTGTGTATAACGTAAATTTATTTTGAATTATCTATATTATTATAAAATTGTAAAAATGGCATGTCTGTACATTGAAACTATTTAAAAAACAGCTGGAATAATGTAAACGATGGAGTGCACGATGCATTTTTTTTTTAGATTTTTTGACTGTGTGTTTCTCTGTTTATTCGGGATTCACGTAAAAATTACTGAGCCGACTTCGATGCGGTTTTCGCTGATTTTTAGAAGGGGGCATATCCTAGTTATATTATATTATAGATGTACAATATGCATACAAGTACTCAAGAAATAATTCTACAAGGTAAAACGTACAACTTAATACTAAAAATACTTAATCATGAAATCTGTTGAAAACTGACAACGTTATTCTACTTCACGGTAATAATTCTTGTCTTTGTTATTGTCAAATAAAATTTAAATCAAATAGTACTCATGAAACCGTCGGAGGCTTAGCGGGAAGAAATATGCCACTTTGTCGGGTCTCTAAACAAAATAAAACTTTTACGACCCTGAATGTGCGGGAAGGATTTCTAATTTATCGAACAACAAAAGCAATTTTACCACAGTTCTGTTGTAATGACGCGATCGGCGCCTGCCATGTTCACCCACTCGTTTTTGTTGGATCCAATATAGGCTTCTTAACATCCATCATAGACGCATACCATTATGAGTCACCTTTCAAAAACATAAATTAACTTTATCATCGTTTATTTTTGTGTAAAGGTGCACCTAGCTGTCCACGAAGGGGTGTTGCTGCTAGTACAATAGCATGAAAGTGGGATAAGCTGTGTTAAAATTAGAGCTTTGAGAATTATATGTGAGGTTCAGATGAATGATATGGTAAGAAACAGTGTGATAAGGGGGAACGTTGTGGATTGAAAGATCTAATAACAAGATTTGAGAAAGGAATTTTAAGGTAATAACAATAAGAATAATTTATTTCTTAGCTCGCAATAAATCAAACATTTTACACAGTTTGGACATATAGTGAGAAATGATGAAAGGCGACAGTTAAATTAATTGTATGACATCACTGTGAGAGGTAGATTGGTGCCGGTAGACACCGACGTACTTGTTAAACGTATCACTATGAAACGTAGATGTGTTGAAGAGTGGCTAGGTAGTGCAAAATTATAAGAAATATTAAGGCGTTAGTGCCCACTAACGCCTAAAACTTTTAACGAAAAATAATTTAAACATTTGTTGAGTAGCTTTTGAGGTGTAAGAAATTGTTCATTGAAGTTTCAATTTTTGAATTCTTAGCCAAATGTCAAAAGTGATAGAAGGTTGTCACCTCTAAGGAATTCTTTAATGTGTGTGGGCTGACGTACAAATTGTTCAGTTTTTATTATATCGTCTTAATAAGAAAATAGCATACATAAATTGTAAATTGTTAAATATATTCTTGTGATGTATGTCATTTATTGGATTTGAATTAACGGTAAGTTTCTTTTCTTTCTATTTAAAACTAGCGGTTTCGACAGAGGTTGACCTGCCTTGAAAAAACGTAGAACCCGATTATTTAAATTAAATAAAGCCTATGTTACTCAGAGGTAATGTAGCATTCTAATGGTGAAAACATTTTGAAATGGGTTCAGTACCTAGTTTTTGAGTTTATTCGTTACAAACATACAAAAATACAAATCTTCCCTCTTTACAATATTATAATAGTGTAGAAGTATAGATATGTTGTATAAACAAATGCTTTTCGATGCTCTTATTCGCCACGTCGTACTTGTCAATGGTATTAATTATTTTATTTATTTTACGTCACAACGATGTATTAAACCAGGCGATACAAACTGACCCTTCTGTTAAACGTGCTTCCATATAAGTTAGGGGTCACGAGCTTTGTTGCTCTGATTAGAATGCGTGTGAAGTCGCTGGCGAAAGCTAGATTTGTATAAAGTACACAATCTTGTTTACGAAATCGATATTAAAACGGGTTACTCGCTCAGAGCGTACATAAGCTGTTTTCAAATACATTTTAATATTACTCTCTCCCCAGATTAGCTCAGAATAGATTTATAAGTTAGGTTGTCTGGAAGAGATCGATATAAGCGATCAAGGCCTATTCTTGTTAAAATTTGACGTAAGCTCCATACAAGTAATTAACATTTTTTTTACTAATTATAAGGCAAGTGAATGTGGTTTATAAGAACCGACTATATGTCGCAAATTGTTTCATCAGGAAAGTATTATATTCATATGAATAACATGACATATGTATGCCATAGAATTTGATGGTGAATAAAGTAATTAGTACCTTTTCTATAAATTAAGTAGTTACTTGGTTAGATATCTTTCTATAACTTATGTGTATATTTGTATATATAGTATAGTTATATATTTATTATTAAAATGTAAGTAATCGTACAATAATTATGTATACCACCATCGCCACTCCTAATCAAAATATTCTTGCCACGGGTTGTCTGGAAGAGATCGCTTTTTAGCGATAAGACCGCCCTTTGTACCCAATTAGATTAATAGTAGTACGTAAGTTTTTCTGTAATGGTGTGCAATAAAGTGTTATCTATCTATCTATCTATATTTTTATACTTCAATATATTATTTGGAAATAATATAAATATAACGCGTCTGTCGTCGGTCCATAATGTTTTTTTCTATAAGGCTAAAAAAATACGTTTATTGGTATAACTTATGAAAACAGCTGAGGCGACTGTAAGTAGACTAAACTAGATTTTGTTTATTGGACGAGTTCAGCAAACAGGCAGATGGACCACCTAATGGAAAGTGCTAATCTACCTACATACATATCTACATCACCTATGCGACATTTGTAGCACCAAAGGCGTTATCAATGTGCGGCCGCTTTCTACAGTGAGACTGGGACCCGGCTACCAATGGCCGGAACACAACTCAAGATTGTTTTGGGGGCATACTCTAGACCAGAGGTGGTAGCCATCCACACGGGCAAATACTCTATCGCCTGGGTTGTTTTGTCGTCTCTTAAGACAGAGCGCCCGGCCACAGGAAACCCTAATTTCCCTCCGTCCCAGCAAAGATACAAGTCCAGTTTTGCAGTATATGCACATTTAATATTTTTACTTGATTATATTATTTTTGCTGATTAATTTATTGCAACCTAGCTTCCTAATTTTCAAAATATTACCAAGTAATATAAAGCTGTACGGAGGCCCTTGTTAATGTAACTTAGATAGTTTTAGAACAATTTAGTATTAAAATGGTCTGCACCTAATGTTTAACTCACTTAGCCGAACCTGATAACTAATACTAATAACAACAAATCTATCGAACTCTTACTGAGCTCTACTGGGTCTATTCCACATACATTAATAATTGAGCGGATGTATAAAAGGGTAAGCAAGATGACGCTATAATCTTTCAACTTCTCTCTACCTTGCCGTTCGAAGTTAATGGGTATCTTGCAAGTAGAATCATGAAAGTGATAAAATAAATACCTCGAAGGAACAATTTTCAAGATATTGAGATAATTTGTGTTAATACTAATAATTTTATCCCAGGCTCAACTATGATGGGGTACTAAATACTTTGTGTAAGTATATAATATTTATACAATACATAATAATTATACGTGAGTCTACTGAATTGGAACTTAAATATTTTCTTATTCTACTTATTTGTTTACGACGTGGAAAATTGGGAATGATTTAAGGAGAACCCAGCACCCGGATAAACATTGAGATATTTAAATGTGGATCTCGCAGCAGCTCTTGGATATTCATTAAATCTCGCATTATCCCTTCTGTAGTTGTAGTTACGCTAACTCAGTGGCTAAGACACCTGCGTCTTAATACAATGATTACAATTATCATATATAATATAAAGAAATAGGTACATCTTGAGGAAACCTGCTGTATGAAATATGAAAATTGAGGATGCACGGTATTATTAGTAGGACTTTATGGGTTGATATTATTATAAGATAAGATTGTTTTCCACAGAACATACGAAGTACGGCCTGATGTATTGCCAGCTGATTAAAATACCAACAATTGATTTAAAACCAAACAGATGTTTTGTAGCGTTAATATTGAGAGTGAATAATTTATGTGTAGGATAAAGTTAAAATGTTGAGCTCGATCGCTCAATATCGTGAAATCGTAAGGGAAACGTAGTCAAATCGACACCGGTACGGGTGTACAGCGTTTGCCGGGATTCTCACGATTTATGAGGCAATATGTTTAACGTCTACTACGGGAACCCTCTTCGAACATAACGGGGCTGTTACGTAAACAGATTGCTCGCGAGTGGTGGGCCGACGACGCTCTAGATATTGGCCTACAAACGACTTCTACTCTTACAACTCTTGTGTTATATCAAGTAGGGCAGTTTGTTCACTCGATTCACTTCACACGTGCATATAAATATCAAGATCAAAAGAAAAGGGAAAATTAAATAAAGAATGCTAAAATGAATAGAATAAATCGTAGCCTGACTTCTTGCTTGAGAGTTTATTAGGTACTGTTTCTTCTCCTTAGCTTAGCAACAGCATTGCGAAGCGGCGCGGCTTATATAGTAAATTAATGACATGTCTAATTAAAAACTTACGTTTTAATTAAGCTTATACGCGATACGTCTGCGCTGTTCAGAAGCCGAAATATCAGATTAACATAAATTCGCTTTTAAAAACCTTAAAGTAAAGCTTAAATTATGAGTAATAACGAAGCAAACCTAATAAAAATAAGACTGTAAAATAATGATTCATTCAAATAGTATGATTTAACTCAATCTTGTTGTCTAAAATATTTTACAGCAATATGCAAAAGAAATTTTTAGAATAATAAAAATAATTGTTAAGATATTTTTATTTGTATATGCGGCTCCAATACATTTTAATGACAGGCAGGCCGACTTTTCGACTTTGGAGGCGAGTTAAGAAACATCGTTATGATTTATCGAAATCTCACCACAAGAATATGTAGATACGCTGAAAAAAATAACCGTCAATACCTACATGTAGTATGTTGGCCACCTGTAATAATTTTCAATATTTTACTGCAGCATGATGTAGGTATATTTTATTTATAATAAATAATCTGTGGGCGTAGAATGAAAAGTAAGAGGAAAGGAAAGACTTACAGGATAGTTTGCCACACGACCACCAGACACGCTACTAACGGCAGGCACTTCTTTCTTCACACTTTGCGGTTCCTTCGACGAGTGGAACGCAGCTGGTACGGCACAGAGGGTACATCTAAGCACGCGAGTTAATAAATGCGGGTGTAGAATGGAGCATGGCACACAAAACGCTGCGAGGTTTTTGCAGAAGCAACCATAGGTAAAAACTACAACGGTCCAACTTAATATAGTGACAGATGCGTCGAAAGAAAAAGAAACACAAGAGGCGGTGACCAAATAGGTTGGCGTTAACATAATCTTTTTATTGACAATAACCCTGTAACTGCCCAGAAAAATTAGTATATTTCTTTCCACACTCCTCTATTCTGACATATGTCCTCCGTTACGTCACAATCATCACGTCATGTGATTGTGAAAAATTATTACTATGAAATACAATGATGGACGGAAAGATATATGGACGGTGATGACGATTTAACAGGGGTTCCGTTATCAGAATTGCTTCATAATCCTAAAAATGTCAAACTCGCTACCAATATGTTTTAAATAAAATACTTCGATAAATCACTTGAATTCCGAATCGTGAAAATTAATGCTTCCAATTTAACTCGTGTGCTCTTAACGGATCAATTGTTTACTATTTAATTGTGGTCGTCAATATTTACAATTTGTAATCAACAAAATAAAAGCTTGTCGCGTAACTCAGTAACCGAGAGGTGACAAATTGAGTTTACTTAATTGAACTGAGTTGAATTCTCTGATCGTGATCTTGTACTTTGTATGAATTTCACAGTGCGTGTAATTTGCGTATTGTGACATTCTTGCGAAGGAGGTAAACTTATTAAAGAAATCAAATCTTCACATCAAGAATTTCGAGCATACTGTTTGGTACTGTGTGTATTTGTAAATAATAAGTGCCTACATACAGTATATCTTATAACTTTTTATTCATATTTCCATATAAATATGTTTGAAATGTTTCATTTATCGTTTATGTAACTACGTATCGGGAATCAAGTAGAACTCATTTTACAATTCTTTCTCTAGAAACATTTTTTGTTTACTTTTTATTGGGTGAGTGCAGTACACAGGCAGACGGCGAACCTGGCGGAAAGCTGTTGCCATCGCCTATAGACACTTGTAACACTAAAAGGTGCTACCAATGTGCTGCGGCTCTCCAAAGGGAGACTGGAACCTGGCCACAAATGTCGGAACACAACTCCAGTTTGTTATGGTGGCATACTCTAGACCAGGAATGGTGGCCATCCAGACGGGCAAATACCCTACCACCTGGTATTGGGTTGTTTTGTCACCGCTTACCACAAGCCGCCCGGTTGTAGAAAATTGTATTCTTTTACCGTTTTTTTGTGTGTTTTGCAAAGAAATATTAAGCACGGGAAAATTCTAGAGGACAAAAATCTTCCAAGTGCATGTTAGACCGCGTACAGTAGGTTTTATAGACAAATGGATTACTAGGTGATCCGTGTATAGACATCACGAATATCCATTATTTTTTATTTAATAAGCGATGCAAAATAGCTGCGAAACCCAAAAAAAAGAATAGGTAAGAAAAAATGGAATTAGTATGAAATATACTATGTTAATAATAAGAATTCTTGCTGTATCAGGTCTTTATAAAAATTATTTCCTTTTAGCTGGTAATTAGTGCCTTTAATGGCTTAACATTCGATCCATCACTGCACGTGGATGGTTTCTGAGTATGCATAAGTAACATTTTATCGATCTGGAACCTTCATTAAAGCTAGGAGGCATAGCGTGCGGTGGCGCCGGTAGACTACCGCAAACTCAAAAGGTCGACATTGCGTGACGTTATAAGATTGTTAATTTCGATTAGAGTGTTGCGTGGTTACTACACCTGTGTTGCCATTCATCAAACAATTTGCCTACACTTGATGTTTATTTTATACTATTTCATTGGTTCTTTGATTCATTATTATATTATGTCTGTATGATGTAGAATTCGAGTTTGTTAGTTAAACTGTTAGAGGGATAAATATCAAATATTATAAAATTTTGAATTTAGTAAATAAAGTATTATTATAATAATAAACTAGCATATCCACAAGGGGCTTTGTGGCGAAGCCTTAGGTGAGTAGTGACACCTCGGACCCGTCTCCGGGGACCAAGGCAACGCCCCAGCCTCCGTGCTTGCCTTAGCCAGCCGACATGGAGTGCAGATCGCTAAAGCCAAGACTCGAGCTCCAGGGGAAAATGACAGATGGCCTAAGAAGTAGCTTCGGTGAACCTGCAAACCACCTCCACCTCTCCACATCCCTTAGCCACTCATATCCATGTTGCCCCTCGCCAATGTTGTATGGCATTTTTAGGGGACCATGCAGTGAGTCACCGTCTGGCCGTTTTTCCATGTTCCTTGAACATTGCGACGGGCTGACGCCATAGTCCCAGATCCCTGGTTCCACTAGCAATTCTCAATACCTGGTACCTTTTGTTCTCATTTCCTGTAATAGCCCTGCACTGACCGGGGCTTGTCCTTAGGTGCATTTTTATATAATGTAGATAGGGATATTCGCTCGTCAGCTCGTACGCTACTGATAAAAATAAGTTAAGTTAGGTGACAATGAATTGAATGAATATTTCATGATAAAATATTCGTGTACAACTTTTTTTACTAATGTTTTTTTTACATTAGTAAAAAAAGGTACATCTGAAAAAAAACAATTAGAAGTTTTTTAACTATATTAATAGATCATAATAAACCCTAAGTGGAAATTAGTATTTATTTAGTATAAAAAGTTTGCCTACTAAGAAATAAAAGTGAAAATGGCCTTGGGTGTTTGTAACATATTAGTTACAACGCCTACCGAGCTTTGGCTTGTAATTTCGGTTGAATGAAAGTGAAACTAATAGCAGAATTTAATCATGTACACATGTGAATTTGTCAAGTGGGCTATCGTGGCCAAATTTTAATCCATGTTAAATAGCGAAAAACACTCAAAGGAATCTTTGAGGCCGATTTTAATGAAAACTAAAGTCATATCATTAGATGTTTGAAAAATCAATTACCCTTGTCAGGGATCGAATCAGTTGATTCTAAAAAAATAAACATGCCTTTTTTATTATACCAAATCATCATCAACTTGTAAGTGTCAATTTCTAAAAAGGAATGTCAAACGGCCAATCAAGGCAAAGGTTGTTTTTTGAACAAAATGTTCTATTTTCCCTACATTAATTAAAGATCAAATTGCGCCGATCATTTAACCGCACCTCATTTAAACGCAAGCAATATGTAATGTAATTGTATCTATCTGTGCAGGAGCGGAGAAAGAATACAATTTCCTGCGGCCGGGCGGCCTGTCGTAAGAGGCGACAAAACAACCCACAGCCAAGTGGTAGGGCATTTGCCCGACTGGATGGCTACCACCCCTGGTCTAAAGTATGACACCATAACAACCTTGACTTGTGTTCCGACATTAGTGACCAGGTTCCAGTCTCCCTTAAGAGTGCAGCAGCGCATTTGCAGCACTTTTGGTGTTGCAAATGTCCATAGGCGATGGTAACCGCTTTCCATCAAGTGGGCCGTCTGCCTGTCTGCTGAATTCCTGCAATAAAAAAAATGCAAACATGGGTAATCATGGGCCGATTTGATTAATTGGGTTAAAATAGCATGTGTTTTGAATATAAGCTTATACATTTACATGCCTATTAAAAACGGAATTATTTTCATCATATTCATATTGAATAAAATGAGGTGGGGTTTAATTAATGTATGGAAATAGAATATTTTCTTTTTTCAAAAACAACCCTTTCCCTTTGACATTCCTTCCCAGAAATTGATCCTAACAAACTACATTACGATTTGGTATAATAATACATGCGTGTTTCTTTTCTCAAAATCTCCCGATTCGATTCCTGATAAGGGTAATTGATTTTTTAAATCTAATAATACCACTTTAATTTTCGCCAAAATTGGCCTCGAGACTCCTTGAATGTTTTTGGCCATTTCGTATAATTTAGGATGTGGCCGTGAAGGCTTACTTGAAAAATTCACCTATACAGTTCTATAAGGGTATAAGGGATTTTTTGAATGATTTTATCTATGCTTAATGTTTAAGTTATATGTATTTGGAATTAATTAATTATTGCTTTTATTGTAAATTTGGCTGACATGGAATTTTGAAATTTCTTATTGTGCCGTATGAATTTATCGTATTGAATTTTGCATAATAATCCTTAATATCCTTATGAATATTGTATATTATGAAAACGCAAAAATAATGAATGAGTGAATTGTACCAATTTTTGTTGTTCTATTATTTAGTTTATGTAATTTTAACCAACTTTCAGAAGCAATTCAAACTACAAATACAGGCTTCACAATTTTTTAATCGGAGCCAAGCCTATGGTCTGAGCGTCAATCCGAAAAAGAGATTTTTCTAGTTGGCAGTACTAGGCTTGTCTCCTAAATTGACTGGTCTTCGCTTCCCCATATTGTGTTTGATGGTGTGCGCATTGAAATCATTGAAAATGTTAATTTAGGAATTATCATTCACATAGAACTGTCTTGGCGGCGTCATCTGACTGAAATCATACGGAAACTTTTCGCGTTATCCGCTTCACTAAGAACACTGAAGATTTTTTTTCCTACTGCTACTAAGATTGTGCTTATCCAATCCTTGCTTCTCCCCCTACTTGATTATGCTGATGCTTGCTATCTAGACATAACCCAAGCTCAACTAGATAAACTAGAACGCCTTCAAATCGTTTTTATCCGGTTCATATTTGAGTTGAGTAAATATGACCATATCTCCGAATTTCATAATAAGCTTAAATGGTTGCCTATTCGCCTTCGCCGGAATGATACTTACTCTCACTTATGCACAATATCTTTTTCAATCCCTGAACTCCCCCATATTTAACGGAACATTTTAGTTCCTTTATTAATCTCATTCCTTTAACTTGCGCTCAAATGAAAATCTTCTGCTAGCGATATCCAAACACACTTCGTCCTTCGTAGGAAATTCTTTTGCCGTACAGGCTGTTCGTCTGTGGAACTCCCTCCCATTGAAAATCACACAAGCTAATATATATATATATATATATATATATATATGTATATCTCGGAAAAGGCTTCGTTCCCGTGACATCTTCTTTATTGGTTGCAGGTTTAGTGGGCGTCATCAGGGTAAAATGCGAGTATAAAACACAATGGCCACGGTTTATACACTTTTAATTTAGATTTAAACAATATTTCGACACAGTTTAGACCGAGCAGCGGGTTCAGGGCACCGATCATACTTCTAACTTCAACACTTTCTTTAAAATTCTCAACGGTCCAACTCGACCCGTTGCCATCACTCAAATGTGTCTCAAAAACTCCTCCGTCTACTCAGGTAGATACCACTCAAGAACAGATGGCGTCTTGACCCCGCTCCGAGGCATATGCTCTGCTCTGATTGGTCGTTTATTAATTTACAATATTCAAAACTTTTATTAGGTTAGGACGATCTTTAAGTTATAGAAAGATTTAACAAATCAAATAAAATTAAATTAAGAATTTTAAAAGTAATTAAAATGTAAACAAATAATATTGTGCGTTATACATCGAAATAACAATCAATCCGATTCATAGCTCCCTCCGACATATATATATATATATATATATTTATATATATAATCTAGTTATTATTATATTTATTTATTATTAAAATGTAAGTAATCGTACAATAATTATGTATACCACCATCGCCACTCCTAATCAGAATATTCTTGCCACGGGTTGTCTGGAAGAGATCGCTTTTTAGCGAATAAACCGCCGTTTGTACCCAATTGGAATAACACTAGTTCGTAAGTTTTTCTGTAATGGTGTACAACAAAGTGTTATCTATCTATCTATAGTAGTTATTCGTTGGAATTCTATTCTTTTTATTCTAGCAATTTTAAGTCATTCCCAGGAAAATTCCTGCTGGATTCCCAGGATAAAAAAATAGCGCAGATTTTAAGTCTAAGAACTTTCTATCGAACAGCGAAAACCGCATCAAAATCGGCCTAGTAGTTTTTACGTGCAACCCAAACAAACCGAAAAACAGACAATCTAAAAAAATCGCATCGTGTTCTCCATGGTTTATATAGTCTATTCCTGTTGTGTTTGTTAAATAGCTTCAATTTACAGATGAGGAATATTTAGTATTATATAATACTAAATATAAATAGATAGATGGATAAATAGGTTAAATGATGTTTAATACCCAAATAACGAGTATAGTGAAAGTTTGACATTTCTATACAATCTGTCATAGTTCGTGGCCTGTCATGCACTTAGGCAATTTTATTCAAAAATCTATAATACCAATTTCTATCCACACTCCTATATATATATATATATGACGTGACGTGACGTGACGCTTAAACGTTGCAAGAAAACGTGTCGAATGTAATTTTCATGCCGTACACAATTTCTCCACTACGTCGACGTCGAGTGTATAAGTTTCATTTCCAAATAAACTCTTTGTTTCACGTATTATATCGTGTTTATCGCAACAGAGCCCATAAGTAAAATTATTATTTAATATGAAACGTGTCAAAGTTGTAAGGTGAAATTCTAACGTATACGAAGTAATACAAATTGTGCCTCAAGGGCACATTCAAAACGCTTATCGGTTAGGAAACCAGGCCGCGAATATTACCCTCAGTTTGCGCCGAAACCATAAAGAGGGTAGTTAAATAAATAGATAGCTAGGCGGAAGGAAATGGTGCTCTACCAAATTGTCCTTTAATAGAGAAAGATGTTCCAAGAAATCAATAGCAACCTTTATAGTTTCAGTCAAGACGGGGTTTTATATAAAAAAGTGACAATAATGACGACAACACACGCGAGGGTTGTTTTTGTTCGTTTTCTTTTAGTTTTATATGTATCATGAGGTTTATTCAAATGATACAAAACGAAGACAAAGGGAGTAATAATTTATATGTTATATACATACTAGCTTTACCCTGCAACTTCGCTCGCGTTAATGTTATCCCACAGGAACCATACCTTCTTCCGGAATAAAAAGTAGCTATTTAGGCTACTTTTGATCCCGCAAAAATTTAAGATTCCGTACTATCTACCCTTGTGCCAAATTTCATCTAGATCAGTTCAGCCGTTCTGGCGTGATTGACTATCAAACATCCATCCAAACATTTGCATTTATGATATTAGTATTATAGACTTTGTATCATTTTAGTATATTATATTACTTTTCTAATTATGATATCATATTTGATATTTTTACAACCAAGTCAAATATGAAAATCCTTTTAGTATAATAAAAATTTGTTAGTTTTTTTTAAAATAAACATCTCGGTTTTGTAAATGCTTTATATGACTGCGTTTGTAGCATTTAACAATTTTGATCATTAATCACAATATAAGAAAATATATTTTTACTAACTGTGCCCGCGACGCCGTCCGCGTGGAATTTGTTTTCAAAGCCCCCCGATTTTGAAACATTTTTCATTGCTGCTCCGCTCCTATTGGTCTTAGTGTGATGATATATAGCCTATAGCCTTCCTCGATAAATGGGCTATCCAACACTGAAAGAATTTTTCAAATCAGACCAGTAGTTCCTGGGATTTAAACAAACAAACAAACTGTTCAGCTTTATATATTATTATAAGATTACAGTTTGTTTTAAATATCTTTAAGCGTAATATTTTCCCTAAGTAGAAGAAACCGGATGGGATTTGACAAAAGCTAAATAAATATCTATCTTTGTTAATATAAAAAATTGGGAATAATATCAGCCCATATACATCCCATATAAAAGGTATACCCACCATCGTTAATTTAGTTTTTAGGTTTCACCACAACATTTTTTTAATCGTCAGCATGAGTTGTTAATTGTAATGTAATGTTAGTGTAATGTAAAACATCGGTGACTATGGTTGTAAAACCACTACGTCACACAATATGCACATGAAATAAAAAAAATAGCCTAAGTTTTTTTATTGTGAGGCTGAAATATAGGCAGATGGTCCAGTTTATCGAAAGTAGTTACCGACAGAATCTATATTCGGTCTATACGTTTGTAACATCACAAGCAAAGTCAACGTGTTGATATCTTTTAAAATAGGACAAAGAGGATGGCATGGAGAATTGAAGAGAGGGATCACGCCGGAGGAATGGGATAGGGAAAAATTGGATAAGAAGAGGGGAAGTCGACCATCGGAAGTGGTGCATAGTTCACGACCAATAATCTAACTCACGTCGTATGCGACAGCGATAACTATTAAGTTACCACGACTTGTGAACTATATTGTTATTGATTATTTACATCAGTTTTAAGGTAATTTACGGCATGCATAGTGTGTAGGTATAGAAGCGTTAATAAATTGGGTAAGTACTTGGTACTCCACGCATAACGGAGGGTTCCATAGAGACAGACTTCTCCTGTTTTTGTTATTTAAATACAGAACCATATCGTCGTTGTCGTCATTCGCAGTCAACTGCTGGACGTAGGCTTCCCCAAGTCGGCGCCACGCATCCCTGTCCCCTGACTTACTCATTCAGCGCCTACTGGCGACCTTGCACAGCTCGTCGGCCCATCGGGCTGGCGGGCCATAAAAATACACTCACACACACCTTAGAACCATAAAAACCATTTAATCGAAATCATCCATAATTATAAATAATAATACTTAACGCATATTCTTAAAAATATTTGTACGCTGCTGCCTACCTTGGCCAATAGATCACTATGGCAACCAGCGGAAATGTAGCCAGCCTTCTGGGCACCTTACTCATAGAAGATAGTGACCTAGGCTCAGTAATCTACTTACGTATAGTCTAATCCGTAGAATACAATATAACTAAAAACTAAGTTAACTTTTCTTGTTTTAATCTATAATATCTTTTTAATATCTATTCATAATAATAAATTGTTTATATATATTCTATATTTTTTTAGGAAAAGTAGAGCACACAAGTACACAGTTACAAGTACAAAGTACACAGTTTTTACGAGTCTGGGAGCTAATATTTCTCCATATAATATGTGATTTAAATAAAGTCATTGAAGAACATAGTTATGATTTTAAAGACCTGACTAACGATATCTACACGACTATGTACAATGAACCACTAATTTCAATACAAATAAGTTTTTAACGCTACACGACTCTGGCGTTTCGACTCTACATCTATCTGTAGAATTTAGTTTATGTAGAACTAGTAGTTTTTGAGAATGTTTATTATTGTGAACGGACAGACCGAACATGATTATATTATAAAGATCCCGTTTTTGCCAATATGGCCGCAGAACCCTAAAAAGGAATAACAAGTAACATTATTTACGGCCTACTTTGGATTTTAAGCTTCTTTTGGAGTCTTTATCCCGCGATACGCCTTAATCTGACGATCTGACGGTAATCGCGAAATTCCTTTTTGAGCACCTCGTAGTCAGAAATCGACACTATGAATAACAAATGAGTTCTCCTATAAAACTGTTTTTAGATGATTTTAGGGTTCCGCAGAAAAAAATTGCAAAAACGGAAATGACATCCTTTCATCCGTCTTTCTGTACGTTTAACACAACTATTTGCTGATACATTTTTAACAAACTTTAGAATAAGGAAGGGGTTTTCAATTCGTCGTGTAATTTTTTTTGTAATGTCCCTTAGACACTGGGTTGCCTGGAAGAGATCGCTATAAGCGATAAAGCCGCCCATTGTTCTAATGGAACTGTATTTATATTAAATGTCTAGGTTTAAGTTATGATGAACAATAAAGAGTTTTCATTCATTCATTCATTGATTTTTAATGCATGTATGTAGCCATAAATTTTTTGTTCCGATTTTGATAATTCATTTTGTGTTGTATTTAGTACAGCTTCAAAATAGTTGGCTATAAATTTCATTGTTATTGAATATATGTAACTTAAAAGTGAAAAATAATAGTTTTCTAGCAAAGAGAAACCGACTTCAACAGTAAATAAAAAGTATAAAGAAATATTTACTGCAACATCTTGAAGTCGATGCCAAGTTAAACACAAAATAACAATAATACATTATCAAAATGCACTGATTTCATGCAAGATGTTGTAGAAATTATTTATTTATGCTATTAGTTACTCCTGAAGTCAGCTTTTTTGCTACAAAACTTGTTGATGTACAAGAATTCACCCGCGTCTTCATCCACGTTAGACTGGAAACAAATTGTATTTGAATAAGCCAATTTTTATGCACTTTACCTTAAACTGCCTTTGGGAAAAATGCCACAGATTTCCGGCATGTAAAGTACCGCATTATTTATAAAAAAAAGATCGTATTAAGCAATCGTTTTACTTTAAACTGCGCTGGAATAAGCTAAACGCTCCAACAATTTGAAACCACTCCCGGGAAAACCCTGCGGGACTCCCGGGATATAAAGTACCGCACATTTTAAGTCCGGGAGTTCGTTATCGATCAGCCAGAACCATATCGAAATCGGCCCAGTAGTTTTTACGTGAATCTCGTAAAACAGACAAACCTACAAACCGGCAGAGAAATAAAAAAAATTAAGAAATGCAACGTGTTCTCTATCGTTAATATAGTTCATCCCAGTCTATTTTTAAAATAGCTTCTATGTACAGACACTGCATGAGATTTAGAATTTTATAATACATTGATATATAGAAGAAAGACAGGAAGGCATATCTTATATTTTATTTATTAGCTACATAATGCATTTAAGTGAATATGTCTACATGTAACTGGGGTTGAAACATAATCGGTGTGATTAAGAAATAAGTATCCTAGAAATGACACGCGCCTGAAAGAGAAATGAATTTGAAAATATCCTGAATCTTATACTTCTAGAAGTCACCAAAACTCACTTTCTATTGCGTTTTGGTATAGAACAAAAGGCCGTTTACGAGTCGGACTTGCTTATAGCAGGTTACTGTATAAAATACAATACAAAGGTCCCAAAAGTGCAACTTTCAATTACAAGGAGTCTTACATTCACTGACCGCTGTCATTGCATCAAGCTATGTCATCAGTCCATTAGCTGAAGTGTGTCCTATGCCTAGTTTGACAAGATTAGGTCTTTTTATGACTTAGTTGAATAGGAATCTATACATGTAATAAAATTGTAGAGGTCAAATTTCTGTACAATGAAAAAAAATGCTAAAAACCGAGTCAGGGGGATGTAGAAGTGAAATAGAACTAATTTAGATTATTTAAATTTTTTTGTTTCTCTGTTTGTCGGTTTGTCTGTTTGTCTGTCTGTTTGTACCGGCTAATCTCCGAAACGACAAGACCGATTTACATGAAATTTTGTATGGTGTTAGCTTATACCCTTGGTCAACATACAGGATACTTTTGATCCAGAAAATTAAAGAGTTCCCGTGGGATACTTAAAAAAGCTTTAATTACTTAAACAGCTTATAGCAGACTGAAAGTAATTTCTCTGCAACGTAATATAATAGAAGAGGAAATTTTGACAGGGTGTGGTGACGGTGAGAGACTTTTATCTTATATATATTAATATATAAAGCTGATAAGTTTGGTTCTTTGTTTGTTTGCTTGAACGCGCTAATCTCAGCAACTACTGATCTGATTTGAAATTTTTTTCAGTGTTAGATAGCCCATATATCGAGGAAGGTTATAGGCTATATACCATCACGCTAAGAGCTATAGGAGCGGAACACCAATGAAGAATGTTTCAAAATCACGGGGTTTATTTAAAACTATTCCACGCGAACGAAGTCGCGGGCAAAAGCTAGTAGTTAATAAAAAGCGTATGCGTGGATTAGAAGTTATAGTGTACAATATATATTCATAGCAAAACATAAAATGGTTCATTGCTTTATTATTAAAGTCTTTCACGCGACTTTCCTCGCTTTAAACTTTAGCTGCGTATTTTGTTCAAACTGTACAGTATAAAATCATCTTACGGTCATCTCTGTTATTGCAAGTATATGTGTACATAGATATGACATAATATTGTTACAACTTAGCCCCCCGGCAAAGACAAATTCCACGTACAAGCACATTTTATTACCTGTCGGCATTTGAACTGATTGTAATTCTTTTATGATCGTCTTCTTTTGTCCACTTATTTATTGGCAAACGTTTTTAAGTTATTGTGGAGAACGGCCTATTGTCCTATTTCATTAGCCAGGTGTTACAAGCTAATTCTAGGAAACTGTGGCGACGTTGCCGGGCGAACATACATTTGCATTTGCATTTGTGGAGCATAAAACGACGGCCTAAAGGAGAGAGGAGGGCAGTCGAGCTACGATTACGATACGGGCGTGTGTACATTCGGGGATCTAACAGTGACGGACTTTGCGCGTTTTATTGAATTACGACCTTATGCATTACGTTTGGATTTGTTGTGTTCGGTTATATTTGTACCTGTGTTATACGTGTATAGTTCTAATGAACTCTATAGTAATTCTAACGGCATTTTAATTAGAGTCCCGCTAAACTCGTAACAACATGCTAACATTTCATTATAATCAATTCATTCCGTTCTTCCAGATTGAATTTCGAATCCTCATCTTATGAAAGTTAAACGATTTTTCGGGATAAATATGTCCTAGCGTCATCCTCGTTATTGGAAGTACAAATGTACCAAATTTTATGTTTTTTTTATTTTTTTTATTGGCAGGACTTCAGCAGACAGGCAGACGGCCCACTTAATGGAAAGCGGTTACCATCGTCTATAGACATTTGCAACATCAAAGGTGCTACAAATGCGCTGCTGCTCTCTTAACGGATACTGGAACCTGATCCCTTATGCCGGAACACAACACAAGTTTGTTATGGCGGCATACTCTAGACCAGGGGTGGTCGCTATACAGTCGAGCAAATACCCTAGCTGTGGGTTGTTTTGTCGCTTCTTACGACAGGCCACCCGACCGCAGGAAATTGTATTCTTTCTCCGTTCCTGCACGGATACAACACGTCAAGAAAAATATTACCAAACACGTCCAAAAAAAAACAGTCAGTTTGATTTTTTTTATTAGTATGGACATGGGAGGACGTCAAAGATATTGGACGGATCTAGGTTTTATGAAGAAGTTGTACGTACGTAGGCTATATAGCGTAAGAGATAATACGCCTTATACCTATGCAAACACTGAAAAATATTGTTTTCTTAGAGTTCGTAGCAGTTTTAACAAAAAACTTAACTCTTATAAAATTGTCGTGACCGTTGCGACTGTGATTTTTGAGAATTGGCTATATATCGCAACTATTTATCTTAAAACTATAGTCTATATGGATAAAATTAAGTATGTATTTATGACTAATTGTAACTCTAAGAGATCAATTAATTACTTGCCGTATTATTAATACTTTTGTGAGCAATAAGGGGGTGGCGTTCCAGATTCAGCCTATTCCACTATCGCAGCGCCGCATCTGCGGGACTTATTTCGTGAAACCGTCTAAATGGTTTCTTATATTCCATAGCCAAATGTCAAAAACTGAGTAATTGACGTTCTTCACTTCTACGGATCCATTCACTGCGATTGGAATGACACGCAGTTGGCCGATTTTATATAAAACTTATTATGTACCCTGTTTGTTTAGTTATATTTTTACAACCTAGGAGCCGACAAAGACAAATTCCTCATACAGATTTGTAGAAGCACATTTATTACCTGTCGGCATTTGAACTAATTGAAGTTCTTTTATGATCGTCTTCTATTATTTACTTATTTATTGCCATACGTTTCTAGAGAATAGCCTATTATTCTATTGTAATCGTTTACTGCCGCTTCTGGCTGTAATCATTAGCCAGGTATTTTAAAGTACAAGCTGATTCTAAGAATTTCGGTCCACGTTGCCGGGTGGACACATTGCATTTGTGCAGTATAAAGCGATGGCCTGATTGAGAGAGTGTACATTCGAGAATCTATTAGTGACGGACTTTGCGCGTCTAATGAATTAGAACCTTCTGCTTTACGTTTGAATTTGTTGTGTTCGATTATATTTGTACTTGAATAAACTTTATAATAATTCCAACGGCATTTTAATTCGAGTCACGCAACTCGCAACAATATATTATATTTATTATATATTTTGATATAAAAGATACTCGAAATACCACTCTAATCCTTCTTCGATTTCTTTTCGCTGTATAATAATGTATGTTTACAACTTAGGAAACTTTGGGTACATATCTGACGAAGGCTTAACAACAATAAATTTTCGTTCCGGTAAAATTTACCTGGCGGACAAATTCTGTTCAGATTTTTTCTCGACTGCACGGTGAATTATACGGATGGCTAGCAAAGCAGCGTGTCGCATGATTTTGTCGTATTCCACGCTCATTTATTGGTCCAGGAAAGCACTGCGTGGCGCCGTTCGAATGGTACGTATACAGCCACGAGGCACCACATACTATCAAATTCCAGTTGTCGAGTCGTGATTCACGATCCAAAATCAATGAATAAGGTTGTCATATTGTTGACTAATTATTCGAATTTTTAAATATTTGATATAAATTCTAGGCATATTTAGTAACTTCGAATAGGCACATCTTATGGACAGTTCCTATGTCTTACTAAACATTCACTTACCTTATCTACCATCAGTTCCATTTTGACACTGCTTGTATGCAGCTTATGTCAAAGTTTAGGTGATAGTAAGGCAAATGAATGGTCGGTATGATATAGGAACTGGTCAATAATCAAATTCGTAAATTTTTATCTCAACTTTGTGCTTTTTTCGATACCCCTTACCATTGACGACTATGACAGCCTTTATGATTTAAAGAAAGCTCTTCCAAGGCTTTACCCTTTCTATGTACATATTTAAAACACTCATTTTAATTCAAAAAATAACGCAGCCGGATATATGTCAATTAAAAACTAAATCTTGTTACGTGTTCGTGTGGACGAACCCTTAACTTACTTCGTTTGCTTCACACGATACGACTCATCGATCTTCCAAGAAGATCATGATCACGATGTCGAAACATCGCACAAACCCATAAAGGGTCCTCGGGACGTACCAGCGTCGTCTTTTGGTGCTCCATCGCGGAGAAGTCCAGACGTTACATATTAAGTTATAATTAAGTAATACGTAAGTAATTGTAATTAATTAATTCAATTAATAAATGAATTAAAATATATTGTATTTTTAAAACATCCTCCGACGGCGAAATAACGTAACTATCCCATAAATATTATAAACGCGAAAGTTTGTAAGAATGTATATGTAGATGTATGTTTCTTACTCTTTCACGCAAAAACCACTGAATAGATTTTGATGAAACTACACTAATATAGCTTACACATAAGAATAACACATAGGGTATAATTTATGAAGATACTAGCTGTCCCGGCAGACGTCATCCTGCCCGGAAAAGCTTCAATCGATATACCGACAGCAGCGCCATCTGCCGGGTCCAATTGTGAACCAACTCAGAAACCTTCTTTGGCTCATGCACAACAACTATGCTAAAGATCATCACATGATCAAATGTATAGTTTATGATTCTATAAAGGACATACAGACAAACATTCATTTTGATATATAAGACTAGCTGACCCGGCGAACTTTGTACCGCCTATTTTCTGAATTCCTAAAAGACTTTGTTCCGTGACACAAAAACAAAATCACCAAAATCGGTCCAGGTGATTAGGAGTATACGAGAACCCCATCTCAGTGCCACCTACCGTTTCCAATTGTGGTACAGCCACATACACACAAACATTCATTTTTATATATCAAGAATAAAAAGAAGAAGATAGTGTGAATTAACCAAAATATAACGATTTTCAATCACCACGCGGGTGCAGCCGCGGGCGCAGATACTAGAAAATATTTCTGACTTAATTCGGATAAATGACCAAGGATGAAAATACAAATACGGAAGAGTTATTTCTCTGAATCAGAGCGTGTATATTTTAAGCAGCGCACGTGAAAAGTAAAAGCATAAATTTTGGTAACGAGGAGGTATAGCCGAAGTTCATGGATGAAAGCCCTCATATTACGGGTTGCTCGGTTGTGCGCCAGTCAAAGCATTAATCGTCTAACGTAACGGGCATACATCACCTTGCGCAGCAAATGTGACACCACACTCCAGTTAACGTAAATCACTCATTAGTAGCGTAGTTAATGAGACATTGAGTTGATGCCTTTCTAATGACAATTTAATACCCTTGCAGAGCAATCAAACTTTCAAGCGACTTGGCTCCAACAGTAGGTAAGTTGAGGATAATAGACAACACCTTTTGAGGATCTGAATACATAATGCGGATAAGTGCTGTCTTAAGATTTATTAATATAGATTACAGAGGCTACGGATATGTGTAATTATTAGCTTGGGTATTATTTTCGCCCGGAATATAAACGACTTGTTATGTGATGGGGTTTAATACTGCGGTCTTTGCACTTTGAATATTACTCAAACTATTATATAAGAGATTTGTTTGTTTAAATTAGTTTTTCGAGTTTTAATAGGCAGTAAGTACATTTACAAAATTAAATGATGCCTAATAGTTTGAATAAAATACTTGAACACAAGCTCACTAAAACTATCTACAAGTACTTACCTATAAATCAAAATCCTAATAACATTGGTATTGAAATTAAATTAATTAAAAAGCAAATTAAATTACTTTTAAAACTAAATCTAAATTTAAATAAAAGGTCCATTCGTAAAACATATTCTAATTTTATTTTTAACCGATTTCAAAATTGACGAAGATCTTAATTCGGCTGTATGTTTGTAACTAGATTTCTCTGTCAATTGTGGATCGATTTTCAATTGATTTTATCCGAAACAGTACATACTTAAGGTGGTCCCTGCAACCCTCGAATATTATGGGTGCTTACAACGTTTTCATATACAAGTATTTTATTCTAAAGCTATTAGCTAGCAGTTTCACCTAACAATTTTTTATGTTTTACTTCGCACCAACTTCAGAATGTTGTAGAAAAAGTTAATTTTTGCGTTTTAGTTTTGAAACCGATTTTGTTTTTTGTTAGATATTTTTTTGTAAGTGGATCGAATACAACAGACACATGGTCCAACTGATAGAGAGTGGTTATCGCCGTCTATAGGCTTTTGTAATTCCAGAGGTACTATCAACGAGATTCCGACCTCGAAGCCATATCTTTACAGATTAATAAAATTACAATGTCTGTTTGTAATATCATAGTAACAGCGTTTTACTAAATGCATATGAAGTTATATACGGTACTTACATATGTCAAATATACTATTTTAAAAAAAATCTGTCTGTCCGTCTGGATCTACCAGCTAATCTCTGAAACGGCAAGACCGATTTTGATGGGACTTTTACTGCCAGATAGCTGATATTATAAGGAGTAACTTAAGCTACTTTTTTTACTTTCTTTTAGAGTTCCGCGAAAAAAATCCACGCGGACGAAGTTGCGGGTACGGATAGTGATTTATAAATTAGTTTATTACGTATTTATTTGGTCTCCTAACAACGAAGGAGTGATATAGTTTTGGTGTCAATTTTAAAACGGGCAGTTCCCGATTGTTGGCGCTTGACTAGTGAAGCTCTCTGCGTGATTAACTAAAAACAATGAGGTGTCTTCCATTACTGTGACGAGACTCGAGGGCAGTGGCTCCGGCGGCTATTGTCGGTGGTCAGCCGTGTGTGGCGAGCAGCCAACCACGAAATCGGAGCGGACCACGCGGCGGCATTGCTTCTTATTAGTTGCCCGTAGTGAGGCTGCGACGCGACTCACATTTCGAATCGAAAGTAATATCATTTATTACTCATATTTTTATAAAAGTACTAGCTGTACCAGGCAGACGTTGTCCTGCCTTAAAAACATAAAAATCTAGAATCCGATTTCAGCGCCATCTACCGGGACCAAATGTTAATCTAAACTATTTTTAAATCCACTTGAACAAACAAAAAATTTCATCATAATCAGGCCCACCGTTTAGGAGGAGTATCGCGGCACCACTTACTGGGTCCAATCGTTAACTTAAACTATTCTGGGACAAACTTGAACACATACAACAACAAAAAAACACCTAAATTCTGGTACCCGATTGCAGCGCCACCTAAGCGACCAAATTTGAATCTAAATCATCCCAATAGAGAATTATTAAAATACTAATATCGCTATGAAAAAATAGTGGTTAGTGTTAGAAGGTTGAAAATTTTGGTTTGTATGTATTTTTGAATGCCCAAAGATAAAAAATCTAAATACAAATAATTGACATAAAAATAAAACATTTAGGGGTATGAAAAATAGATGTTGGCCGATTCTCAGACTTACCCGATATGCACACAAAATTTCATACAAATCGGTTTAGCCGTTTCGGAGGAGTTTGGTAACAAACACCGCGACACGAGAACTTTATATATTACAGATTGTTATGATTGCACCCAATCATTTATTGGCGATTGCCTATATCATAAACTTGAACCGAATTCAATGGCGGTGGATACCATACTGTCCATTGATGTATCAATATTGTTACATCAATGATACTGTCTTTTCAATTCTGTAAATTTCAATCAAATTTATTCAATTTGGTTGACTTGTCTAATATCAGCCTAAGGCCCCAATTCGTTACGATGATGTATCTTAGCCAAGTTCTATAAAATATGGATAAAATGCATCTTAGTCCAATTTACATAATATACTTTGCAAAGACCAGGAGTTCCGATTCTGTGTGATGTGATTATGAGAGTATTCATACTATTATGCATCTTCACCATTAGTAATCGTGTATACTTTCTTTTTAAATGACCTTACACGATTTATGTGTCTAGCCAAGTATTCATAAATATTAAAGTCTCCGAATAATATTCAAATAAATAAGCAGCTGGCGTAAGCCACAATCATATAAACACCTAACAAAGCCTCAGCCAACATCTAGGCATTGACTGACGCCAAACAAAAGAAGCTGGCATAGCAACTTGAAAAATAATATTTCACTAAATCGTGAACATTTTCTACACAAACACACAATTTTTGTATGACTACAGTAAATACTTTATCTTTATTATTCGTTTCAAACAAAAGTTATAAATCTTTATAAAAAAACTCCCTTTTGTAGTATTCATCTATAGAAGTCTATAGTCGACAGCTGTGACTGAAATTTTTTCGAGGAGAATAAATTTATTTTGATAATGACGACTTATAAGCATGGCATCGAAAAATAATAGACAGAGCCCATTTGTCTGTAAATGAAACCTTAAAAAACCAGCTTTAGTCGTAGTAGTAAGCTTCCAAAATATTAAGTAGAAATTAAGTTTTTTTAAATAGCATCTTTTGTGATATTCAATTTGAATGGATTCTATCGCTAGTGAATGGAGTCGGTGAAGCTTACGAAGGACTTAGCAAATTATTTTTAGGGATGACCATCAAACAAGTTGCCGTTCGCTTCAGAAAGTTCGCGTGGCATGAAAGAAGTTTTATGGACCGATAAAGACCTTTTCGAGGGTCCCCCAGTATAAGAGTGACTCATTTCTCAGTTATATTTTCGTGCAAATTATTCCAAAATTATACACTACATTTGTATGATATGTTATAGAAAGATGATTGAAATACGGTGACTAAGTACAGCTGTACATGTAAATGAGTACCCATTTCAACGTACTATCAAAATATAGACGGGTTATACCACATTGAAAGCTTTTTAAGGAAACTGGTTAGCCTTGGTGGAACTGGAAGAGTGTGTAATTAATTTTATTTAAAAATATCCTTAGTTTACTGATTATTTTAAACAATAATTAAATAATATATTTATGCATTAAAAAATAAGTATTAACGGTCTTATTCATATTGTGTTAGAGGAAGTTTGAAGGCTACGGTACGTTACGGTTCTTAAAGAATACTTCAAAGTTACTGTAACGCAATATGAATAATGCCGTTATTGATTATGTGCCTTTTCGAGCTGCCACAAGAACTCCGGTATTTGGGTAATATTATAACATTCTAAACATTGTCTGTACATTGAAGCTATTAAAAAAAACTGGAATAGACTATATAAACGATGGAGAACACGATGATTATTAAACATTTTCTTATTTGTTTTTTTGCGATTCACTTAAAAACTAGTGGGTTTTATTTACTGATTGGCAGCATTAAACTGAGCCACTTTTTATCTCGAGGATCTTGCGTGAATTTTCTGGGAATGATTTAAAATGTAAAGAATTTTGAATTCCAATGCGATTTTCACTGATCGATGATAGAAAATTTAATGTAATAAAATGTGTAACACTTTTTATCCCGGGAATGCCGCGGGAATTTTCCCAAGACGGGTTTGAAGTTATTCGAGTGCATAAAAAATGGTTTGTTCCGTTACACTTTTCACTAAAACGCTAGCTTGCGTTCTCTTTTAACTGCTGCGTTACTTTGTGTCTCGCGAATGCCGTGGGTATTTTCCTGGGAGTGGTTTATGTGCAGAAAAATTAGCTGATTTGGTAGGACTTTACTAAAACAATAGTTTACGGTCGTTATTCAAATGCTGCTGTAGTTTGTATCCCGGGAATCCCGTGAGAATTCTCCCAGGTAAGGTACAAATTAGTTAGATTGCTTAAATATTAGCTAATTTCGATATGATTACACTAAAACGATAGGTTGTCCTTTTTCAAGTGAAGCGATACTTTATATTCTAGGAATACCGCGGATATATTCCCGCGAGTGTTTTAAAATGGGTGTATTGTATTCTCACAATACCAGCATGTAACAAATACACTCTACATTAAGTACACTCTACATAAGTTGAGTATTAAAATTAGAATAAATTAATATAATAAATTATTCTTAAGGTACACTACAACACCTCTGGTGTTGCAAACGTCCATAGGCGACGGTAACCGCTTTCCATCAGGTGGGCCGTCTGCCTGTCTGCTGTACTCTAGCGATAAAAAAAAAAAAACATACATTCATTAAATGTCATACATAATAACAAAAGTAACAAATAAGCGTGTACAACTTCTAAACTTTTTCTTAAATTTAATTGTAAAAAAAAGGGTATGGAACTAGAGTCCATAGAATTGTTAATAAAAAAAAATGGGTATGTTATGGTGGGTAACCACGTGATATTAGAACTTGTTTGATGTGACAATTTTTATGTTTATCTTTAGTTGAACAGATTTAGTTATGTATACGTTTAGTAACATTACTTATTTCCGGATTTTTCAGTTTTCTTCGGAATCCTCGTATTATTATACTAAAAATCCGTTGCCCTTCTGAAAAGACTCTTGTATTTTAAATACCTACTGCCAAAATAACTAATCTACCTTTCCCGTTAAACGAGGACGATGATTAACAATTTGGCTGAACCAGGATTGAACATGTTCGTATTAAAAGAAATATTGATAACACGGGTTCGAAATACCTAGTAGTCAGAATACTATCGACGTAGGTACCGTTTATGTTTAAATTAATTTGCCATGCCTTTTTACATAAATATCGAAAAAGAATACTACGAAACATTATCAGTGTCCAGTACAGCATGTATCTTTGACCAACTACAAAATCTTATAGGACTAGATGTCACAAGTTATGTATTCTTCTCCTGTTCGTGTCGTTTTATTATTTAAGACACATTTAAAACTAAATCATATTAATACTACGTTATGCTTTTAATGAGTTTGTCTACAAAAGTACATTTTATGGAGAATGGCATAAAACAAGACGGGAATGATCAATGATCATGTCGCATTATCTAGTTATGCAAAATTTTGAAGCTTTTTAGAGTTACGTTTTTTGCTAATCAATTGTCATTATTATTCTTCTGATAAGATATCGAATATTGTAAGGTAGGTTTGTTTCTGTTGTGGATCAAGAGGATGTCTTTGAACAATAAATTATGGCGATTATTTAAGATAACTTTTATTTTATTATACGACATTTAAATACACAGCACTTATGCTACAGGCAGAAGAGAGAAGAGAAAGGGGGGACGTAAAACGCCATAAGCCGCTGTCGCGTCGTATGACAGTGACATTACTTTTCTTCTAATAGGCAAAGGGTGCTGATGCCAGGGATACTCCAACAGTTTCAAACTAACCAATTTACGCTCGTAGTTTATATAATTTAAACGTAAAAACCAAGTTATGAAGAATAATTAATGACAAAAAAGATCCGGATAAATCCCAAAAGCCACCCGAAACGCTTAAGTTTTCTGGTCGGCCTTTTTACTAAATTTGGCGGCGTCCCATTGGAGCACTTGACCTAGATACACCTAGACTTAATACTAAAACTGAGCAAAAAACTTTTAAGTTAACACTGTTTTCTATCGAAGCTACAGGCCATGCTGCCATTAGCAATTTTGAATAATTAATTTTTAAGTGAGCAAGTGATTTAATTAATACTTGCTGCTATAAATTTTCTGTAAGGCGTCGTATTTATAATTTTTGTTTTTGAAGTTATGTTAGTTATATTCAAATAATTACTACTTGGTTTAATATCTTTAAATTATAAACAAACCCTTCAAGGCCCTAGACCTAATTATTCACTAACGTTTCTTCTAATTCAGTGTAGTTATATAAATATAAGAACAAAAAATTATATCAGTTCAAATAGGTTCCGGTCCCACAGACGACTTTGAGTCATGTTGGGAGAATGGACAGTATACCTACCCACCACGTTCATCCAATACGGATTGGTGAGTTTTAAATGTAGGTAATCCCTATTTGTAAGTTTCCTTATCATTGTTTTTGTTATCGTCACATTGCAACAAGAAACTGCATAAGTGACTGATATGTGCTTGTCAGCCAGGATACAATTATTTGTTACGTGACGTGGTTACCTGATCTACTAAATTCTACAACTTTACAACGAATGTGTTATAAAGAAATATGGCATTGCTCTGAAAAATCATTTGGTCGTTGATCAAGTATGTCATATAAATCGATTATCATTTAACTGTTCGTAAAGTAGGTCATTATTGTACCCAATGTGTTTATGAGGAAAGCGGCGTCGAAAGGCAATATCGCGCTTTGTGCCACATCGCACAATAATGGGGTGATTAATGGCCCCGGCGATACATGAAGCAAGCTCTTTGTTGTTCCACCAAATATTTGATCCGGTGCCGAACATCGCAATCCGTTTCTTTGATATCGGCATTGCCGGTGATTTCGGCCACATAAGCAAAGCTTTCGGACACGTACGGACGACGTCGTTAGTGCCCGAAGGGTTTTCAGTGAGTGCTACATAAGCTTTTGTTGGCACATTTTAATATATAACCTTCAATATATAATTATGAAAGTAATTTTGTCTAGATATTTGTTTGTATGTTCATGTTAGAGCCTGTATTGTCACTTGGGAATTGATTGTCATAAAGTTTGGTAATAGGTACCTATGTATTTTTGATAACGGGGATGAATCTTGACCTGAACATGGAAGTTTTCGTACGATAAGAAGGCAAAGAACTTATTTTAAGTACATTTGGCATATATGCACAATTGTATATATGCATACTGAGGGGTGTGAAAGGCTATTTGTTTTAAGTTACATTTTGAAAATGTTTCAGGAGAAATATTTGAAGTTTTAACAAATGACCCAGAGAAGCGTATAATTAATAAAACATACAATATATTTGGTTAAAACAAGACCAAATTAGATATGTAAAAATGTTATGTACTATATATAAGATTCGCAGATTTAATATTAAGCAGAAATTAAATTGATAAAAGTGTAATTTGTTACACAAAATTGTTGTTTGTTACATTCATAATATGTATACTCGTAAGTAACATGATAAATTATAATTATAAATTTTCCAAACATTATTAGCAGTTCGAAGCAATATTAAGTGTAGTATTTTATTAATTTTAGTCGGGAAAATCAAGGGCGATGTTTTCGTCGTGGAGTTTTATTTTACAATAAAGTACTTGCAATATTATTTATAAAATAAAAGTAAACACTAATTGCAGTATATTGATTATTTTTAAGCAACAATTGTGTTTCTGTTGAAAATATCATGTCAGTGAAGTGTACTTTTTCGAGCTGCCACAAGACCTCCATTTGCCGTCCATCAAATACCTACAATTTTGCTAAAGTTTTTGTTAGAAAAATATTCTAAAAATGTAATATTCTTTACATTGTCTGAACATATTAATTGTGCAGTGCCATATTATTTTATCCGTGCAGGAACGGAACAACCGTTTGTGGTAGGGAATTTGCCCGAGTAGATGGCTGCTACCCCTGGTTTAGAGTATGTCGCTATAACAACCTTGAGTTTTGTTTCGGCATTAGTGACCAGGTGCTAGTCTCCCTTAAGAGAGAGAGCGCATTTGTAGCACCTTTGGTGTTGCAAATGTCTATAGGCGATGTTAACCACTTTCCATCAAGTGGGCCGTCTGCGTGCTTGTGTGCTGAACTCGTGCAATATAAAAAAACCTACAATCATGAAAAGAAAAGTGATTATTTTTTCCTTACGAACATAAATTACCTAATATAGGTGATATCAGCTCACAAAGGTACCATTTCTAAGTTCAGGCATCCCCACTTCTAGGAGAATAGACACAAAACCCGCCATGCTTCTCCAAGGCGGATTAGAGAATTTCGTGCATGGGTTATATCAACGTGCAGGTTTGCTTCACTGTCAGCGTGTGCTTATCCTTTTTAACACAGTATTCGGTAAAATTTAAAGCATTACACACAAAAACCTGCGTTTGAATGACTTACTTTTAAAACTTCACTACAGACATAATTTTAAATAGAAATGCCACGAATATTCGGCTCTTCTCTCTCAGCATTCGGCCACTTTTTTAATTGTTCGATATTCGCCCGAATATTCGCAACATCTCTAGTTAAAAGTAGTTTGACTATGATTAACTTGTGACATAAATATATACATATTTGTGGGTATGGTGGGGTTTTATTTTCACGATTTAATATTCGGTTTTCACTTGAGTACTAAACAGTAATCGGCTAAATACCAAAATTGTTAAAAAAGTGGCCGAATACCGAATAGAAGCCGAATATTCGTACCATTTCTAATGTTAATTATTGTTTAAAGAATAATCAATACGAATTATGAATATAAAAATTATGACTCAGTATACCAGAAGAAATTCAATGAGGTTGTTTAGGATTGTATGATAAAATGTGTCCGGGTTGATTTAGAGTTTGATTTCACATGTGATTTGATGGAGGCTGGTACTAAAAATCAAGCTTTGTGCCAGTTCGTGACACAAAATGCTGAGTTACCAGCCTCATTGCCGGGAATGTTGATTCTATTTTTAAATAGTTTTGTACATTTGCTTTTGTTTGTAGTGGAGATTGCTGGCAGTAGTTAGTGGAGTATTGGTGCTTTTTGTAGTAGGATGAAGGAAATACACCTTGTTGCTTACAGGGATTTATTATCGGACTAGTAGATCTTGGGTTGCTGCTCTTGCTGATCCCTGGGTTCAACTTAGTGGTAGTTGAAGTCGTATATTACGACTAATGGCAACTTGTAGCGACTCAATCACAAAATATTTGTGAACATTATTTATAATAATATTAAAATAGCCTAAAGTAGGCCGCAGTACAAGTTTGTAAGTTTTATGAAATACTAGTGTCTCTTGTTTCTGTGTTCTGTTAATTTAGAGTATTTTTACAAGCTTTTATTTAACTTGCAATGGATGTACCTATGTATGTATGTAAGTTCGGATGGAATCTTGCAAGTTAAATTTGATTAACTTCCCAGTTTCCGATTAAGCTGAAATTTTGCTCGCATATGTATATGACGTGACAATGCAATAATATGGTACCATTGAGCTGATCTGATGATGGAGTCAGAAGGTGGCCATAGGAACTCCTGTACTAAACAAGATGGATCCGTCGTGTTTGGGCTCGTTTTACTTGTCTTGGCTGCTGCTACATGATATCCAGGATATCAAAAGCTTGTATTTAAAGACCTTTTAAAAAAACAAGTTATTAGTTTTATGTGCATTCATTATCTTTTTTTTTCTTTCGTTTATTTGTCAAGTAACCCATTACAATAACGATATACTTTACATTATTATACCTATAGTACGATTGGTTCCGTTGGCAATATTTAACAGTACAGTGAGATATATTGAGTTAAGGTCTCCCAGTGTAACTTTTTATCCTTTGATAGATGTTTGCGGTCCGCCATTAGCCGAAGCCAGGACCTGTGTAATGGTCCGTACATAACCCTGCCTCTCAACTGCTATTTACAATTACGGAATCGGAACTTGGAAACGTGAGGGAAATCGCGCGATTAGCCAACCCCTAAAATAGTTTTCTAGGGATCCAGTATATAGAGGTAATGAGGATGAGGAACCTTATTTCTTCTAGTCCACAGAATGGCAAATGTTGAAAGTATTAGTTTTATAGTAGTCTAATTTTGGGTGTGGCAGTGCATTTGTGTGTAGTGGCTGTACTACACCACTGTACCCCGTGGCACCGGACTCCCTTATTCTGATTGACAGAAATGTCAATTATTACACATACGCTCTCGAAGAAGAGAAGCGCCTCCGCGTCGTCATTCGCGGCCTTTCTCAGGAGCTTGAGACCTCCTATATTCTGGAAGATCTCCAATCTCAAAACCTCCCTGTGCATGAGGTTCACCGCATGCACAAAGGAAATTCCGAAAGGACGCCATATAACATGGTGCTCGCTATCTTAGACCGAACTGAACAAGGCAAGGCAATCTTCAATCTGAAGAGCGTCTGTGGCCTTACTAATCTCCGCTTCGAGCGACCTTATAATAATCAGACCCCCCGGCAATGCCACCGCTGCCAACTTTATGGGCACTCTGCCAACCACTGCCACTCCCGCCCGAGATGCGTCAAATGCCTCGGGGACCACGGGACCAGCGACTGCACGCGGACTCGGGACTCCCCCGACCCTCCAGCCTGCATTCTCTGCGGGAAAACCGGACACCCCGCTAACTACCGCGGGTGCCCGGCCGCCCCCAAATTCAAAAAGAACCCTAAGCGTTCTCCCCCAGCCTCAAAGGCCACCCCTAAACGTCCGGCATTCGTGCCTGCACCTCTCCCGGCGTTCAACGCTTGGACAGGCTTCCCCGCTCTGCCTACTCAGGCTAGAGCGGCTATGCCCCAACCAAGACCCCAGCCGCAACCCGCCGCCGCCCCACCCCGCTCGGGCGCTCCCTCTTCCTTGTCGGAGGATCTCGCCTTGGCAACACAGTTTGCCAAGTCGTTTCCCTTCGACTTGAATGAGGTATCTGTCCTCGCGGAAAAATATAAAACCGCCACCACCCTGCAGGACCATCTGCGGATCGCCATGGACCATGGCCCGCTGGTGAAAATCCTGCTCAACATGCCCTAAATAACATTTTCAATGGCTACCACAAGTAGGGAAAAACCCCGCTCATTGACTTTGGCTACATATAACGCCAACGGACTTAGAAATCAACGCGACTTGGTTCACGACTTCCTGGTCACCGATAATATAGATATTCTCTTAGTGCAAGAGACTTTCTTAAAGCCGAGTATTAGAGATCCCCGTATCGCTAACTACAACCTGATCAGGCACGATAGGTTAACCTCCCACGGCGGAGGGACACTTATCTACTACAAGCGGTCCTTGCACTGCATCCCCATCGATACCCCCCCTCTAGAGGAACTAGAAGTCTCCGCCTGCAAACTATCGATGACAGGCCATCAGCCCATCGTCATAGTTTCAACATACTTAAAATGTCAAAAGCCCATCTTAGAGGACGACCTAAACGCCCTATTTAATCTAGGTTCCGCGGTTATAATAGCCGGGGACCTAAACTGCAAACATCCCTGTTGGAATTGCACCAACGAAAACACCAATGGCAGGGAGCTTCTCCGCCTCTCGGACAGGCTCCTCTTTGGCATTCTCGCCCCCTTGACCCCGACTAGATACCCGGACAGACCAGACTTACATAGCCCGAGCGTTCTCGATATAGTGCTACTGAAGGGAGTCTCTCTTCAGTTTCGCTCAATCGAAACACGGGACGACATCGACTCCGACCACTTGCCGGTCGTACTCCAGTTAGGCCCCCCGACTGACTCGACACCACCGACGAAACCCGTCATAGACTGGGCCAAAGTCCGGGACTTGCTGGCAACAACAAGTTCCCCGGACTTGGACCGAATTCCGGACCCGATTGCTTGCGCCCAGGACAACGATGTTGCCATCGAAGCCCTCACCAGCCACCTCCAAAGCGTGGTACGGGAGTCCACTCGGCAGGTACCTCTCGAGGACCACCGACTGCCACTCCCGGACGACGTCAGAGACCTGTTGAGGGAAAAGAGGGCAGCATTCAGGGCCTGCGGTAGCTTCCCCTCCTTGGAGAATAAAGCCCACTACAGGGCACTCCAACGCCAAGTCAGACTCCGTGTCCAGGAGGTCAGGAACCAACGTTGGGACCGACTGCTAGAGGAGATCTCTCCAACTCACCAGGCTTACTGGCAGCTGGCGAGATCTCTGAAAGCAGAAACCCTCTCGAGTATGCCACCTCTCGATAGACCCGATAATACCAAAGCGTTTGATGACGATGAAAAGGCGGAATGCCTCGCCGAAAGTCTCGAGCTCCAATGCTCCCCCAATACTGCCGACAACGACCCGTCTCACCTATCGGAGGTAGACGCCGAGGTCGAACATAGGTCCTCCCTCCCGGCGGAAACCACACTCGAACCGGTCACGGTTGAAGAAGTACAGGATTTCATCAAAGCCCTAAAGCCCCGCAAGGCCCCAGGCAATGACGGAATCAGTCATAAACTTCTGAAAATCCTCCCCGCCCATCTTATCTTAATTATGGTAAGCATCTTCAATGCTGCCATAAATAACTGCCAATTTCCCAAGGCCTGGAAAGAAGCGGAGGTCATTGGCATCCGCAAACCAGGCAAACCGGCCTCAAAGCCCGCCAGCTACCGCCCCATCAGTCTACTCAGCTCACTGGGTAAACTGTATGAGCGAGTCCTCCTCACTAGACTGAGTGATTTTGCCTTCAGCAATAATCTCATCCCCCACGAGCAGTTCGGCTTTAGAGCTAGACACTCTTGCCCGCAACAAGTGCTCCGCATCACGGAGCACGTCCTCTCCCATTTTCAACGCGTCGGACGAAGACCCTGGCCGACAGGCGCAGTATTCTTCGACGTCGCGAAAGCCTTCGATAAAGTTTGGCACAACGGGCTTATATACAAGCTGTATCAGCTCGGTGTGCCAGACCGACTCGTACTCATTCTACGGGACTTCCTCAAAGACCGTAAATTCAGATTCCGAGTGGAGGGCACCCGCTCCTCCCCTCATACCATCTCAGCGGGAGTCCCCCAGGGCTCCGCGCTCTCCCCCCTACTTTTCACGCTGTTCACCAGCGACATGCCACGGCACCCCCATACCCAGCTAGCCCTATATGCGGATGACACCGCCATATTCAGTAGCGACCCCAGCAGATACAGAATCTGCAAGCAGCTCAACACCGCCATCAAAGAACTAGGTGACTGGTTCCGTAGATGGCGGATTGAGGTGAACCCCGAGAAGAGTGCAGCCATCATGTTCTCCCGCAAATGCCTCTCACCCAATACCCGCCCCTCCAACCAACTTATGCCCATCAAGCTATTCGACCAAGTTATCCCTTGGGCTAACGAAGTCAAATATCTTGGGGTAACCCTAGACAGAGGCTTGTACTTCCACAAGCATACCAGAGCGGTCGGGAACAGAGCATACCTGATCCTCGGCCGACTCTATCCGATGATAGGCAAGAGGAGTAAGATGAGCCTTAGAAATAAGGTGACTCTTTACAAAACTTGCATCCGCCCCATCTTGACCTATGCGAGTGTGGTCTTCGGCCACGCCAGCGACGCTAACATCTGGAGACTGCAAAGGATCCAGAATCATTTTCTACGTGCTGCAGTCGACGGCCCGCGCTATATGCGGCTCGCCGACTTGCATCGCGACCTGGAGCTTCCCTCCATCAAGGACTATATAACTTCACTATCGCGCAGATTCTTTGACCTCGCCCCCCATCACCCGAACCCTCTGGTGACGGAAACGGTCAACTACAAACCCACTCCAAACGCTCCCACGAGTAAACGCAGACCTCGCAATGTACTCATTGACGAGCCTGACAAAATCGCACGTCAAATCGCGATCATGAACCCCCCGAGGCTCAGAACATCAGCCTGGCATAACAGACGCAGACACAACAGACGCCGGAGAGCCCCCGGCTCGAATCCTCTTACACAATCGTAAGACCCACCAATCCATACTCATTACAGACACAAGTAGCCATACAAGATTAGCCTAGGCGTGTTGCTGGAGAGTTTCTTCCGCCGCTTCTTCTCCTCCAGCTATAACACGTTGCGAAGCGGTAGTAATGATAGACTAGGATCGGCTCCGCCGGCGGAGTCGATGAAGAGTCCCCAAATAATCACTTCAGCCTGTTGGCTTAGCTCATTCAGCCTTTTTACGGCTTGTTCCCAATATAGAGTCAATCCCCCGCAGCGGTCGAGCCGAGGTCGAACCTCACAGGAGGTGCCTCCTCGAGCGTGCTGCTTCCGGGCTGAACGCCTCCGCTCCCACGGAGGCGGGAAGCCCCCAAAGCCCGGTATCGCTGAAACAGCCATCTGCGGCTATTCAGCTGAATCAGCTCCAAAAAAAAAAAAAAAAAAAAAAAGGAACCTTATTTATCTCAATCTGATGATTGTATAAGAATTATCAAAGCTGTTTTGGGGTATCGTAAGTTAATTTTCGATATCTTGTAACTGATAAATTAGCAGAAAAGTTCTGGGAAACTGTTAAATATACAATGTACACAAAAATATGTTTTTTTTTTTAATGAATGGGTAAACATTGATTACGTTCAAATGATGTACGATCAAATGACGGGCGCAATTATTGATGTATAATTAATGAAGAGAAAATAGAATATTTTGTTAAATAAATAATAGTTAAAAAAAACTAAAATATACGCTTTTATAGAAAATCCAACTAAAAAATAGAAAATAAATTTGAATTAAAAATAGTGTAAGAAAAAATGATTTTATTGTAAAAAAAAGCAATAGTTATAAATATTTTATGAACAGATATGAGTAGAAGGGTTATTTTGATAATATCCTGAAAGCACCCCACGCTTTTTTTACAATAAAATCATTTTTCTTACAATATTTTTAATTCAAATTTATTTTCTATTTTTTTGTTGGATTTTCTATAAAAGCGTAGTTCTGTAGTTTTTTTTAAACTATTATTTATTTTTATTTTTTTAGTTGAATTTTCTATAATAGCGTATTTTTAGTTTTTAAACTATTATTTATTTTTAATTTTTTTAGTGATTTAATTCCCTTCTCCGTGGAAACTTTGAAAAAAGAATTAAATACACTCTTATGATAAAATGGAAGTTATGTAAAAATAAGCTTTTTTAAAAAGCTTTTGACATCCTGCATATCATGTAGCAGCAGAGTGCCAGCCAAGGCAAGTAAAACGAGCCCAAACACGACGGGTCTATTTTGTTTAGTACAGGAGTTCCTATGGCCACCTTCCGACTACATCATCAGATCAGCTCCATGGTACCATATTATTGCATTGTCACGCGATATACACATACGTGCAAAATTTCAGCTCAATCGGAAACCGGGAAGTCGATCAAATTTAACTTGAAAGATTCCGTTACATACTAACATACATACTAATAACATACGTAGGAAGGTAATAAAAGCGTATTAAAAACAACCCTTTTCCTTGATTTGCCGTTTAATATTCCTTCAGAGAAAAGAACCGGCAGACAAACACACCCATTGTAAAACCCCAAGCTAAGCAAGTTACGCTGTTGTTATGGATGATTTACAACGGACCACTCTGCGGCCGATCCCAGACACCCATAACAAATAACAGAAAGTTCGTTTTCGAAATTTACCATGCCAGAAATCAAACCCGGAACCTTTGTGTTACAGCGAGTTTGGCCGGCTAAAACTCACACTCAATCACAGAGGCCGACATTTCAATTTTTTTTAATTCAATCAAGTTTGATTCCCGACCAGGGTAATTGGTATTTCAAAAATCTAATGATGTCAATGTCATTTTCCTCAAAATCGGCCTCGAGACTCCTTTGACTGTTTTTCGCTAAATTGTATATTTTAGAATTTGGTACTGAAAGCCCACTTGAAAAATTCAGCTGTATATACCTCATTTTTAATGGAGTATTTAGTTCGTGCTAGGGTTATGATATTATTATTTAAGTGAAAAAATATTTCTTGAGCTCTCGCTCTGGCGTCTGTCTACTGTACAGAAATAGAAAGAAATCTGTCTATCAAAGTACCGCATTCGTGCATCAGTGAAGAAAACATCAAAACAAAGACGTTTTCTTTATATGTTTTAAAAACAATATTTGTTTATGCAAAAGATCCAATTATAACCATAATATGCGCAAAAAATAACTATCACACTGATCCAAGGCGAATTGGCGGATTTCAAGCATTAGTAAGCTCGATATACTTTCGTCAAAGTGTTTTGAATGTCAGAATAGATCAGAAAAATGGTCGAAGCTGCGTATGCTTTCTACCAGGATTTGAACCCAAGTTATTTAAATGAATTTCGGGTTCTTTAGCCACTGAACCCCGTTTTTTATAACGAGGTGAATCTCTCTATGGCTCTATGGGATATACCCCACTGCTCGGGGACATATCAGCGGGACAGTGTAGGAGTCGTCAACTGTTTCGCTGGAATAATTAATAAACATCCCAGTCCTCATCCTGTCGTCATAAGCCGGGCCCACAGGAACTAGCTAGCCACTATAATGACATATAAACAATTTTCGAAATATTAATATCTACTAGTAAGACTTTTGTAATTATTTATTTATTATTATAAATAATATAGAATTAATTCGTTTTTGTCTTTGAAGTAGGCCTTCTTGAATTAAATATGTTTATAAAACTACAAAAACAAATTACCAGTGCAATACCAATAAGCAAATGGTGTTAAAAACTTGGGGTCGTAAATATTTACCATTAATTAAAGCTACAAACTCGCGACACTGGCAGAAGGATGCGGATTACAGTGCAGTTAATTGACTTTTGACTTTGAAGTGTCGATCAAAGTTATGGGATGGAGTCTAAGCCCGTTTGCAATCCCAAAGTTTTCTCGTTTGCATCGCCAAGGCATGGAAAGGCTTTAGCCGCCGCACTGAACACTCGAACAGCTACCTCAGCTTTTACAGTTGACTGTTGATGAGATTCTCTGATTGCAATTAATTCCTTTAGCAATTCAATTTTTTTTATAGATACTTTCAGAAGTTTCACATAATTCAAAGTTGAAATTTCTAATGTCTAGTTTACTCCTTATTTTAACTATATACTAAACAATAGTTTTTAAATTAGATATTCTTGTAAGGAAATAATATTAATGGATAATGTTAAAACGTTTTTTTCGGTAAAGTATTTTACTTGTATAATTAATTTAGTTAAAAACGAGACGAGAAGAGTATCCGAAATTAAATTAATTTCTACTTAACCTGGAAATTCATAATTTACTTATAATATTATTGAGGCTTTTTGAAGTAGCTCTTACTTTTACACTTAGTTAGTGGTATTTCGTATAATATATGAACAATAATTTATATTGATAAAATAATTTTGGAAATTATAGGTACTTACGAGTATTACATAACACAGTTTTAGTTATGTAAGCATCACTCTATTATCATCAATCGTTTGTTATCTGTCTTTGTCATCAGTTACTTTTCCCAGAAACTACTGAGTAAAATTGATATGAAAGTTGTAGTCTGTACGCCGCTATAAGGTTATGTAGTCAAAATTGCGAAACTAATAAAGATTAGGTTAGGGGTATCTGCCAAACATGTAAAAAAATTCCTCCAATAACTAAGGGTTGGAGGATTTTTTAGTATACATACATAGCCGTGTGGGGTGACGGGATCATATTTTGTATATAATTTATATACATATGTGTATATTTAATTTATACAATTTTCTAATTTTACAATAAAAAATAGAAAAGTGATGATTTTTTTACTTGACTTATCAAAACTGCAGAGAAGCAAATCATGAATAACAATTCAAGTGCAAGAATTTTCTTAAGTTTTTATATGAATATAATAATGAAAACTACTTTTAAACTTTTAAAAGTAGTCGAAACGTTGAAATAAAAATCAACTAAAATGCCGCTCTTAAACCGTTACAACGTTGTTTTAATTACAAGTGAAAAAATAACATAGGTACTGTTTTTAACAAGATTACTTGAGTTAAACGTTAAATAAAGGCCATGGGCGCTAAACACCTTTACAGATGAATCCTTCATTTGTACGTGGACTGACATGAAAATGACCGATTGATTTATAATAATCTTTGATACTCGTGTAGGAACCCATTACAATAATCAAAGCGATAATTTATTACATGAATGGACGTAACGGATTACATACATATAGAACATCAATTAACTCTACCAACCCGCAAATGAACAGAATGGTAAATTACAGGTATCAACGATACATCTTACTTAATATTATAAATGTCAGAGATTCTATGCATATACACACAGTAGTTAATTTTCGAGTTGCTGTAATAAGCACGCAATGTATTGCTATGCACTTGTATTTAAAAAATTATAATCTTGGTAAAATTGATTCAAAATATGCTCATACTCGTATGCTTGGTAAGATAGAGCAAAGTCTGTAGGGTTAATTATTTTTAAGTAAAAAAATAGCTTTTGAGTGGCACATGTCAACTGTTTATTGAAATGTGACTGTTGAAGCTACCACAAGAACTTCGTTGTTTAGCGTTAGTCAAAGACTTACAATGTGGCTGAGATACAATGAGATGAAAGACCCTCAATACGGCGTTTATAATGCTTTAAGATCTATTTGCTTCAAGATTGCTAAAACCATAACTTTGATATCTAAAACCCGACAAAGAACATAGACTTATGTTAAAGAAATACATGTACCCTGTTTTTCCTTGAAGATAATTTTGGTATCTCACATACCACGTTCCTACACTCAATCACACGATTAAGTGATATGTTACCTACATTTGTATGTTTAAATGATTTTTTAAGTTAATAGACACCTATAGTTACATTATAAAGCAGAAAACGACTTAAATTAACCATACAGACAAAGTATTTAACTAAAACTTCTAATTCATGCAGGAATGGAGAAAGAATACAATTTTTTGCGGCCGTGCGGCCTGTTAGAGTCGAAGGGGTAGGGCATTTGCCCGTCTGGATGGCTACCACCCCTGGTCTAGAGTATACCACCATAACAGCCTTGAGTTGTTCCGGAATTCGTGGTCTGGTTCCCGTCTCCCTGTAGAGACCAGCAGCACTTTAAGTAACACCTTTGGTGTTACAAATGTCCATAGGCGATGGTAACCGCTTTCCATCAGGTGAACCGCCTGCCTGTCTGCTGAACTCATGCAATATTCTTTTTTTTATATTTCGTAAGAAAAACAAGGTTATTATCAAACATTGATATTTTAATTCACTGAAGCTATATCACAACATTGTTAATGCTCAGGTAAATCTGATAGTAAAAAATAGTAATTCAAAACTGCCAACATAAAAACGAAAGCGCTGCTGCGATTTACCTTTATCCTGGCAATATAATAAATTAATTGTACTGCCACTAAAGATTATTAAGTACTATGACTATCATCAACTGCTATAGTATAACATCAATATTGTCAAGAGGAATAAATAACACTCTGTAAAAATATTTTTGAATTTAACATCACACAGAGAAGCTTCAAAAGCGTTGCGCGAATTTTACGAAGCGTTTAATGCGGAACTAAAATAAATAGTCGATTGTTTATCATTAATCTGCTTCAAGGTTCAGTAGCTTTTTTGGCAATAGTGGAACTTTTAATGTCTTCACCATGCCCGACCGGTCTGACTTTGTATGCTATACTCATTTATAATCTATACTTGTGAATTTCATAGAAATGAGGAAAGAGATAAGTCAATAAGCGGTGAGATAAGTGATTAAGTAGTGATGGTGGTGGTTCCAATATCGTAAAACTTGTGTCCAGTGCTGAAATTTGTTAATAATAAGGTGGAGAATTCTCAAAAAAATTAGATAGATAACATTTTATTGCTCACCAAATATACAATTTCAAAAATACGCAATTACTATATTGCCATGGTAGAAACAATAGGCGACATTGTCGCTTAAAGGAATCTCTTCCAGGCAACCTAACTTAAGGAATAGTTTAACCTAATCTGGCGATGTAGGTGATGCAGATTATTAGGTATATCATAAATAAACATACTTAAACTACAAATTTTATAAATTAAATACATAAAAATACAAATATATACATATATATTAAATAGTCTATAGTATAAGATTATAATTATTAGGCATGTTTAATTAAAATTTGTTTATGCAACATAAAAAAATAACTTCAATTAAAATAGTTTTAAACAACATCCGTTGAGTAAGCTTAGCGATATGAAGTGATTTTGAATAAAGGTCTTATGTGGTTCCGTAGCGAAATGACTTGTCCAATTTTATATATAGGTATTTATACATATTTAATAAAAGGTCGGTATCTGTTGCAATAATATCTATGTGAGTTTATGCACATATAAATATGTGGTATGTTTTGTTCTCTAGATTAGGTTGAGTAAGCGAAGAGGATATATAACGACAAGAAACGGTGGCTGATTAAGTGGAAGAGCTCTGGAGTGAAGAATGGGCATCTTTCGCAAATGCTGAGGATAAAGGAGTCTTCATCCTGAGGGGAGCAACGATTGGCTAAGAACAGATGCAACCATACGTTGATGTTTATATTTTGTTTATGTTTTATTTTATTAAGAGCTGTGCCCGTGACTTAGTTTATGCGAGTTAGACTTCTTGGTCATAGTGTTTATCTATTCGTATATATGATGTAGTGACATTAGTAGAAAAATCCGTATTCCTGACTCGGACGTTTACATAAGAAGATCCTAAGTAGGTAGGCTGATTCTATAGGCCTCGTCCATAACAAGCGTGATATAAAACATTTATATTTCGTACCTTTTAAACTATAATTTAACAATCTTATTTTATTCTTTATACATCTTTGTATATTTTTTTGATTTTAAAAGTACTAAGAGACGGTTACATAAATAGAAAAATTTTGTTCCAAAAAAATAGGATAATTTCTACGAGATAACCATTCGAAGTCTATACAAGTAAATAACCAATGATCATCACATTTGTGATAGATACAATATACATGTATATTGTATATGTATCTATAACGGATATGAATATAGGATACTTTTATCTTATCTTATACTAATATATAAAGCTAAAGAGTTTGTTTGTTTGCTTGAATGCGCTAATCTCAGGAACTACTGGTCTGATTTGAAAAATTCTTTCAATGTTAGATAGCCCATTTATTGAGAAAGGCTATAATTCATCACGCTAAGACCAATACGAGCGAAGCATCAATGAAGAAAGGTTGAAAATCGGGGGTTTTTAACTCACTTTTTAATGGGCTAGTTTGTCATTTATAATGGAATAGTTTCCTACGGTGTACGAATCCAAAGATTGCTATTACTTATGGACAGTAATTATGAATATACAATGAATAGCGTTATTTATCTTAAATGAAAGAAGGCAAGCATCTTTTGTTAAAATATTATTCTTTGCAACCAATTTAATATACGTAAATAGGGAAACAAGACGAAGCTTTTATTTAACCAACAGGAAATTAAGTCCTTTGATAAGCTTCGAGTGCTACATAATTACCCGACCTAAACTTTTCCTTTACAATTAAAGTTACATTTAATGTACCCTTAATTGTTAAGGTTAAGTCGTCATTTATGTAAATGTCTGGATGCGGAGAAAAAACCATCTAGGGGCAATAACGTCGCTTTTATTTTATTACACCCTTAAATTCCTAAATAAAAACTTAATTTGACATAGTATGAATGGTATTTTTATTCACCAATCGTCCGCCTTAAACTTTCCAGCGAGAGCCGTTTCTTACGAGTTATGAGAGCAACGAGGGGAATATTGGAATTTATTTTTATGAAGCCCGATCCCCGACCGAGTTAATCTGTTAATATTGAACATTTTCCCCACAAGAGTAAACGACCCCCTGGTCTCCGGCAGAGACGGATGTCGGGGTGTGCTTGATTTGGCCTGAAACCTATTTAATGTAACACTGCGTGTTCATCTACTATATTCACATGTATCTAATTACTGTAGCTTTTCATTTGGCATTGCTCGCGTTCTTTAAAACCATTTTTTTTCAAAAATAAATATTTTTCCCAGCTTAAGACATTTTATTTTATGTAAAGAAGTCTTGAAAGCTTAGTGACAAAGACACCCCCGCATCTGAATTTGATTCCTAGCCGGAAAACAGGTATCACTTAGGTAATTCCTCTGCCCTGATTCTTACTGTGAAACAAACTCATCGTGAAGAAGTCTGCTAGCTGAAATTACTCATATGTTAAGTACGCCTATTTCTGGACAAGCGTGGATGTTATACTATCCATTCCTCTTAAAAAGGAAGGAGTGAGTCCTGTAGTGACCAGCTAATAGTCTAACGTTAAATATCATACTAAAAATATTGTTATGAGATTAGCGGGAAACGAATTAAAATGCCATTAGAATTATTATAGAGTTCATTAGAACTATACAAACACGTTTAACACAGGTACAAATATAACCGAACACAAGAAATTCAAACGTAATGAAGAAGGTCGTAATTCAATAAAACGCGCAGTCCGTCACTATTAGATTCTCGTATGTACACACGTCACGCCCATTTCGTAGATGTAGCTTGACGGTCCCCTCTCTCCATCAGGGCTACGTTTTATACTCCACAAATGCAAAAGAATCCGCCACACCTGGCTATGATGCTAATGAGCGAGTATAATAGGACAATAGGCTATACTCCATAGTAATTAGAAACGTATGCCAATAATTAAGTCAACAAAAGCAGACGATCATAAAAGGATTACAATCAGTTCAAATGCCGACAGGTAATAAAATGTGCTTTTACAGTTTGTACGTGGAATTTGTCTTTGTCGGTGCCTAGGTTGTAACAATATTATTATTATACTGGTAACCGGTTCCAGTAAAAACTAGAGTTGTCATAGTGGCGGACGATACGCGTGCCAATGATGGAGTAAGCATGCCGAAGATTCGGTGAAGTGAAGAAGAAAAAATAGGCAGGCAGGCCCCGGTTTCTGGCAGACCGTTTCAAACGCGGAAGATATTATTTCTCTGGAACTATCCGCTTTTTCAGAAGAAAAGTACCATACCAAGTAACATTCCGGAAATTAAAATTTATTCACATTAAAATGTTAGATGTGATGTTAGTAAGAATTAATGTTAAAATATTGGTTTACGAAAGTAAATATTATCCTAGGCCCCTAGCTACGTATTCAAACTATGTATAACCAACGACCATAAATAAACTTTGAGTTTGTTTATGCTAAATAATAGCGTCAAGCGCCTGGAATTGTTTCTATGAAAATTTTGTTTCTTGGTACTTACAGATATAATGGAATAAGTAGTATAATAACCAACAATTGATTTTAAAAATACCTTGTATTTATATTTTAACATATTTGTGAATTGTAATATTTACATGAATATTCATTTTAGTATTGATCTTGTGTTAATGTAGAGCAGCATAAAATAATATAGATAGATAGATTGACAACACTTTATTGTACACCAAAACATAGATAAACAGAAATAGAAAATACAAGAGATGGTACAACGGGCGGCCTTATCGCTAAAAGCCAAAAAGCGATCTCTTCCAGGCAACCCTTGGCAGGAAATAATGGATTTTGATATTGACGGTGGTGCAATTTATAAATAATGATAAATGATACTCGTAAGTGTACACAATACATATAGGTAGTTCCTTAAGGTAAGGAGGACTAGTGGGTACAAACAATATACTGTAGAGTGGGAATATGAGTATTCCGGCGAAAGTTAATGGGTAGCAACCTGAGTTTTCTTAGGAAATTCAGGGACATGGGACGTGGTCATATTTACGTAACCGAAATATGAACCTTATACAGAAGTTTTGAGGGCGCTCAAGTTTATTGAGTTGTTCCTGAGTTATGTCCAGATAGCTGGCATCAGCATAATCAAGAATGGGGAGTGATGGGGATTCCGCAAGCTTGACTTTGGTGGCAGCGGGTAATAAGTCTATATATAGGTATATTAATAATTATAATGATGACACAATATAGTTGATACAAAGTCCCACAAATATGAAAGATATTTTAATCTGTCCAATAAGGAGGGAATCGCAATCAACTCCTCAATGGGCCTCCCCAGGTTTGTGCCACATATCCCAGGTTCAGGTCAAAGAAGGCAATAGATATTCATACTCATTTATAGATGTGAAAGTGACTGAGTGTTTGTATTATTATTGTCAAGAAATTGTGTATTGTACTAGCGATATGTATAATCTACACGTGCGAGAACGAATCGCGATGGACGACGATGATAAAAAATCACGTCAATACCCGAAAATTGCATTTTTAGTTCTCATTGCAATTGGATCAGAAATTAACGCAAACCACCTGAAATTTGTTATTGTTTTAATGTCTTTTCTTTCACCTTTTTCCAAGTACTTAGAGTCAGCGCAATATGGCTTTCCCGTCCATACTTCTCTATTTTGACATACGTCCTCTGCCAAAAAGCAAAAATATCATATCCTTCACACAATTCATGCATCTCTTTTTATCTATAATATTATAAAACTCTACACAGGCCGTGTCCGTACATTGAAGCTATTAAAAAAAAAACAACTGGAAGAGACTATATAAACGACGGAGAACACGATGCATTTTTTTTATTATTTCTTGTCAGTTTGTTCGGGATTCACGTAAAAACTACTGGGCCGATTTCTATGCGGTTCTCGCTGGTCGACTTCGCCGCTGGATCCTTACTTAAAATCTTTGCTACTTTGTATCCTGGGATTTTCGCGGGAATATCAAGTTCAGCATGGACGAAGTCGCGGGCATATCCTAGTGTAATTCATAAGAATAATTAAATGGTATCTTTGCTGTTATTGAAGCATAATTTACAAAATTACTACCTCAAACTAACATATAGGATTTTAAGTAAAAAGTTTTGTCAAAATCTCACTACTCTGACTGCTCGATTATTTCCTCCAAATCAAGCTCGCTATCGAATAAGCCGACAAGGCAATAGAACCGATTGTACCATGAACTCCATACGTATTGCACAGAAATAAAAAGCGGGTATATGTTAATAGAACCGCTTCTTTGGCTGGTGAAACGGTCCCATAAAGGACTTTTCCGGCGAAGTGGCCGGGATTGGAAGATTTTCCTTTGTTCGCTCCGTGGTCGTTTCACGTGAAGGTACCGTTGCGCGCAGTATGCCGGATGTTAGTAGAGGGTTACGTCCGATCGTAGCGGACAGTGGCTAAGTGCTCTGTCTGGGCTCGCTTACCCGTGATGGATTGCGCGGCCGTTCCTCTATTACTGTCCTATTTACTCTTAACCCTTTATTGCAGAAATACATTGATTAAATTTTGGTCCTTGTAAATTGGAATTTGGTCATTCATCGGAATGAAGAGTTCAGTTCCATGATAAGCTAGAAGGAAATTTAAAAAATAATCTTTCTGATATTCAGGGCCGTTTGCATAACGTTCCTTAAATTTATTTTAGAAACACGCATTTAACACCCTTAAATATGATTAGCGTCTTGCACAACGCAAAATTTGCCGCTAAAGATGTTTAAAGAACTGTCAATACCTTTTACCTTTTGTGTTTGTTTTACCTTTTGTGTAAAACGTATTTAGGCAGTTTAATATAATTAACTAATTTTATTTAAAAGCGATCGTTATGCAAGTAGCCCTCAGTCTAATTTGGGTGTCATCTGGCATGCAAGTGTTTATTTGCTGATATAAAAATACTGGGGAAAGTAATATACATAAAAAATAAACCTTTTATTCGATCCATAAATAATTGAAAATTTGCCTTAACAGTTATTATGTGGAGGCTATATATTAAATTATAGAATTTAGTGGCGTAGTCCTTCAAAAAAGACATAACTATAAAATAATTATGACGCATAAAACTAGCTTAAACTTGTAAGTTTCCTTAAGACCTATGACCCTAGCAAAACTTTATGCAACCAATCCATTAGCATCTCTTCCTTTATACCATAAAATACTAACCGCCTTATCCAAAAAAGTTATACAGTGTTTACAGGCTCTTTAAAAAATCTTTATGTAAATGTTATTCATAATTGCACTCTGAATGCGAATAAAAAACTCAAGTGGTTGCCAATTTGATTTCGCCAGAATACTCACATAAGTGCTTTGTTTTCTCTATAGTATTTAATTTGTTCCAAGTATTCCTGATTATCTATAAGAACGCTTTGAATTCCTTTCTTGTTCGCATAATTTACGCCCTTCCACTACACTTAGATTGAACACCCTTGCGCATAATTCAACTTTCGACAACAACTATTTTACTGTCAAGGCTATACAGCTCTGGAACGCGCTGTCTGTTTCTATTAGACAAACAAAATAGCTACCGATATTTAAAACAATGAACAGAAAATATTACGTGTTGCTGGAATTACGTATTTAAATATTTGTACTCATATGGTATATATGTATACAAAGTAAATATCTATTTAATATATCAAAGTTCTGCATAGATATCATATAAGTAGGTATTTATTATTAAAATATTAGTAATTGTACTTGAGGTTACGCATATCTCAATCGCCATTATCATCTCTGATGTTATCTAGAAGAGATCGCTTTTTAGCGATATGACCGCCCTTTGTGCATAACTAGATAAGTTTTAGTCCGTAACTTACAGACATTTTGGTATCGGTTTATATCTATATATCTATAAATCACATTCCTTTTAACCATGGAGCTTTATAATATATCTATATTTTTAACTCTTTTTAACAAATATCAAGAAGATAACTTTACTTTGCAAGTTCTTAAATGTTAATACTGAACAATATTGTCTTTAACTAGTTCGTTTAGGTACATAGACATATTGTCTGTACTATTTACACGTGCAAGGCAACAATTTCCCAAGCGGCACCATCAAGGGATCAAGGAAAACTCTGTTTAGAAAACACTGTTCAAGTGACAATGACACAATTACCCATATATGTCTTCTGTACCTATTTTGTTTATATACGTAGCTACTAAACATAATTTTTGCCTCAGACGTGCACAATGTGTTTTTCTTATGGATAAAATTAGAAATGAGGATATCCCTAGGAGAACCAAGGTAACCGACATAGCTCGCAAAATTAGCAAGTTGAAGTGGCAGTGTGCCGGTCACGTCTGCCGCAGGACCGATGGCCGATGGAGCAGACGAGTCCTGGACTGGCTCCAGAAACGTAGTGTCGGGCGCCCTTTAACCCGATGGACCGACGACCTGTGCCAGGTCGCCGATATGCGGTGGATGAGGAAGTCAGAGGACAGGTATGAGTGACGCCGACTAGGAGATACCTACGTCTGCAATAGTGGATTGCGAATGGCTGACGCGCACGTGCACAATTTTTATTTTATTCGAATCAGGCAGAGCATCCAGCTCTTCGAAAGTGGTTAGCGACGGCTATAAAGGATTGCAACACTAGGGTCAAAACAACGCGCTGACAGCCTTTACGGTAGGACGGGGGATGAGATAGAGGGATCAGACAGGAAAAATGGTATAGAGAGGATAGGATAGGAAAAATTGGATTGGATATACAAATTAATATTAGGTAAATCATAAATTGTTCCACATCTATTCATCATATCCATGGGCCTATAGACGTAACCTTAATCTTTTTGGAAACGTAAATATATATATTCATGATAAAAATTATAATATTGTTACGAGCGCGCGGGGGTACGCTGTTATGGATTGGAAGAAAACACCAATTTTTTACTAAACGCTTTTATTGACTTACTCAGCCGCACACAATACCTCTCTATAGGGTTGCCCTTTACGCACGACCAACGATGCACAGTCCCGACGACAAGGTGTCTCGCTTACAGTACCGTCGCTGATATTGCTTAGACCAGCTCCTGGTTCCGCAGTGCTCACCACCGATATTGCCGCGTGTAGCTCGCTTCCGGTTCGTCTCTCGAACTCCGCTACACTCCTCCTTCACTTAACTGACCACTCAACTTGTCACTAAAATCACCACTGTACTCGTCAGTGTCTTCTTTTAATCTCTTCTTCCAACTCTTTCGTATCGCACTGGTCGCTTCACTGTCTTGAATTGAACTTAATTCTAAACTGCCCAGTAGGCGCGCCTTACGCTGTTTATATAACCGGAAGAATTTTCTAGAACCCATCTATCTATCTCTTCCTTCCCGAACCTTCTGTTCGGGAACTTTCGTATAAACGAAAGATGTATAACCATCTATCCCTTCCTAACATCTATGTATCTCTGTCTTTCGTTCTTCGATCAACAACGAAGCTTTCGTTCATCGTCTATCCCTTTCTAAATATATCCGTCCTTGTCTTTCCTTCTAGAATGTTCTAGTTTTTTCTAAAAGTTCTAAAACTAACTAGTTTCCACCATCATTCGCCACAATATCTAACCTAATATATTTTGCAAATATCGAAACAAACTGAAGTTCTTCGGCACTGTTATATCTACATTATAATTTGGAGGCAATTAATATTCCATAAACGAAAATTTCATTGCCGTACATGCTTGTTTACATGTCGTTTGCGAAAGCAGGCAGTGACCGTACAGAAAATTTATTTAAGTTAACCAACATGTATGTAAGCAATTCAATATATTTTTGTAAATTGTAGAAGTGCGTTTTTCTCAGTACTTAAGTGAAATTACATATGTAGATATGTATCGAGGGCCTCATTACAAATTGGCGTATACTCAAAAATGGCACATTTTTATTGTTTACTAAAATCTATACACTTTAGAAAGTCTTACCAGTGTGCAATTGCACCTAAATAAAAGGGTATTCCAAATTTCAGCCTTACACAATCAACTAGTGTTGTTTCATTCACAAAATATTGTGAATGTTAACTAGTTAAATAAAATAAACCCGCAGTTGTACACAAGGAACAATAGTTGTTTGTTTGCACGCCCATTTCTTACACACACACACACACACACACGCACACACACGCACGCACGCACGCACACACACACACACACGCACGCATAAACGCCTAAAATTTTCTTACGTTTTCCTCTAATGCTCTAAACTTGATAATACATACTTTAGAAGCCTTTTTGTATTGAACTGAAACATATTCAAGATTACAAAACAGCGGAGAATATTTAACGTGAAATGTAAACTTCCTGTTTTTAAAATTCAGCCTACTCCTCGTCGGTCGTTTGTAAAATATTTACACAGTAGACGTATAAATTTTTCAATTACTGACTTTGTTGATATGGTAATTTTCTCCGGGCATTTTTAGGCTTACTTAAGATTAAAAATTATCTTGTTTTTACGAGTATATTTAACGAAGACTCAAAGAATAACTACAGCAATTAATAAATACACAACAAAACTACTAACATGTTTTGTGTATTAATATTTATACAAAATTCTTTATACAACAAAAATCTTAATACTGTAATATAGAGTACAATAGCTTGCTTAAAGAAATCTCTTCCAGGCAACCTTTATTATTATATGTACCTAAAAGTAACTTTGTTCAGATGTCGACTAAATTTTGGTGTTGTTAATAAAGATTCGAAGAAACTAGAAACTCAATCGTTGTCTGGAAAGATAGCTTTAAGCGATAAAGCCGCCCACTATTTATGCGTTTTTAGTTTTTAATTGAAGACGTGAGTGGATGAAGGTGATATGACGCATATTCGGTTTTTTTGCTTTTTTTGCGTAGATGAATGTTATAAGTCGATACCAAATGACTACAGACCTTAGACCATAGATATAAGGCATATTTAAAAAATAAAAAGTTGCTAAAGGTGTTAAGTTCAGTTCAGTTTCAAATAAAAGTAAAACTTTTATCTCGATTTACTCAGAATTGGAATTATGCGACTTGTCACCTTCATCCACTCATGTCTTCAATTGTATTTTACTCAAGCTTTTACCGGTGGTGAATAAAGAGTTACATCTATATCTCGAAGTTCAAAGAGTTTTTGCAATTCATTTGAGAATATATTTTTTTTATTAACAACTCTACAGACTCTAGTTCCGTACTCTTTTTTTACTATTAAATTTAAGAAGAGTTAGAGTGTATCTGTTACATGCTGGTGTTGTAAAGAAGTGCATGTGCAGTGTGTGCCTTATGTCTAGGGACAAAACAATCCACAGCCAGGTGGTAGGGTATCTGCACCACTGGATGGCTACTACCCCTAGTCAAAAGTATGCCGCCATAACAATGTTGTGTTCCGCCGAGTGGCCAGGGTCCAGTCTCCCTTAAAAGAGCAGCAGCGCATTTGTAGCACTTTTGGTGTTGCAAATGTCTATAGGCAATGGTACCCTTTCCATTAAGTGGGTTATCTGCCTGTCTACTGGACTCCTCCAAAAATAAAAAAACGAAGTCGATAAATTTGGCAATCAAACACACACATCACATTATATATCTACTCTAAACAAATTACGTTGGCATTATGGGTAAGGTACAAGCGTTAACTTTTATTTCAATTCCAGACAATAACACTTTCTGACAAAAGAATTGAATCTGTTGGTATATTTGTATAATAAAATTAATTGTTTTCCTGTATATAACTTTCTCTACAGTATGTCCGCATTAAAGATTTTTCAAAGTAAGACCAGGGAGTCAATGTACTTAGGCTGGTGTGCACCGACTTTTAACCGGTTGTTAAAGTAAATTAATCGCTAAAAATGTATACATAAACAGTGATTATTCTATTTTAACCGCTGGTTAAATGTCAGTGCACACCAGCATAACTTGTTTAGCCTACAAATCAAATCAAATCATTTATTTGCTTAAAAACATGGTTTTTAAAACACCACATGCCAATATGTTACTCTTTCAAGAATGCAAATAATGTAAGTAGTTGTAACTACCCTCAACTTGTTTATTTTGATTATATAATTTTAATTTTGGTTATTATTATTCAATGGGGGCCTAATCTACTATGTCATCGTTCCGCAACATGTTGTAGTTTAAAGAGAAGAAGCGGCACAAGAAAGTACTCAGCACCATGCCTAACTGGAATGATTTTATATAAATTTAAATGGGTGGTAAAAAAGAGAAAATAATCAATCAAGTTAGGGTGTGTTCCGGTGCATGCAGAAAGAGCTCACAGTGTCCCGAGGTTCTAGGTGTAAAAAACAACAAAAAAATGGGGGTGGGCTAAACGATAACTTTAACATTACTCATTAACACTCGACTTCTTTGTCTTCCGTGATAATGGCTACTGAAAAATGGCCGAACCGTCGTAATAAAAATCAAATAAAATACCGCGCTTAAAACCATTAAAACGAAGTTTAATTCTGTGTACTAGTCGCTAACATTTAAGAAAATACATTATAATATATGCCTAAATAACTATACAGATTGGCTCCCTTGGGAATGGTTACAAAATGCACGGCTTGATAGAAATAGGTTACAGTCTGAATAGACTGAAGTTAACGTTTAAATCGCATAAACGGAGCACCAAATGGACACAATGCAAATTTTCACTGACGTCCGGATTACGTTGACGGTTTTAACTCAACGAACAACGTACGAATATATTCTGACGCGCTGCTCATTCATAGGTTAATTGCATTGAAATGTAAATATTATATAAACTTTCAAAATTGTTTTTGGAATAGTTACTTAAGAACATTTTACGTTAATTTTGTAATTTATTATAAAGTTGTTCTTATACAATCAATAAGGTAGTTGACGGTCAAATCAATCATTTTTTATTATCTTTCGTAAGGTAAATGTACTTATAAAAGAACCTTTATTGTCTCACTTCGTTGTCTATATGTTTTCCATTGCAGATAATTGTCATGATCTTCTAATAAAGCTAAGAGTTATACATAAATAGTCACGTTTATAGAAGTTTCCAGTCTACAATTTTTTGTATCAACTTAGTGAAAATATTCTTCTTGTATATAACGAAAGTGCTTGCAATAGAAAAACGAGATTTAAAAATTCTTAAATATTATTAAGAGAGGTATATATGATAAACAGAAATTGAGAACTTTATTTATCTTAAAACTGATAATGTATATGAATGTTTTTTATTATATTTTTAAATAATTATTTACTTCGTGTTATCATAGCAAAAAATAGAAACACTGTTGGAAATTGTTGTAGTTCGATATCAAAAGAGAATTGGCTATGTAAATATTTGATAAATAAAAAAAGTATAAATGTCACATTTAAAATGGAACAAAATAAATTGTCACACTCCAATCCTAGCTTCCACTAAAACAAGTCGTTTTATTTTACTTTAGAAATGTTCAAATTAATTGTCGTGGTTCAATCTCATAGTGTGTTTGTTTTATGGTTCACAACGCTCAACATGACATGACAACGCTCAGGGTGCTCCTTCAATTGCTCCACATGCCGACCATGGTCATTCATTATGGTCGCCGCGAAAACAGCACAAATTACGTTATTATTTTCGATCACGCAGCGCTCACAACTACCAATGTCAAGAGGTGGATCGAAGTGGGGGTAGACCACAGAACATTAATTATCTCTATCAAAGGCGCGAATTTTAAATCAACCCTACTGCAACCAATGACATTTGTGTTCTTGAGCTTGAGTTTTTGAGCGTTGTGAGCTGCAACAGGAACGCACCCTATGTTTACAATCTGAATGTGTCAAAATGACAAATGACGTCACGTTTCACTTGATCTATAGCGTTGCGTTTTTAAATATCCTGCGCCTTTTAAATACTTTTTGAAGTGAAACTTCTATATAGACGAGGGGTCTGACGATTTTTCGCTCACGAAAAAGCGTCACGGCCGTGTGTACTAAAACTTACATTTTTAAACTCGTGATATCTTTCGAATGGAATGTCCGAATTGAATAATTCAAAAAGTTATATAAAGGTATTGAAGCAGTCTTGAATATGAAGTAATTTATTTTGATAAGGATGAATACCAAGATACAAATAAAGAGCCTTTTCTAGCGGCGGCATTTTAATTCAATTTTTAAAATAAAAGAACACTTATTGTGGCATAACTATAATAGTTAGACATATGCTATCGCGACACTTTTTGTGAATAATTATGTGTTCTGCAAAGTCGTAGTACATTATTTTATTCTATCAATAGTTTTCGCAGCGCACACGATTTTAGGTATTTTTTTACACCTACGCTAAAACTCCAAAATGTAGCCCATTTTGGAGTTTTAGTAAAGATCCCTATGTCACCCGGGGAGATAGTGTAGCCTGCCAACAGTGAAAGGATTTTCTAAATCGGTTGAGTAGTTTCGGAGCCTCTTTAATGTAAACAAATAATCTTTCCTCTTTATAAAATTAGTATAGATATTCATATATATTTTTTATAAAACTAATTAGATATTTGCATATTAAATATTAATAAATAAATAGAGAGTCTGTTAAGGAAACAAATTAACAACAAGAAAACTTTGCCAACGGTTCAGTTTTTCGAAAGTCACAACAAAAGTGAACGACAACGAACGACAAAACTGTTGACGCAAAACTGGTCGGTGCGTGTGTAGCGTATTACACCATTAAAATGTACCTAACCTACCCAAATCATAATTTGCAGTAAACCTGCGAAAAATCTAATGTGTGCTGGGACACATATTCTTCTTCTTCTTCTTTTTTAAGGTATTATGGCTCGGGACACATATTAGAAGTGAAACTTCAACTGACAAGTGACAAAATGAATCGCAACAAAATTTTAACTTGAAGTTTTACAGGCAGATTTTCAAATTGAACAATTACATTAACAATCCACCCGTAACACTTCAAGTTGAAATTTTGTTGCTATTCATTTTGTCACTTGTTGTTCATTAAAACCTGTCAATTAAAGCTATTAAATAAAAAACAACGTTAGGCATGTAATTCTACAGCAATAAAGAATTATATATACGAAAATGACTCGTATTTGAAATACATACATATTTCCCTATTATTTTAATTATGTGATAATTAAAATTTATTATTTCCAACGTTGAATTGACGAAGACGTTTGTAAAGGAAATGCATGCCTGAGTCAAATCAATCAAAATCAAATAAAAATTAAAACCGTTAAAACGTATTTTTATAAAGTAATTAAAAATATTTTTATGATGATGTTTTAAACATAACATGATAAGGAGGTATTCGAAGGTTGACTTTTAAAATGTTAATCGTTATCGATTTTTTAATAAAATTATGTAGGGGTAATATCCCTATATATATATATATATATATATATATATATATATATATATATATATATAAGTACTGAATTGTAGTAAATGTAAAGTAAATTGAATTTATTAAACGTGTGCTGAAGTTTTAAATTGGTTATGAGTTAAATGTTTGTCTATCTAATTCAGGATTAATATGTCAATCAGTCAGTCAGTACTTATGTAATATCCCTACAATTATATCATACTCTCAACAGGGCTTTAAGGCTAATCCATATATTTAAAAATACACCAAAACAAAGACGAAGTCCAGCTTATAATTTAGTTCATATATATAAAGTTAAAACGACTCTGTCTTAAGCTAATTTGGAGACTCCCTTAAGCTAAGTTTCATTCCGGCATGGTACTTTGTAACTGGTCTTTGTTTAACGGCAGGGAAACTACCTAAACTGCTTTCACTACGCATTTCTCGTTGAATTTGTCCGAAAATTAATCAAATAGATAATGTATTTTTGATCGTCTTCCTAAATCGTTTGAATTTATTAAAAGATTCTGTTTCATTATATTTCATGTAATATGATATACATAAAATACAGTCTGTTATAATAGGTATATTTGCTACTCAATAAAAAAAAATGCTATAAAATAAATATTCATTGGGGGTTAAATGCCAAATATTAAATGTCAGACAGTAATGTGTGGCGCCCGGTCTTGCGTCTTGGAGGCCTACGCGCAGCAATGGGCTGCGTATGACTGACTACGAAAATAATAATAAAAAAAGTAAATGTAAATAAATAAACTTAAAAAATAGTTTGTTGCGCTATTTATTTTTTATATGAAGATTGTTTTAAAAGCAGCGTGTCTTTCAAATAAAAACCAGGAAGTGCATGTATTTAAGAAACTAATACAGACAAAACCTAATTGTATTGTGAATTTTGAAAATGCTGTCTCAGTGATTTTTAGTGATTTTCAAAATGAGCAGAAAAAGTATTTTGAGGCATCTAGGTTTCAAATCTTTTGGGCAAAAACACACAATCCTAAGAATAATGCAGAAATATTACATTATCTGGCTTTTATTTTGAATCTATGTGTTCGTAATTACTTTTAGCTAATAATACTAGATTCATTGATCGAATAGCTTATTCACTCAGCTTCTGTTTACTCTTTTTAACATCGATACGACATATTTGTGGCGATATCGGACTTTTAATGAAAAAGGTTCCTTTTGTTTCTTCGAACAGTATTTTCTGTTCTTTCCGTCTTTGATCATTGATAGTTCAGGAAACAATGCATAAAAACCTAAAGAATACTTTTGGAAACTTGGATAAAATCTCAATTATAATTAATGACGGCTTTTTGAAAAACTATTTTTTGCTCACCAAAAATTTTGTACTTAAAAGTTGAAAAACGGGGTAACGGCTATTCATGATTATTTTAGAAAATCAACGACTATATTACAGATAGTGATAAAACGAAGCGTCAGATAATAAAACTACGTTTTAACGGTTTTAAGCGTGGCAATTTATTTGACTTCTATAATTCCGACGTTTCGACCACTTTCAAAGTGGTTTTATTATGTATACTATACCTACTCCCACGAAGACTTAAGAGAATACGAAGCGTTAGGTTCAAAATACCCACAAAAATTTGTAAACTTTCAACTGATTTTTTTTTGTTTTAAACAATGCATGTCTTTTGTTTTTTGTATTATTATTCCTTTCACTTTAGTATGTTTATGATTTTTTTTTGTTAGTTTAGGTCTATGGAGGGTAGAGGTAAGGAGAACCATCTCAGTATATTAAAAAGTGTCCACTGAAGGGCAGCAAATTAAGATGGCGCCATAATAGCAAGTGGAAAGTATTAAAAATAGCGCCACAAATAATTAGAGTAGGATACTAGATTAAAGAAGGAAATAAAGCCTTCCTCTTTGTCACCGCGCATTATACGAAAATGTAACTATTGCATGTCTCCTCATTGTGGAATTTTCAGATAATTTACTTAGTTATCTTAATTAATGAAATAGGTTTCAAAAATTCAATTGGTCAAAAATGTATATACATATATCTCAATACGAGAAAGTCTCAATACTTTTCCAAATTATAATTTTTAAATTTTGCAACTAAATTCATATCATTTCCTTTTCTACATTAGCGCTATTTTGACGAGTTTTCGAACCATAATTTGCTGTTTACAGGTGGACACTTTTTCAACTGATCCCCCCTACTAGATGGTCCTCCTTACCTCTACCCTCCATAGTATTAGGTACTTTAAAAATCAGGTTGGCTGCGACTTTTCTTTATGTTTTGCTGTGAAGTTGTCTACACTATATTGACTTAGTTTTTTTTTTTGTAATTGTAGCGAATTGAACAAGAAACTATAAAGTTTTAAATCTAAACAATTGAAGAATATAAGCTCATTTAGCCAAATAAATTACTTACCATTGTTGACGCACGATTGACTAACGGAAGTGCACAGACCTTGGTCCAGCCGGACATAAAAAGAGTAATCAAAAATGAACTATGGGAAACGCTCATACTATAGGTATGTTTGGCTCATATTCATGGTTTATTTTTTACACCAGAATTTTGTAAATGTTCTCAAGTTCCTGTTTGTAACCAGATTCTTAAGTCTTCTTATTTACACAGGTTATTTGTGCTTCTTTATCTTCTTTACATATTATAAAACAAAGTCACTTCCCACATCTGTTTGTCTGTATATCCGCTAAGTCTTCCTATATCGCGCAACGCATTTTTGAGCGACTTTCACCACTAAATTACATACATTGTCACTGACTGTTTATATAGTATATAAAAAATCAAATTAAGTTTTTAAAGAAGTAAAATAAACTTACTGCCTAGGATTCATATTAGCTTTTAACGTAAAGATTAATATTGCACAATAATCGTTAGTTTTTATGGTAATTTTTAGTTAGCGAGTTTTTTAGCACCGGATATATTTTTTTCGATTCGTATGCCAGTGCGGGTAAATATTTCGGCCTTGCCCGGCCTTGGTCCTATAACGCGCACAATCCTCATAGCAAACCCAGCGGCCAATTTTTGCCTCCTCGTGAGGTGAGTTTACTTGTCATCAATATTTTTTGCTCTTTTTGAAAGTCGCACCTCCATGGACCATTAAATAAAGCCACGATTCGTATGAAATCATCCATTTAAATCATTAGGTAATTACAGTAGTATATAATATGTCATGAAAAAAATATAGGTTACGAGTATTTAGCACCATATCATAAAATAAAGAGTGTCGAATCGAAACTTAATAGAGTAATCAGCCAAAATAAAGGTTGTCTCAATTAGATGGAGTTTTCTATGAAGCAACGCGATATTTAAACTGCTGATTATATACTCAAGCCCTACTTAAAAACCTGTTATAATTTTACTTTAAGCAGTTATACAGCTAGTTATAAAATAATTAAAGTCAGTCTATAAGCGATTGTTTGTCTATGCTCCCTGATAGTAAAAGAAATACGCCACCACGCCTATGTTTAAGATCGTTTAATAGAATTATATCTGTGATATCGAAATAGATAATATTTGAGAAACCTAAATCAATTTCTTATTGGCTTTAAAGGATCTTACAACTGGATATTATGCATAGCACGGCGTCAGTTCCCAAAAGAACACATCGAAACGTTTCTTAAGATCATGTTTTTTATAAGAAATGGCTATATAATATATAACAACAGCCCATAACTGTCCCACTGGTGGGCTCGGGCCTCCCACGGTAGGGAATGGACGGTATACCCTCCACGCTTGTCCAAGGCGGCTTGGCAGGTTTGACACATCGGTTATCTCGATGTGCAGGTTGCATCAAGATGTTTTCCTTCACCGTTGTTAGCACGTGGTAATTGTAACAATATGCACATTAGGTCAGAAAACAGCCTAAGTGGTGCATGCGTTCCGGCCAGGATCGAACCCGCGACCTTTGAGCTTAGGACGTGTGCGCTAGAAATGGCTATTCTACTCGAGTTCCGTATTATTTATAGAGTTATACTTTCTAATCCTTATATACTCTTATCTCTATCAGAGGTAGTATATTTCGAGATTTCTATATTTATAAACCTAAATTAACCTAAATTTTAATCTAAAGGAGCCTCTGCTAATATCAAGAATATATTAATCACGTGAGATAAATAATACAATTACTGTAATTTAATTACAATACATGTCTTTAGCGATAATTATCGAAGCATATCCATGAAAATCATATTAATTAAAAGCTAGTTTGGGATTTGTAATTATTATCGTTAACAGTGATTGCTCTTTAATCACTACACACTATTTAGGCAAAGCTTTGTAGGATTTTCTTTATACTGTTACAACCTAGGCCCGACAAAAAGAAATTCCACGTACAGATCTGTAGAAGCACATTTTATTTTCTGTCGGCATTTGACCTCATTGTAATCCTATTATGGTCGTCTTCTTTTGTTCACTTATTTATTGGTATACGTTTCTAGTGAAGAACGACCTATTGTCCTATTTTACTCGCTCATTAGCAACTTTAGCCAGGTGTTACAAGCTAATTCCAGCAAACTGTGGCGACGTTGCCGGGCGGGCACATTTGCATTTGTAGAGCATAGAACGACGGCCTGATGGAGAGAGGAGTCAGTTGAGCTTCGACTACGATACGGGTGTGACGTGAACATCCGGGAATCTAATAGTGACGGCCTTTGCGCGTTTTATTGAATTACGACCTTTTGCTTTACGTTTTCTCATGGGAGTGCGATACCTACACTGACACTAGCCAGGAAAACTGACTTTAGTTGGTAAGAACCCACTTCTTAAGATCAAAGGATTTCGTTGAAATCCTGTTATATTTTAAAAATTCTTCTGGGTGTGGACATAATTTTACTCTTTTGAGATGACTCTGTTAATCTGAGTATTCTACGGGTGCGCCCAATAACGACGATTCCTCTTCCTCTTGTTTAGCGCCAGTAAAAATCAATCGTTATGTACGATACGATCTACGATCGATACGAAATCAATACTTACTTTCACGACAGCGTTTGGACACGTACTGGCCGCATAAAATTCTGAATACAAGTAACCGGACGTTTGCGCTAATCTTACGAAATTCCAAATCTGAATTCCTGATGAGAAAACCTAATAAGGAAACCGAGCGTATGCAGCCAGCCTAAATCTCTTATCTTCTTAAAAACATAAACTAATTGAAATCTTATTCTGTTTGCGCTTGATTTCGTCACTCGCAACACGTTTCCAACGCGCTTTGACAGATTTCAAATTACAATTTCAATATTGCTCGGCAAATGTAGTGTAGGACGCATGCCGGCGATTGGGAGTTCATCCACACTTCCCAGGCACTTGGAAATCCTCTATTGCACTTGGCGCACGCTCTTTAATGCCGTATCTGTGCAAGTTATGGAATGAACTCCTCGCGCTACAATATGGAGCTCTTCAAAAAGGCGTAAACAGATACTTAAAGTCTCAACGAGGTAGGCAACACATAGGCTCCTTTAGTGGTGCAGATGTCCACGGGTCATTTGCCAGTTTGCCTACAAGCAAACATAAAAAAACTTAAGTACGATGGACGGACGATCTGTGCAAACTCGCCGATACAGACCGGATGAGAACAGCGGAGGACCTGGATATAAAGCGGAAACTTGGGGAAGTTTACGTCCAGTTGTGGATGACGGTTAGCTGATTGATGACACTTCATTATTCTTAACATGCAATGTTTAATTACTGGTTACTCTTTAAAAACTATATAAAACAATTATGCGAAGTATTTGTTAATCTATATTTATAGCGGGAATGATATCAATGAACAAATTTTTGGAGGCATGTTTACGTTGTCAACAAGCATTACTTGCATTCTAAGTTCTTAAAATCACAATCCGAATTGTGTACCCGAAAAATATTTTGTTATGGCGCGTCCACATCTGTGGAATTAATGAAGGTTTTACTAACTCCTCTATTACCAAATATTATGTCAAAAATCAAAGTGACATAATCAAATGCATATCAAGGCAGACCTTGACTATCAACTTACGTAAGAAGACGTCACATTCAAACAGTATTATATAAAAATGTAGTGATATTGGCCATGGAACATCGCATTATAAGCGTTTAGTACATAAAATACTTAGTATTATAGGTTATATCGTTGTGGAGACAACGGGACTGACGTTTAATTACTTCAAAATAAAAATATTTTAATGTAATAGAAATAAAAATATTCAAATAAATCTAACCACTCTAAAAAGTACTCTCTTTTTGAGACAATACTGCAGCTCCAGATAAACAGCAGTAGGCTGCGTGATAAGATACTTAAGTACTTAATTTAGGTTTTCGCAACTGTAATATTATGAGACATAATTTACAAAATTACATGTTTACAGTTCTAATTAAACGCAATTTTCATTTGATTTTTGATTATTGAATTTCACATAATGAATCAGGTCCGCTAACAAACAAAGTAGAAGAAAATGTTGTTTAATAACTTATGAAGCGTTGTTTTAACTTTTGACATGTTTTTTTTGGTATAGACGGAACGGGTATGATCTTATTGTCATTGCAACTAATTTAATAGATTTTCCATCATCATATTTAGCATCATGTTACAACATTAGGACCACCAGATCGTCAGGATACGGATTTGGACGCGGGTTTATATAAAGTGGTGGTCCAAACAGATTTCCTATCATGTATTGGACTTTCCGTGTAATGTCAATCTTATGTAAGATTTTCTTATACCGTATTATATCGATAACATGAAACCAAAACATTGTTATTTGTAGTGTGACGTGTTTATTTTATTCCTTATTTTATTTTTCGTTTCCATTGTTGTGTAGGAGAGACGTGGGGTTCGTAATCGTATAGAATACAGTTTACTTTTTTAGTAGGATTATGTGTCTACATTTTACTCTCTAAAAAAGTAGGTATATATTTTGCTACCCGACAACTACAACACAAGTTGTTTTCGGATATTGATTTATTTTTAACAAGAAGTGTGTTACTGTGTAGAAATTCTGAATTGGGGAAACGTAATGTTTCAGGTAGTTGTAAGAGGTCCATTGATTGGCGTTACCAGAGATCTATAATTTGCCGGGATATTTAAAAAAAAAATATGGGTCCAGTTGTCGCTTGTTACCTATTTAGAATAGTAAATATTATTAAAACTCCGTATTTGGCATTGAAATGTCATATTAGATCTATTCATATCTATTCCAGCCGAAATGTAAGACATTGACCAACGCCAAAATACAGAGTTTTTGAGACAGTTTGAAGAATCACATTTAATGCTTAAACCACATTGCCAAACATTACTCAAGGGGGATCCTTCAAACGATAAACTCCTTGGATTCTTCTATTTCCTTTGCGTCACTTTAAATGATCATACCCTGCCTTTCGAACGAACGGCATCTTATGTTCATTTCCGGTCTCTAAAGTACTTGTTTACCAAATTTTATTCGATGGATTCATATTCAAGGCCAAATAAATAACACATATAACAAGTCCGTACAAACAAAAAAGTATGGAAGTGTAATTTTTTTTATCTCCGATCTTTTATAAATAAGAAACTAGCTTTTTTGTTCTAGATAGACGAATATAATTATTATTTGAAGCTTCAGGAAATGTATTATAAATAGCTTAATAAAGTTGAAACTTATATTTATATAAAAGTGCAGCTTCATCTGCGATAGTGTTATAGATATAGGTGGTTTTACGCAGAGTTGGCTATGTGGTTTAAGGCATTATTTGCGGTGCGACATCGCTAATAACGTTAAATATCAGTGTGAGTCAAAAAAACTTGAGAAGTGCATATATATGTCGCAGGCAATTTGTATGATTCCGCGTTACAATTGCGTTACTTATCACTATTATCTCAGTGAGAATTATAATTATTATTAATAAAATACATATTTTGCCGTGACCTCGCTCTAAGTTCAAGCGGAAGATCAACGTTGGTCTAACTGATAACAATTTTGCTGAGCTAGGTCCAATTTTATATTATCTTGTCTTGTTACTCTATGGTTGTTTTTCCCTTTGTATTGTTTACTTTACTTTATTACTTTAAACGTGTTTGTTTCGCTTATGCATGTTCATCCTAAAGAATAAAACTGTTTTCTTTCTTTATATATATATTTTTGCAATTAGTTTGTGGAATTATCAAAATAGATTATTTACGAATGCCATAAAAACAAAAAGGAAATACTTTTGAGGATTTAACCCTGGGGTTTAAGGCTGTACGTGATCTGGATACGATGGACATTAATAACCAGTTTAAGTCCCAACTCAAAGCAGGCCCTACCCTGAATCGTAATTAGCTAAGCTCTGAATCGTGACACGTCACGGAACGTTACACTTTCAATTACTGCTAATCTGTAACTTTGGAGTTATTAAATGTAGTCCATAACCTTGTTGTTCAATTTTTGACCATTGTTACTGAAAAGACCTCTAAATATTAGTTGCAAGTTAGGCAAAGTCGATTGTAAAACGATTTATAATGAACTAGCGGCCCGGCAGACGTTGTCCTGCTCTGGAAAAATAAAACCTTAGGTCCCGATACCAGCGCCACCCACCGGTTCCAATTTTGGATTTAATCCATCCGGGGCGCTTCAGGTGATTCTTCAGGAGGATTCTAGAACCCGATCTCAGTGCCACCTACCGCTTCCAACGAGATAAAAAGTATCCTATGTCCGTCTCCTGGTTCTAAGCTACCTCCGCACCAATTTTCAGCCAAATGGGTACAGCCGTTCTTGAGTTTTAAATATGTAACTAACACGACTTTCTTTTATATATATACATGAGTTTTAGCATAAGGTTTTCTATAAATCGACTCCGTTACTCCTACACATTCTATTATAGCATTTGTTTTCCATTGTTTCATGGACGTCGATCTCACTAAGACGTCAGCAAGATTTCTTATTACACAAGTGATTTGAAAAACATCAGTGTGGTTTCGTTGGGTATCCAGCACAGCTGTGCAATGTTGAAAATAACAACAGACGTTTTTTAAATGAGTATTGTGCCTTCATTAGAGTCCGTAACATATTTTTTTTTTTTATAATCTATACTAATATATAAAGCTGAAGAGTTTGTTTGTTTGCTTGAACGCGCTAATCTCAGGACCTTCTTGTCTGACTTGATAAATTATTTCAGTGTTAGATAGCCATTTTTTGCGAGGAAGGCTATAGGCTATATATCATCACGCTATATATATATATATATATATATATATATATATATATATATATATATATATATATATATATATATATATATATATATATGAGCGGAGCACCAATAAAGAATGTTTCAAAGTTGGGGGTTTTTCTTTTTCTCTTATGAGCTTCCGCTGCGTGCGTTTCGCCTTCTACGTAAACAAAGTTGCGGGCAGAAGCTAGTATAGAAAAATATCATTCTAGCAGCATCAGCATTCTAGTGACTTTATTGTAAAAAAAATTGTAAAGCTGGCAAACAGGTAGACCGCCCAGCTCATGGATAGTGGTCATGGCGCCTATAGACATATGCACCGTCAGGGGCGAAGTCAATGCGTTGCAAGCCTTTAGGATGGGATAAAGAGAAGAGATGGGGTTAAACAAGAGGAATAGGATAGTGGGGTTGGGATAGAAAAGATAGGGGAGGGGGAAATGGGCCATGGGCGCCCTCACTCATTGCACGAAACAATTAGCTCAAGGCTAATTGTTTCACGCCAATATTTTGTGTTTGCGTGGTATCACAGCGATGGAGCCGGCCCTAAAAGCTGTAATCAAGGACTCAAGGTAATGATTCCAGCTTGGCTTTGCCACGTCACAATATGTAAACATTATTTGCAATGGATTAAATTTGTTAAACATTTGTTTCATTACACATACAAAATACATAAAGTTGTTTATGTCAATCATTTATTCTACGGAATTTTAATAATAATAGACATGACTTCAAGGCGTGTATTTCTGAGGAATGTAATTGCTTTTTTGAATTAATGATGTAATAATTTATGTAAAATTGTATGAGAATAGGTCACTTTGATTTAACGGGAAAAATAATACTGGTGTGTGGTTTTATAGTTAGAAATAGCTCATATATTAGTTTGTTATGATTTAGAGCAAAGCCAAGCAAAAACTATCTCAGTCTACAGCTGTATCATTTTAGCCGATCATCTAAGAGAAACAAAATAAATACGTTGAGCAATTTTACTTCTTACTTAGCAACGATACAACACGGTTACCACTGGAACGACCAAAACCTTATTCGTTGCAGAATTATAAAACATTTTGTCTGTTTGTTTAATCGTTGTGAGATTATACAAAGGTAGGTTGTTGTTAACTTGTCTCATGGGAGATAAGTACACGTAACACGTCACGTTTCATGCACCAATTTATTGATATATACTTTGGCACAGTTAAAGTCATGCCCAATGCATAGACGTGATGCTATGTGAATACAGATTTGACATTTGCGTATATCATCAAAAATGTCGAATCTCAAAAACATGTAAATATAATATTTAATAATGATTAGAAAATGGATCTGCACACACGTAAATGATAATGATGGCTTTTGTATATATAGTCTAAGAGAAATTAAGAAAGCAATACACAAGAGTGCAACAACTCGCGTCTTATTTTGTGCTCCACTCTCGGGCGATTTAGCCATGGGCTCTCGCCAGTGGTGCGTCACCCCATTGAACGAGGTCTATCATCGAGGCACCACAAAACATACATCAACACCCACAAATACTAAGAACCAATACTTGAGTGGCACAAGCCACAATATATACATATAATTATTTGCTTCAGTCACTCGCTTCGATTGACATTTATTGAGTTCTGATAATCTGTTTAGGCATGAAATTAAGAAGGAACTTAATATTGTTACGTGTGAGGGGGGGTTACGTATGTAGGATTAGAAAAAAACACCAGTTTTTAACTAAATGCTTTAATTCTTACACAGTGGTACGTGATTCCTCCCCGCAGGGTTGTCCCTACACGTACGACTAACGACGCATTGTCCCGACGACAAGTTGTCTCACTCACAATACCGTCGCCGATATTGCGTACACCACCTCCTGCTACTGCAATGCTCACCTCCGAATATACCGCGTGTAGCTCGCTTCTGTTTCTCTCAAATTACGCTATTCTATCGCACTTGTCTAAGCATCTATCTATCTCTGTATTTTCCTTCCCGAACCCTCTATTCTAGAACTTTCGTTCATCGTTTATCCTTTTTCAAAGTAACCGTCCTTGTCTTGTCCTTCCAGAAACTTCTACGATTTTTTAAAAGTCTTGAGACCGGCTTACGCAGCCGGAAAGTTCTACCCTCGGTCGCCACAATATGTTTAGGTATAATAATATGTTTTAAATATTAAAAACATTGCTTGAAACTTCTGATGGTATTTATCTATGAAAGACCTTCTTTTTTTGTTGTTGCCTGAGTTCAGAAGACAGGTAGACGACAGCCCACCTGATGGAAAGCGGTTACCGTCGCCTATAGACATTTGTAACACCAAAGATGCTACCAATGTGCTGCCACTCTCTAAAGGGAGTCTGGAACCTGGCCACTAATGCAGGAACATAAATTACAGTTGCTGTGGCGGTATACCCAAAACCAGGGGTGGTATCCTATCCAGACGGGCATATTCCCACCCTCCCGGCTGTGGGTTGTTTTGTCGCATCTTACGATAAACAACCGTTGTAAGAAATTGTATTATTCTTTCTAAAAGTGAAACATCAGTGTGGTTTCATAGGGTTATAAACTCTCAAAGACTGACTTGTGATAGAAGTTCAGCCTTTAGGGTCTTTTTCAGTTCGATTGTGCTGTGTGTTGTCATTCTAGTTTTCTTTTCCATTATATACGACTTCGTCCGCGTTGATTTTTTTTTCATATAAAGTATCCTATATTACTTCTAATACCTCCAAGAATATGTGTACAAAGTTTCATGATGATCGGTTGAGTAGTTTTCGCGTAAAAGCGTAACAAACAAACTTACATTCACATTTATAATATTAGTAGGGAGATATATATATATCTTTCGATTTTAAAGCACCAAACTTCAGGGCAACCTATTGATATCTAACACTGAAAATATACTACGAAAGACTAAACAAATCCACCTTTACATTTATATTAGCTATCTATTAGTATTGTTAATTGAATCAAAATGCTTTATCTGTTCATTAACAATCCATTACGCTGTCACCCTGAAATGCAGGCCGGCGCAAAATACTGCCGCAAATTTGCGAGACATTGAAAATTAATTTATATTTCGCGCGACGCATTACCGAAGTGTTTTAATTATCTTAATGAATATCAAATTAAAGTAAGGAGTATTTACGCCCACAAACGTTTAAAGCCCCTTTATAGCCATTTTGAGCCTTGGTGAGCTAGAGCCCGGATTACACAATGATGGATGCACTACTGGATTACGAAGCGTTCGTATGCCGTTCGGATGACCATCACTTATACAATTTGTTGAATTTTTGACCAAAATAATCTGTAGGTAGTTCGTTCGAGTACTTTTTATATTTTTCAGTGTCATGATTATATCTATAATATTATAAAATTCTAAAAATTCAGTGTGCCTGAAAACAATACACTATATAAACGACGGAGAAGTCGATGCAATTTTTTTCTTTCTTTCTTTATTCTTTATTGTACACAAAATAATTACAAATAAAACTACAAAATAATGGTGATATACAAAAACGAGAGCTTAACCCTAAAAAGAGTTTTCTTCCAGCAAACCTATGGGTCTTGTCTGTTTGTTCGGGATTCACGTTAAAACTACTATGCCGATTTGATGCGGTTTTCGCATCAACAGCAAATCTTTAGACTTAAAATCTGCGCTTCTTTTTATCCTGGGAACCCCGCGGGAATTTTCTCGGGAGCGGTTTGTAATAGTTTGTGTGCATAAAAATTAGCTTATTCCGACGCAGTTTTCACTAAATCGATGGCTTAATTTTATTTTCGACGGCTTCGGTAGTTTAGTGGCTTAAGTCGTAGCCGGCCGAACTCACTGTAACGCAGAGGCTCCAGGTTTGATTCCTGGCACGGCAAATTTCGTGAACGATCTTCCTGCTATTTACTATGGTTTGTGTCTGGGATCGGCCCAGAGATCCGTTGTAAATCACATACAACACATGCGTAACTAGCTTAGCTTGGAGATATTATACAATGAGTGCGTTCGTCTGCCGATTATTATTGTTATTATTTTTAAATGCTGCGGTACTTTGTATCCTGAAAAACCCGCGGAGATTTCAACACAAGCCTGGACGAAGTCGCGGGCATAATTGTACAACATACATACAGAAAACTCACAAATTAGTACTATTTTATGACTAGTATAATTTGTACAAGTGTGTGTTAATCTATGCACAGAGCAGGATTCCGTAAAAGCAAAGGATAATATCTACGGGTTTTCCTATTTAAATTTAAAACCATAGTAACGATGTGATAAAATAGCAAGGTAATAACGTAAAGCAACTGTGGAATACAGGAACCATCGGGCGTGTAACAAAGCTAATACCCGACGACATAATGTTACTAATGGTCTAGGATAACCAAGGGCGCGATCATAATTTTCGAGAACAAAGCGTCGCCGTAAACGACCTATTTTGAGCTTCTGAGGAACAATGAGATACTGATTCGTGGCTCGTAAAGGCTGCACTTGTAACTATGGACTTGTCAAAGTTTCTTTAGGCGCGGATAACAGAGGGTTTGATGAGGGCTCACCCTCCTTCAACACGCATTAAGAAGGGACATAGATAATGCGATATTCACAATGTTCCAAATACTTCAATACGAGACGGCACTATTTTTTCAATAAAGCCTGTTATTTGAGTACCTACGAGTTCATTTTTTTATGAATTCAATCACGACATGTTCGAATATGAAGAGATTTTAGCAAACGAATTATTTATCTTTTTTCTTACCTTTAGCCATCGAAACCCTAACAATAACTCTTTAGTAAAAATAAAGGTATATAAAAGAATACCCACAATAAAAATTAAAAATACCTACATGCCAATATTGATGCCTGACTTGCCTTTTGGGAAAACGATCAAAGCATGTGAATGTAACGTTAGATGGAATAATTTTAGTATGGAATACCGCTGGGATTTCCAAATATATAAGTATTTATATCTGGAAATCCAGCTGGATTTTTCCCGAGAGTGGTTAGGGTGCATAAAAATTCACTAATTTTTATACACGTTAGATTACGCTCTTTTTCAGAATCTGCGGTACTTAAAAATCCGGAAATTCCGCGGGATTTTATTGCTAATATATAACATAATATGATCCAATATTACGCACAAATCCATTAAGTACTTATGAAGTTAATTATATATTATACTAGGTGTTAGTAGTAGTAGTAGTAGTTAGGGATGTTATATGCATTTCTATTAATCAAATAATGAATTAAATTGTACTATGATATTATTATTGAGATACTTTTATGTTAATACTAGCTTCTGCTCGCATCTTCGTCCGCGTGGAATAGTTTAAAAAAAGTAATTTAAAAAATCCCCCGATTTTTAAACATTCTTCATTATTGCTCCGCTCCTATTGGTCTTAGCGTGATGATATATAGCCTATAGCCTTCCTCGATAAATGGGCTATCTAATTCTGAAAGAATTTATTAAATCACACTATTAGTTCCTGAGATTAGCGCGTTCAAGGAAACAAACTCTTCAGCTTTATATATTAGTATAAGATTAAATAGAATATAAACGCATGTTTTACCCGAAAATCAAATTACAATAATTAATTCAAATTCATAAATGTATTTGGGTCAGTTTAAAAATAAAATAACATGTTACTTCCAACGAAACCCAGTATATATTAATTTAACCGGATTAAACCGGACACTGCTGTAATTCAATTGCGTTAAACATAGTATTTAATTCGGAAGCTATGTTCAAACGTCCATAAATCGTAGTCTCGTTGACCGCGACTTGTAATAAATTGCGAGAAAAATAAATTCCCGGATATCAAACAAAGCTCTTGTTAAAAGAAGGAGATGGCAGCTGGACAAACAGATTGCTGGAGGCACCGCGACGCTCCGTCCTGCCACTTCGCTCGCGTGACAAATGGGCCGTGTCATGACTCATAAAATGTTTTTCCTTCATCTTAAAGGTTTGTAACAAGCAGCGTGGTTATTATACACCAAAGCCTCAACTTTGTATTATTAGAAATATTTTCACCTTTACTACATGAACATATACATTGATATGGATGATATAACACTTTATTATTTACCAAAATAGATTCAAGAGCTAGTTACAATATTTTATGCAAAACAATAGACAGCCTTATCGCTTGGAGCGAGCTTTTCCAGGCAACCTAACGTAAAGGACTTTGTTAGCTAATCTGGTGATCTACGTCGTGCATAAACTAAGTTGCTAGAAAAATTAAATATTACACAACAATATACTTAATTATTAAATAATACATTATTCCTACATAAAGTGTTCCCTAAGGTGATAACGACTATTTAAGTAAATAATATTATGTTGAATTAAATTTGAATTTAATACTAATGTATAAATGTATAAGGGAGGTAATTTCGGCAATTGCATATTTGTTCCTTCTTACCAGCCTTGGGAATAAACCTACATACATACATAACTTTACGCCAGGTCCCTTGCGGGGTAGGCACGAACAACAGAGCGCCATTTAGGCTTATTCTTACACACCTCACTTGCTTCTTTGACATTCATAGCTCTTGTCATGCACGCTCGTCTGTTCTTAAGACTCCTGACATCACCTTCTGCTAGTACACAATTAATTTGATCATGGAAGGTGTGTGCCTTCCGCGACTTCTGCATCCATCCACTTTTGCATTGTATATCTGTTTAGTCATTCTTCCATCATAAATAATAAACCTATTGTCATGAAATTTGGTTTACTTAATAAAACTACGTTTTAACGGCTTTGAGCGCGGTAATTTATTTGATTTTGGTTATTCCGACGTTTCGGCCGCTTTTCAGTAGCCGTGGTCACGGACAACAAAGATGACTATTGTCCAAAGAGTATTGTTAAACTTTTTTAGCCTACCGCCAACTTGTTCATTTTAATTATTTAGTTTTAATTTTGTTTATGGTTATTATTTACTCTATGGGAGCCTAATCTAATTTACCACCGCTTCACAGCATGTTGTGGCTTGAAGAGAAGAAGCGGCGTATGAAACTCTTCAAAAATGCCTAACTCTAAAATTTTTAATTAATATTAAAATAGGTGGAAGGAAGTCTTTTATTTTTCCTTCCACCCACTTTAATAATCAAATAAATTACCGCGCTTAAAACCGTTAAAACGTAGTTTTATTATGTATAAAAGTCGCGAAAACTAAAAAATATTATTTGGTTTACTTGTATGTATGGTAATTAATATGTTAACGCTAATGAATAGAGGCTACTTTTGGCCTTTATAAATGGGAAAGTTTCTTAGAATTCTTAACGAACTATGAATGTATGAATTTTATTTATCTGATACTCGATGCGTAGCTACTAGTGTTAAAAGTTCAATTCAATTTATTTAATGCGAAAATGGGTATACAAAAGATGTTAAATTTAACATAGTACAGCTCTCCAAATTCCGCCTCTCGCCATGCATATATATAAATATCCTGTTTACTAATTCTAAACAAACCTAATAAAATGTCAACCAATAAATTATAAAATTGTGTATTAAATTATAATTATGTCAATTAAAATTCATATAATTTATATTATAGTTTTGTCATTTAAATATTCATCGATACTATGAAATATCCGTTATGGTTGAGGCCTTATAATTAAAACAAAATCTTCAAAATGGTATTTTATACATATTACTTATATATTCTAAGAGAAATACCTAAAAAGCATTTGGAAAGTAAAGGAGGTCGCTAGGAGTATTTTCTGTCTGAGTCACGCGTGGCCCGCGTCAGCTGTTGGCGATCGCCAAAGCTTAATATTTCTCATATGAGCTGCCTTTCTCTGTGAAATGCCAAGTCAGACTATTGACAAATAAGAAATGTTCCGTATGATAGATATAAACTCAAGAAACACTTATTAATTATTCATGAACTTTTCCTAAGAGATCTGCCTGAGGCACTAAGAAATGTTACAATTTGGTTTACTTTTCCTAAATGACTGTTCCAAAGAGAACTTCATAATATTAATGTTTATGTTAAAAAATATATAAATTTTGATTTGTTTGTAAGTAATAAAACGTGTGCGTCTCGGGACGCCCGACAGAAGTGATAACTTAAAATAATATAAGTTGAACTATTTCATATTGAAATTGTTTAACTTGAGAAAATCTTAGGTTATTATTTAAATTTTATGTACCTATATTAATGTGATAATGTAAGAAAAGGTTATTTAATAATAAAATCTTTTATTGATTATAAAATATATTTTATTCTTAGTTACAATTCTTGATATGTACATTAGAATTGTATGTATGTAAGTACATTATCAGTATGATTATTTAATCTAATTACTGAAATACGGCTAGCGCTATAGCTTAGAGTGAGAGAAGAAGAGCTTGCCTACCGCTGCCGAATGCGTGAGAGAAAGGGAAGCCAGACAAACTGGCACCGTAACGCGTTACGTAACGAATCGGTTTACCCGCCCATAAGAAGTTATCACTTCAAAAATGTCTAACAAAAAAGAAAGCTACTTGGCACCTACTTTAAGATATTGTACAAAATTTTATTTTTTGCTTTTTAATTACTCTTGAAGTCGGTTTCTTTTTTTATCAATATATTTTCTTTCACCCTTTTAAGTTACATACAGTTACAGTTTTTGTACCTGACAGGGCAACTAACATATCGAAAGCAGCGGCGGAATCGTCTTCTGAAGAACTGTCTATTAAATCCATTAACAATGTACTTGTTAAATTCATAATTACTGTCAGTATTTTGAAATAAGAACACCTTTATTACAAAATGCGTGCAAACACTAGGACTACCATCATAAAAATGAAGGCAAAATATATATTTCTCAGTGTGTGGTAGCTTGCTATAATATAAATATATTATAGTACGGTATATTAATATATGTTATAGCTAAGTCTGTGACGGGCTTTATACCATTTTTTTCTATTATTACTCTGCCATGGCGAGAATGACAATGTGAATTTAGTAGAATACGAAATTTTGACACTATTGCAATCGTATCGTACTTTGAATATCTTCGCCACGCCAAGATATTTTACTATGTTGACATAGTAAAATTGGGACCCTGGTAGGCTGTCTGTTTACTTGCCAGCTTCGCAATAACATAAAATAAAAATGCAATCATATTCTATATACACTTTATAAAAAGAGAACCCTAAAATCGACATGGCTCTTACATTGACTTACAATAGTACCTCGAACAAGTTTTTGTATATAATGTATATCGATATTTTAGCTTTCAAATAATCTGAAAGAAAAATGACGGGGTTTTGTGAATATTTTTAGTATTCCGTAACTATTGTACCAAAAACGAAAGTTTTGTATAAAATGTTCATGTTTGTCAGTCTGTGTTTATATTATTATAGTTGAGACGGCGGTGTATTGGATGATAACAAAAGACTAGAATTTTGTAGGTAAAAAAGTATAGAACAATTTGGATGGGAATGTGAGATTAATTAGTGTAGAGAGCCTAACTAGTGTGGCTGCTCCTCACTTTCACTTCTCCTTCACAAATGCACTTGAGAGTTTATTTATCTTGCATAATATTTATTTCAGTGGCGTAACGTGTTTTATAGTATTATTTTGTGTATGTATTTATTTTATTTTATAACATATATATATATATATATATATATATATATATATATATATATATATATATATATATATATATTTATATATGTCGGAGGGAAGCTATAATTGGATGGATTGTTGTTTGGATGTATAACGCATAATATCATTTGTTTACATTTTAATTACTTCTAAAATTCTTAATTTGGTTTGATTTGTTAAATGTTTCTATAACTTAAAGATCGTTCTAACCTAATAAAAGTTATGAATATTGTAATTTAATAAACGACCAATCAGAGCAGAGCATATGGCTCGGAGCGGGGTCAGACGCCCTCTATACTTGAGTAGTATCTACTTCGGCAGACGGAGGAGTTTTTGTGACACATTTGGTTGGTGGCAATAGGTCGAGTTGGACCTTTGAGAATTTTAAAGAAAGTATTAAAGTTGGAAGTATGAGCGGTGCCCTGAACCCGCTGCTCGATCTAAACTATGTCATAATGTTGTTTAAATCTAAATTAAAAGTGTATAAACCGTGGCTATTGTGTTTTATGCTCACATTTTATCCTGATGACGCCCACTAAACCTGCAATAACTAGAGAAGATGTCACGAGAACGAGGCCTTCTCCGACATATATATATATACATATAAGGTTATGGTGTTTGAAAGAGAAGAAACCAGAACGAATGCAAGGATAATGGTAGATGATGTTATGCTGGAACAAGTGAATGAGTTTGTATATCTTGGATGTGCTTTTAGCAGGGATGGAAGGTACACCGCTGACATAGAAAGAAGAGTAAATTTGGGGAATAGTGTGAATGGAGCGTTAGGTAAACTTCTTGGCGCTAAGAACCTCAGCCAGAAAGCCCAGCTTGCCATACACAACGCGGTGCTGGTACCTACGCTCACGTATGGAAGCGAGAGTTGGGTATGGAATAGAGAGCATGAAAGTAGAGTAAACGCGGTCGAGATGCGAGCACTGCGCAAAATCTGCGGAGTGACACTCGCGGACCGCGTTCGTAATACCGAAGTAAGAAAGAGAGTTGGTCTGAAAGAGAGTGTCGGGGTGAAGGTAAGGAAAGGAATGCTCCGATGGTTCGGGCATGTGGAAAGAATGTATGATGAAAGAATGACTAAACAGATATACAATGCAAAAGTGGATGGATGCAGAAGTCGCGGAAGGCCACGACACACCTTCCATGATCAAATTGATCGTGTATCAACAGAAGGTGATGTCAGGAGCCTTAAGAACAGACGAGCGTGCATGACAAGAACTATGAATGTCAAAGAAGCAAGTGAGGTGTGTAAGAATATACCTGAATGGCGCTCTGTTGTTCGTGCCTACCCCGCAAGGGACCTGGCGTGAAGTTATGTATGTATGTATGTATGTATATATATATGTCGGAGGGAAGTTATAGTTGGATGGATTATTATTTGGATGTATAACGCACAATATCATTTGTTTACATTTTAATTACTTCTAAAATTCTTAATGTAATTTAATTTGATTTGTTGAATGTTTCTATAACTTAAAGATCGTTCTAACCTAATATAAGTTATGAATATTGTAATTTTAATAAACGACCAATCAGAGCAGAGCATATGGCGGAGCGGGGTCAGCGCCCTCTATACTTTGAGTAGTATCTACTTAGGTAGACTGAGAAGTTTTTGTGGCACATTTGGTTGGTGGCTACAGGTCGAGTTGGACCTTTGAGAGTTTTAAAGAAAGTATTGAAGTTGAAAGTATGAGCGGGTGCCCTGAACCCGCTGCTCGGTCTAAACTATGTCATAATGTTGATCAAATCTAAATTAAAAGTGTATAAACCGTGGCTATTGTGTTTTATGCTCGCATTTTATCCTGATGACGCCCACTAAACCTGCAATAACTAAAGAAGATGTCGTGAGAACGAGGCCGTTCTGCGACATATATATATATTATGTTGTTTCAATATATAATAATTTATATTCACAATGAAACATGGCGGATGTGGTATTGTTTTTTACAGGAATTCAATTATATATACTTATGTTTATTAAGCGGCGCAGTGCAGTGCGATGCGATAATAAATGTCTTTAATATATTTAATTTATGTTAATTTTATCTATATATACAATTTATGGGGAGCTTTAATTATATATTTTCGAAGACATGACATGAATAACTGACGTGCGTGCTTAAAAGAGAATACGTCGCCAGGCTTAAAAAGAAAATTTAAATATGTTAGAAGATAAGTTTGAATAGGTCGACAGAAGTTTTATCACTGTGGTACCAATTATGTTAGTAATTTCTCTAGTACTTATACTTATACCATAGGTCATTACCTGTGGTAGTGGTAGTGTGGGGTAATATGGTGTTTTGGATTAAATGCTTATTCCGTAGCGAAATGATAAAAGAAGTGAAAGTTTGTCACCTCTACAGAACCTTTATTATGCGGTGACTTAGATACATTTACCGGATTTTATTTGTATTCTCTCTATAGAATACTGTAGCTATGTTAAAAATAGGAATGTTGTGCCTTTTAAAATGTTTACGAGAAAATAGCTTTTTCAATGTACAGTCACAAAAATACACAACATGCAGCAAACGACGAATGAATAAAAATAACTAGAAAAAATATTTATGCAGTTGTAAATGACTACCTCAATTTAGGAGTTCGTCATAGCGTGAATAGCATTTCTGCGGCGAGGCTCCTGTCGAGGCGAGAAAACAACCCACAGCCAGGTGCTAGTGTATTTGCCCGTCTGGATGGCTATCACCCCTGGTTCAAAGTATGCCGCCATAACAACCTTGAGTTGTATTCCGGCTTTAATGGCCAAGTTCTACTCTCCCTTTGGAGAGCGGTAGCACATTGGTGGCACCTTTGGTGTTACAAATGTTTGCCAAACTCATGCCATATAAAAAATCATACTGGTTAAAATTTAACTTATGGAGCTTATACAAGTAACGTCAAGATTTACAGTCCTCGGCACGTAACTTGGCAAGAGCCGTTAGATGCGCACAAGTCGTTTTTGAGGTCTCTTTGGTTGTCAATCGGGACGCGGGGAATGGTCAATCTACTCAACTGTCTCCTTCACACTCGTAAGATTGTCCGCGCACGAAAGAGACAGACAGACTTTTCATGATGCGAATGCAGTGCGACGTCACACCACGCAGTTATTCACATACACTACACGAGCACAACGTGTTGAACGTGCCATGCGCAAACTTACCCCCACCACGCCAAAACATGGCCAAGTTGCGTGCTGCGTACTGTACTAATGGTAAGTCAAGTGAATAAATAATAAAATGTAGGAACCAGCCATAGATAAATATTCAATTTTCATATTGACTTTAACATTTATAATCCTGGTTTTGCAAATAAATTTTTTCAAGGAGATTTTTTTTGGAAACAGGCAGACGGCGAAAGTAATGTAAAATAGTTACCGTCATTTATAGAAGTTTGCAACATTACGGGTGAAACTAACGCGTTGCCAACCTTTAGGATGGAATAGAGGAGGTGAAAATGATTTTCATGACTGTTCTAAAATAATAATATTTGACTTCTCCAGTTGCCGTCATAACTTCTAATTACCAATTTGAAAACATAGGAAGCCGTGACGATTTGTAAGATGATATGTGCGTCAGCTTATTCGGGATCAATTTAATTTATACTTACATAAAGCTATACAACGCCGCAATACAGCCAGCCTGGGCACGCTCCCATCTCATTTGTTACATATTCTTTAATTTATATTTTATTAGTTACTTTATTTTTAGTAAATATTTAATCATTTTTACACGCTTTATATTAGCTTCACTTGTATGTCAGTCAGTATGTCTGTAACCGACCCCTAAATTTGACCGACTTCCCGTTTTCCGATTGAGCTGAAATTTTGCACGTATGTGTATATCGCGTGACAATGCAATAATATGGTACCATGGAGCTGATCTGATGATGGAGTCGGAAGGTGGCCATAGGAACTCCTGTACTAAACAAGATAGACCCTTCGTGTTTGGGCCCGTATGTTTATATCGCGTGACAATGCAATAATATGGTACCATGGAGCTGATCTGATGATGGAGACGGAAGGTGGCCATAGGAACTCCTGTACTAAACAAGATAGACCCTTCGTGTTTGGGCCCGTATGTTTATATCGCGTGACAATGCAATAATATGGTACCATGGAGCTGATCTGATGATGGAGTCGGAAGGTGGCCATAGGAACTCCTGTACTAAACAAGATAGACCCTTCGTGTTTGGGCTCGTATGTTTATATCGCGTGACAATGCAATAATATGGTACCATGGAGCTGATCTGATGATGGAGTCGGAAGGTGGCCATAGGAACTCCTGTACTAAACAAGATAGACCCGTCGTGTTTGGGCTCGTTTTACTTGTCTTGGCTAGCACTCTGCTGCTACATGATATGCAGGATCTCAAAAGCTTGTATTTAAAAACATTTAAACAAAAATCAACTAAAAAATGAAAAATAAATAATAGTTTAAAAAAACTAAAAAAAACACGCTTTTATAAAAAATCCAACTAAAAAACAAAAAATAAAATTTAATATAATATAAAAAAGCGTGGGGTGTATTCAATTAATAATATAATATCTTAAAAAGCGCTTTGAATACACCCCACGCTTTTTTATATTATATTAAATTTTATTTTTTGTTTTTTTAGTTGGATTTTTTATAAAAGCGTGTTTTTTTTAGTTTTTTACACTATTATTTATTTAAAATTAGATTTAGTTTGACATTGCAGTTTATAATTATAATCTAATTGTTTATTTAATTTATCTCATTCGTTTTCTGAGTTTTGCCGGAAGTCTTGATCTGCAGTTTTGATTGAAAACAAATAACTGTTATTTAAAACTCTTTTTTAAGCTATAATTGTTCGCTTATGTCGTCAATCTTAACTGATTAGTGCCATGTGCCGTTTCGAGGTGCCATAACAGACAACTTTGTTGAAGAGCTTTTAATTCACAGTTCTGACTATCGCTTACGTAGTAACTATTTATTAATCTGTGCTATCGCCTCGTGCATTTTTATTTGAAGATTATTTTAAAATTAAAATATTTATCAATATTTAACCCTGACTTGATATTCAAATCAGACAAAGACATTTTAAAAAAAGAAGAACTTTGTTTTGCCATATTTTCTATGCATACATTCTATTTTTCTTCTATTGTTCTATATTTTTTATTCTATTCTATTCTATTTATATTTTATATTCTAACTTTTGTTGCGGTAAAAGGCATGAAATGAATCAATTTATTTGCATAAAACACGGCCTTAAGATGCCTTTCATAAATGTAAAAAGTTACACATTGCTGTGCACATGGCAAGTTATATATTGGCAAGAACGTAGAATAAGAAGAAATTGAGCAACTGAATGTGATCAGCAAAACAAACAATTTATTATTAAACTGTTTTCTGTTAAGCTTTTTAATGTTAGTATCATGATTTGTGAAATGGAATAAAGAGCGTGAATGTTAAAGGATTTTATGTAAACAAAAATAAAACAACAAATGTTTTGAAGTCGGTGCATTTTGCAATTTTATTATTGTTTTTTATGTTTTACCTGACATCGACTACAAGATGCTGTAGAAAATATTTGTTTTTTGAGTTTTAGTTTGAAATCACTTGCCATCGAGTGGACCCGTTTATCAATTTACCTACAAGCAAACATTAAAAAATTCAAAAGGGCCATACCTATCTAATTCTTACTGTAAATCAAGTGCTGTGTTTAAACAACAGTGAACAATTTTCTTTTTTCTGGTTAGAAAAAAATGGCCAAATATTCCTAAATCATTGCATAGGTACTGCTACAATGATGAGTATGATATTATTTATTGCATGAAATACTCATAATCATATGAGTACAACGTTTCCATAAAAAACGGTCAAACAGTTGAATGATACATGATACCGACGAAATAAAATTAGAGGCACGTACATTGTGGCTCCTAAAGCAAAAACAAGAACATAAAGTTGGCGGAGCTATCTCTACAAACTAACATTACGGGAATCTCTCCCGCTTCTGAGGTCAGGTATTGTGAAAAAAGCAGCGATATCACAACAAACCTCTAGGTGCTCGGCATCGTTCCGTTGTTACCCGCACGTGACCCGCATGCCCACGCCCCGATGTTCACCGATACTGGGATACTTCAGAAATGTTTCCGTTACGATACGCGATCTTTTCCTTTACCAAATGCGTACTAAACACGTAAATAGCTATACATTCGCGTTAACTTGCTCGTTTACTTGCTTATTTATTGACTAAGGCTATCCTCTACATAGATAACCTGTTTTATTGTCGATGACGTATATATTTTTAGCCAATTCTCAAGAAAAAATGGACTTTAGGCAGCAAATAAAAACGTATAAATTAGTAACGCTTCTGCATGAAGACTGGATTAAATTTCATTTAGGCTTTGCGTATACCTATACATATAACTAATTCAATTAAATTTGTGATAAATTCAATTTTACTTCCAAAAGTTTTCCTTCCTTTAATAAAACTACTCGTATGAATGAAGCTACTACACACAATTAGAGACACATCGACTTTTGAAATACAGTTTCTTCCGCTTAGTCGGTAATGTGAGTCCTGCGTTATACCTTCCGTTCGCCTGCGTATCGTCGAGAAAAATATGAACACTGAATCAAATGCCTGAAGGACATGATAAACGTAGGCGATAGGTTTTAGATCGTAGAATCCTATAAGGGTGAGTGAGACCTATGAGTAAAGCCCAGCTCCTTTTTGAGTCAGTATCACTATTTTGTTAATGATCCTGTAAACAAATTAAGATTACAGTTAATGAAAATTTCAATAATAACTACATAATACGAACCATGCCAATAAGATTTGGCAACTAACGTTCCAACTGACAATTCAACACAGTCATATTATGTTAAATAAAATAAGTGCTCCCATTTTTGATGATTGCTTTTTTCTAGACTTAGTTGTTTAGGGATGGTATTATTGTGTAAAGAAAGTCCACAATATTCAGGTAACGCTTAGTAAATCCACTTAAGGGAAAGGTCACACGATAAAAAATCCATTCAGCTTGCCTTTATTGCATGGTAGTTTCACCGGTATATGCCACGAATTGACGTCTAAATGAAAAGAGAGTGTTCACTAAATAAAAAAATTGGCAGTATAATGTTTACACTTTGGTTTAATTTTGATTAAAAAAAATCTTGAGCAATAATGTACTGAAATAGGAAGGACACAAAGAGTACTCATCGGATCTCCTTGAAATGTTTTACACGGCATCACAGTTCTTCTGTGTTATATATTTAATGGCCACTATTATTAAGTTTGTTAAAATATTAGAATATTTGTATCACACCACACAATTTGGTTAAAGTATTTTTCATCAAAACAGGTCTTTGATAAATACCAGTTTTAGTTCGATAATTAAGGTTTATCCATTGTCTAGACAGTAGCTACGATATGAAGACGGTACGGTATGGACGGTATGGACCTACGGTCCACTTCTGTCAACTATTTATGCATTTATTAGTAGATTAATTAATTATTTGAATTATAATGAATTTTGAATGGTATCATAACTAATTTTACCCTCCATATTTATCTTCATACTCTCTCAACCTGGGGGGCATGGTAAGGCTATTTATATTACTCACAAATTAAATTAATATTAAGAGCAAGATCCACAACTAATTCGATATGTTTTTTTATTGCAGGAGTTCAGCAGATAGGCAGACGGCCTACTTGATGGAAAGCGGTTACCATCGCCTATGGACATTTTGCAACATCAAAAGTGCTATAAATGCGCTGCTGCTCTCTTAAGGGATACTGGAACCTGGTCACTAATGCCGGAACACAATTCAAGGTTTTTATAGCGATGTACTTTGAACCAGGGGTGGTAGCCATCTAGTCGGGCAAATGCCCTATCACCTGGCTGTGGTTTGTTTTGTTGCCTCCTACGACAGGCCGCAGGAAATCGTATTCTTTCTCCGTCCATGCACGGATAAAAGCAACTGTGGTAGTTAATAAATAAATAAATCTTCACCTCATTATTAAATTAAAATAACATCATTTGAGTGCATGACGTGTAATTGTCCCTTTCTTTCCTACATAATTACCTATATTTGAGCCAAATATCCTAACTCACTGGGTGAGAAGAAATCGACGGTAAGAAGGGAGGTAAACCAACTGAGCTCTGTGCGTAGACTTATAATAAGGTGAAATTAATATTAAAAATACTTTAACCAAATTGTGTGGTGTGATACAAATATTCTAATATTTTAACAAACTTAATAATAGTGGCCATTAAATATATAACACAGAAGAACTGTGATGCCGTGTAAAACATTTCAAGGAGATCCGATGAGTACTCTTTGTGTCCTTCCTATTTCAGTACATTATTGCTCAAGATTTTTTTTAATCAAAATTAAACCAAAGTGGAAACATTATACTGCCAATTTTTTTATTTAGTGAACACTCTCTTTTCATTTAGACAATCAAGTAGGCCGTCTGCCTATCTGCTGAACTCCTGCAATAAAAAAACATATCGAATTAGTTGTATATCTTGCTCTTAATATTAATTTAATTTGTGAGTAATATAAATAGCCTTACCATGCCCCCCAGGTTGAGAGAGTATGAAGATAAATATGGAGGGTAAAATTAGTTATGATACCATTCAAAATTCATTATAATTCAAATAATTAATTAATCTACTAATAAATGCATACATAGTTGACAGAAGTGGACCGTAGGTCCATAACGTCCATACCGTACCGTCTTCATATCGTAGCTACTGTCTAGACAATGGATAAACCTTAATTATCGAACTAAAACTGGTATTTATCAAAGACCTGTTTTGATAAATACCAATTTTAGTTCGAACATTTACTACTTTTACGACTCCATCGCGACCTGGAAATGTTTCATCGATAATACCTATCGGCCAATCTAAAGGTGCACTATTGTCAAACTCAAGTAAAACAACAGTGCCAGTTTGGATTAAAGTTTTATTCTGATGCTATTTATAACGTACTTGTGACGTATTGAGATACTCTAACTTCCATCTTTTCCAAAACGAATGCACGAGCGTAAACGATACGTTTTCTATAGATTAGGCTACCACTACTAAGATTAACTATCGTTTCAGCAGGAAGCGATCTTTACGGCGCCGGCGTTAAGTTTAAAAAATAAGCATGAGTAAGGGCCTGTGGGTTTGAACGGTCAGAACTTAAAACTGACAATGGTCTTGAATTTAAAAACGCTTCGATAAGAGTGAGGAGTGTTATCGTTTCTGCAAAAATGAGTAACTGATTATACCAATTACTTTATTTTGATGAGTCTTGACACATCGTATATTTCCCTCCCAAATGCCTCCAAAATAACGGAGGGCTACATTTATATATTATAGCATTGTCTCGTATCTCATTTGCGAACTTATCACTATATTGTTCAGAGGAGATCAATTCATACATTTATTGAAGTTAAAATTGAGGTCCGAAAAAGTCGAATCCGCAATCAGTATAGCCAACCTTAGTAGGGCCGCGACGAAATAAAAACGCTTATATGGATTCAAAAAAGAAGCTTTACTTAAATCTGTTGACAGCTCAGTATGGACTGCCTTTGTCACAAAACACATGAACATACAAATATATACTTTTATGCTATGAACACTGCAACGCCTATATGGGATAACACTTAATGGTCCGGCATAGTTTATGCCCGTGTGATAAAAGGCCTTTGCTTCTTGAATCCTACACGCTGGGAGATCAACCATTAATGCAAAATTGTTCCTAGGACTGGATTTGAAACAAATGTTACATTTTTGTATTCACTTTCTAACAATATTCCTTGCCGAGAGAATCCAGTAGTTTTGACGAATTACGAGACATTAATAACTGTGGGCTAGTATGTAAATATTTTTTATGATAATAATCTATTATTATGTTTTTAAAATATGATCTCGACCTGGAAGAAAAAATAGGATTGACTATCAAAATCCAACGCAAAGAATACCATTGTGGACAAATGTTCTAAGCCTTTGAAAGGATAGGGTCAATTTTCTCCCTAACTGAGCATTATTTAATTCATTATAAAAAAATAACCTTTTGAAGTAGTTTAATGATTGTTGTCTCTGCGATCTTTAAATGAGAAATATCAAATTTCTTTGGTAATCCCTATTTCCCTATTAATATTATAAATGCGAATGTAACTCTCTGTCTGTCTGTTCCGTTTTCACGGAAAAACAACTGGACCGATTTGGCTTAAACTTAGTATATATATATATATATATTTTCGATGCCGAGAATGAACATAGGATACTTTTTATCCCTTTAAATGGGACAGTTTTCGGGATAAAAATATATTTGTCTTTTTGTTTGTTATGCTTTTACGGAAGAACTAATGGACCGATCTGGCTGAAATTCGGTCTACATGTAAATTTTATACCGAGGGTGGACACGGGATACTTTTCATACCGGATAATGGGATAGATTTATGTAAAAGTTATCCCAGAAAATATGGTAGGTTTTTTATTTGTGATTTGCCATTTTCGTCATTTAGTTTATTTTGGTCAATTTGGTCATTTGGGTCAATTTGGTAGTTGTGGTGGTTGTGGTAGTTTTGGTAATTGTGGTAGTTTGGTAGCTGTGGTAGTTTTGGTAATTATGGTCGTTTCGGTTGGTAGTTTTTGTAGTATTAGTAGTTTTGGTAATTTTGGTAGTTGTGGTGGCTGTGGTAGTTTTGGTAATTATGGTAGTTTCGGTTGATAGTTTTAGTAGTTTTGGTAGTTGTGGCAATTGTGGTAGGTGTGATTGTTATGGTAGTTGTGGTAGATTTGGTTGGTAGTTTGGTAGTTGTGGTAGTTTTGGTATTTGCGGTAGTTTTGGTAGTTGTGGTAAATTTGGTTGTTAGTTTTGGTAGTTGTGGTAGTTTTGATAGTATTGATGGTTGTGGTAGTTTTGGTAGTTGTGGTAGTTTTGGTAGTTGTGGTAGTTTTGGTAGTTGTGGTAGTTTTGGTAGTTGTGGTAGTTTTGGTAGTTGTGGTATTTTTGGTAGTATCGGTAGTTTAGGTAGATTGGGTAGTTGTGGTAGGTGTAGTAGTTGTGGTAGTTTTGGTCGTTTATGTAGTTTACAGATAGATAGACAGGGGATATAGATATACATAAAACTAGAACGGGTTGAAATACAGGTTTGTAAGGAAGACCAATCATTTCTCAAGTTTATAGATATAAAAATTCATAATCTATAGAGAAAAGTGCGATAGTAACTCGATCTGTCTGTCTGAATACCGAAAATGGGCCTAGATACTTTTCATCTCGGGAGATGGGATAGTTTGCGATATAAAATAAAGTAAATCTTATGAGGGAAATTAGCACCAATATAAAAATATAATACAATGTAACCTGTTTTAACGCCGGTTGTTTAAACAAGAGGTAGAGTTTGACCCCCGGCAGGGCCGCGGGATAAACTCTAGTACTTTAATAAATTTGAAAATGTACATTACAATTCGTATTAATTTTGATCATGGTGGAATTCAACCTACAAGGTCATCTATACATATAATAAAATTGTAGAGGTCAAATTTCTGTATGTACAGTGAAAAACAATGCTAAAACCCGAGTCAAGGGGATGTAAAAAGTCAAATAGAACTAACTTAGATTTTTTTCAATTTTGTTGTTTCTCTATTTGTCTGTCTGTTTGTACCGGGTAATCTCCGAAACGACTGGACCGTTTTACATTTTGACAGGGTGTGGTGTCGGTGAGTGAGTTTTATCTCATTTATATAATATATAAAGCTGATAAGTTTTATTATTTTACACACTCGCAATAAACATTTACCTAAGTTCCTACTTTATATACTCGCGTTAACATCCGTCTATACAAGTTTATACGGCAGTACAATATCTCACAAATTTTGTAACAGATCTACCCACTTGTGAACATAAAATAAATCATTGTATTTACGCATTATAGGAAGGAACTAACACCTATAGTACAGGCTTTGCCTAGTTTAGGTGTTAGTATCCACTAATTTTATTAATTATTTTTAGTTATCCTTAGTTATTAATTACATTTACCTGTTTTATTGTAATAGAACTTTATAGCACCTTCTGTTATTGTTGTTACAATGCTGTGGTACCTAATAAACTATTTTATTATTATTATTATTATTATAAGTTTGATCCTTTGTTTGCTTGCTTGAACGCGTTAATCTAAGGAACTACTGGTCTGATTTGAAAAAAAAAAATAAGTGTTAGATAGCCCATTTATTGAGGAAGGTTTTAGGCTTTATCACGCTAAGAGCAATCCTATTGCTCTTAGCGTGATAAAGACTAAGCGATATAGAAAGAAAGAATAACTTAAGATACGTTATTTTAGATAGATAGATAGATAGATAGATAGATAGATAGATAGATAACACTTTATTGCACACCAAAACATAGAATTACAGAAACAGACCATATTTACAATATTTTCAAGGCAATACAACAGGCGGCCTTATCGCTCAAAGCGATCTCTTCCAGGCAACCTAAATGAGAAAAAATTTGAATCAGGCGAAATAGGTGGTGCAGAAAAATGGTTATTTTCTCCCGGACGAAAATTTATAAGAGGATTGTTAACATACTCTAGTAAATTTTGAAAAAAATCAGCTAGCTGTAAGTCAAGGGAAAAGTCGTCAGCTGATAAGATTCAGTACGTGTTCGATGTTGCTGCGTTACACCGTTGAAGGTACCAGCTGACAAACTTTCCACTTAGATACAGCAAGCTGACATTAATTTTCATTTATAGTAGCATATAAACGACCACCAGGTAAATTTTTAGTTGAGAAGAAATCATTGAAAATATAATTTTTTTTTCATGTTCAAGCAGCCAGCTGACATATAATCCACCATGTTATGGTCAGCTGACTTTGTTTTTTCTTAAAAATACTAGGTAAACTATAATCTGACAAATTTTCAAATGGGAGGCAATGACTGAAAAAAAAATTTTTTTCTCCATGCGTGGGAGGCTGCCACTGCCCGCCCCACCCACGGAGTCGCAGCTGACGGTCGCGAGTATTCATGGTATAAATCCCTAATGCATTTCACAAATTTTTGATTGGGAGGGACTTGGTCATGAAAATCTGTCACTGGCTCCTGGACCATACTATCCGTAAAAGCAAAAATATGTTGTTCGCCTATAATGTTTTAATGATAAGTTTCGCTACTAGGATAGCAGGAGCTAAAAAAACCATGAGGTCACAAATGACATGACATATTTCTCTTAGTTAATTCACAATACTGTCAATTGACAGTAAACTTTAATATGTCTTCGACTGGGTGCCATTGCAGTCCGAGAATTTTAAGAAGACTTTCAGGACTAAATTTTATTATTTGTGATATACGATGAACAGGTGGTATTTTGGCAAGTACTTCTAGAGAGCTGCTAAAAAATATGACTAACTGAAACCCACCAGCAAGAAACAGCTTAATAACCTGATTAGAAAGCTCGGCAACTGTGTTTTCATGTAAACAGGACGTAGCCATATCATCTGTAAATATATTACGATCTGCTACGGGTGCCAGTAACGGATAGTGAGATCCTTCGTCAGTTACTAACTGACGAAGAAGCTCATAAAGATAATAAGGATAATGACAGCTAGGGTAATAGCCAGAAATGGACTGCAGCATAGACCAAAGGGTACGCGGGTAACTTCGTATAGTTGCAATTAATCTTTGGGATCGAACCGATAAAGCAATCTCTGAAATTTCCTATCCTATTCTGTAACTAAAATACGAAGGCACATCTGCTCAGCATCCGCACTTATGGCAATATAGTGAAATCTAAAATTCAGGATTATATTAAATAAATCGTTGAGAAGATTTGGTCCTGCATGTAATGTGTCATTGAATAATAATCCTGATGACGATTTCATACCACCGTCTAATAGAATTCTTAGTTTGGTAGTCTTTTTGTCATACCGAATTAATTACACAATGATGTGGAATTATATATTGAAGTGTGGAATTTTCAACATTTGAGCAAATAACTAAGTAACCTAAGTTATTCATATAATCCTTTATTACTTGAATAAGGATATATAGGGATTAGGGCATCATATTCCATTTTTACTTCAGGGCGTGATATTAATTTCCACTCTAATAAAAGGAACCTACGCTTTGAGGCCTGTAGTACGTGACCTAATTTGGACGCACTATCTTAAATGGTAATAACACTATGTAGCGACCTATATCATCACTTGTAGTTGTATTGCAATAGAAACTCTCACAATCTTGTTCATCTTGCGTGTATGGTTTTACATTAGGCACCACCTTTGCTTTAATAAATCGACTAATGCAATCAGGTAATAATGTATTGGCTAATGTACAATATGTATATATGTTTTTGGTATGGAACGCTAATGCCGGAACCTGGCCGACAATAAAGATATCCAAACTTGGTTTTGATTGCTATAGGTTCCCCAAGGGCCCTCGATAGAGTATGTGTCAGTAAACTACGAGCAAAAATATCCAAACGTAAAATTAAATCTATTATACTAGGTTCTGAGTAATTGCAATCAGCCACTTTAATACTTTTCAAATAATCTAAATGAATAATGTAATTTTTTGCGGTTGGCAACTCGCTAATAATTTTCCAAGTTATTAAGGGTTGGACTGTAAAGCGAAACGATTAGTCTATTTGAGAACACAGAGTAAGTAATACATGCATGCCCTTCGATTACATTTTTCACGTCGCCTACTCCGCAAACTTGTTTAGTTCGAGATGAAAATATGGGCAGATTTAATTTATTGTAGCATTCAAGTGTGATTAAGGCTGGTGTGCACCAACATTTAACCGCCGGTTAAAATAAAATAATCGCTATTTATGCATACATTTTGATCGATTATTTTATTTTAACCACCGGTTAAATGTCGGTGCACACCAGACTAAGTCACGTTGAGATGCACTGTCAATTAATACGAGGACTGTATAATAATATGTGCTGTACCGATAAAAACAGTTTTATTAGATTGCGTATCGGAATTGCATTCAATGGCTGTACAGCGCTCATCTAATGCGCATAGTGACACAGCGCCACCGTAATATCTAAGATCCTTGAAACTATTTAAATTTGTGTCTACAGCGATGTAGGTCTGTGCACAATTATGCGCTACTGTCCTTGCGTTTTCCCTTGCCTGTAACGGCATAGCGCATGCATGCATACGTTAAAGAAACTATGTATAATAGTTGGATGATAGCGCTTGCCGCTCAATTTTAACGTAATCAATACACTTTTAACGCAAAGCAAATTGAAAGTTGAAGAGGCAAGACAAAAACGAAAGTGCACTGGGCATAGCCTCATGGTGACTCAATATGCTTTGCATTGCACTAATGCTATGAACAGACAAAATGCGTGTATGCGATATTTAATATAGTGATAGTTCGCATATAATGTGAGTGAGCCTACCAACGCTCAGATAACTTTTCAGCTAAATACATGTTACTGTAATAACCAAAAACCCACGCAAAAGCAACAGCCATCAAGAACCTTGTCGAGGCCGTCTTAATGCCATTTGGAATACACGTTACATCAGCTTTATGTTTACTTCAAAATACTTATTTTATGTATACACAAATGTATTTTGGTAAAAAGATCGAAAAGGGTTTATTCAGTGCTATTATGAAGTCTTTCGTAGACTATTTTTGTTGTTTAAACTGACTGACTTGTTTATATTAATTGAATTGTTATTAATAGTAAACCAAAAGATTAACTACAGAAATATTTAGCGGCTGGTCACATAATGAAGTCTTTATCCTTTAAAATCCGATCATACATTAAAATCTCCTTAAATAAGCAATTCTCGTTAAAAAAGCATTTTATTCAGTTGACGATTATTTTTGTGCTTAAGTAACAATATGATTATATAAAAATGCCTTCCTTGTGACATAGTTTTGTAAAATTAAGAATGTTTATTTTAAATTAGAAATTATTATAATTTTAATTATGAAGTACGTATGTATATTTCAGACACAAATGTATTTTGTTAATGAATTAATATAAATAAATAAATATAATTATTAAGTATATATATACTAATAAATTAGTTTCATTTTATGTTAGTTTCTTCTTCACGAGCTTGAATATGAACCCATTTTGATGACATTTGCTATTCATAATTATTCTAAAATGTAAACTGTAAACATCTCATTAATATAGTAATAATATCACCAGCATACCGCATTACGCCACCATTTCAGCGCGCTTGTGAGAGAGGGGCGCTGAAATCACATAACAATATTGCTATTTTGTAATCTACAAAAATACCCTGTACTTGATTACTTAATTAACTTTTTTGACAATCCCGTCATTTATATCATTTGCTTCGACGGCACAATTCAATTAGCACGTTTGCCGTTTTTTATTTTCCGCGTATTTTTAACACTTTTATTATTAAGGTGTAATTCCGGCGAACGCGGAAAGCAGCAGACGGCAGCAGAAAACTTCCGACGACTCCGAAGACTCAGCAGACCTGCAGTTTCTTTTACATCACTAGCTATAGGGTCGTGTTTTTGCTATACAGTTATGAATAATGAACTGCTGAATGTTTTATAGCTATAAAAAGAAGCAGACGCTTATTGCATTATTACTTAAGCAGAACGCCTGTTATGCCATTGTCCTTAAACAGAGTGGAAAAAGACTTTTATGAATCTTTGACAAAAAGACATTCGAATGATAATAAAGAAAAATTCAGGAGTAATTGCCGTTTTAATTAAAAACAATTTAGTTTTATAACCTCTTTAATTTATAATGATCTTGCACCAAAAATATCGCGAGTCACAACTTCAGTGGTAGAAAAATTATTTTTGTCATTATTCGTCTTCCATCCCTTACATAATGTCAAACAACGGCAATACAAAATCAGGACCTGACGCGCAGCAATTCAAGTCGCATATTGGAACCAGTTTCATACAAATTAATACTGCCTGCCGTCGCCGGCGCTTGCTATTGCAGTCTGCCACTGCCGTCGTCCCTCGGAATTATACCTTTAAAATCCATAACTGAAAACGAAACAAAATAACTTTATGTAATACTAGAGTTTACCCCGCGGCTGCACCGCAGGTCAGCCTCTAGTGCGTGCCTCTTGTTTAAAGAGGTTACACCACAGATTACATTGTATTAATTTTTTATGTTACTGCTATTTGCCCCGGCAGATTCACTTTATTTTATATCGCAAACTACATAGACCACACCGATCACATCAACTACATGGACCAAATCGACCAAATTAACCAAAATGACACAATAAAAATCTATCCTAGTTTCTGGGATAATCTTTACATAAATCGTTTCCCAAAATTATCCCATTGTCCGGGATGAAAAGTATCCCTTGTCCACCCTCGGTATTAAAATTACATAAATACCAAATTTCAGCCAAATCGGTCCAGTAGTTTTTCTGTGAAAACGGAACAGACAGACAGTGTTACTTTCGCATTTATAATATTAATAAGGATATAATGCTATATTTTATGTAATAAAGATTTGAAATAAAAATATTTGTCATGTATTAAATTACATTCATATTTTTTTATATATCTAGTTTTGTTAGCAATTAACATTAGATAACACGAATTATTGTTCGCACAAGTTTGTAGGTATGCCTACCGTACACCTTGCGCTCAGTGCCTATGAATATGCCGGGATCGAGATAAGCTGCTGTTAACAAGAGGAGTTATTTTCACAAATTCGCGCAACTAGTTATAGGCCACGAAGCGACGTGTTCGTTGAATCAACGGGCGGCAGCGCTCTACTCGGCCGCGCAAAAACGGAAAACCATTTTACGGTCCATTGTGAAAGAGGATTGGCAATTTCGTTCGGGGCTTACTCGACCATCGGCCAGTCCAGTTTTACAACGTCTCTGATAGAACACAAATGCTCTGATGAGTCGACTCGTTAAAGCCTTCAGGACCTATACCTGTAATACGTTTGCCATTCGACAATATTCCCTTCCTATGAAAGAGATATGTCATTGTCAATTTTTAGATTATTATTTATAATCAATTCTTATTTTTAGGGTTCTGTAGCCATTGGGATAAAAACGGAACATTTAGGAAATCATTCTGTTCGCCCGGCTTTGTATGTGTCAATCATTTTTTTCCAGACATTACTGAGTCTTCTATTGCTATAAGTGAAATTTTGTAGAAATTTAATCTGTATTTCGGTACATAATGAATGACGCAATCATTGAAATTGAGGGTAGAATTTTTTGTGCACATAAATGTGTGGGATGTGATCTGATTTTTTTAAATCATACTGTGGCGACCGAGGGTAAAACTTTCCGGCAGCGTTAACCGGTCGCAAGACTATTGGAAAAAGGTAGAAGATTCTGGAAGGAAAAGACAAGGACAGATATATTTCAGAAAGGGATAGACGATGAACGAATGTTCTAGAATAGTGAGTTCGGGAAGGAAAAAAAAGAGATAGATAGATGTTAGAAAGGGATAGGATGATAAACGAAAGTTCTGGAACAGAAGGTTTGGGAAGGAAAAAACAGAGATAGATAGATATCTAGAAGGGACAGATAGTAAATAAAAGAATAACGAAATTATGGGTTCTAGAAGATTCTTCTGGGTATAATAAGCAGCGTAAGGTGCGCCTACTGGGCAGTTTAGAGTTGAGTTCAGTTCTCTAACTGAACGCATTCGCTGTCTTGACAGCGAAGCGACAAGTGCGAAACGGAGGCATTGGAAGAAGAGTTAAATAGAAGACACTGACGAGCTTAGTGGTGAATTCAGTGAAAAGTTTAATGGACAATTAAGTGAAGGAGGCAACCCTGCAGAGAGAGATCACGCACGGCTGTGTAAGTCAATAAAAGAGTTGATTTAAAAACTGGTGTTTCCTTCCAATCCTAAGAGCATACCCCGCTCGCACGTAACAATACCTTGTTATTTAAGCGGATATTCGTTTTTAAAGTCGTAAAATATATATTCCCCTCTTACTAAAATATAACGCTGTATATCTTAGAAAATATTTGTAATGAAAAATTAGTTTGAACAAGATTCGTTCAGGAGTTTTTTTAAATTATGAGTATTTTTGACTAAATGTTAGAGTTCCGTAGTCGAATAATGAAAACTAACAGATGACTATTGATGACAAGGTTTGGTGTGTGAACCTCTGTGATCTGTGGAACATATGCGTATGTAGTGCGTTTATACTCAAATCAACTTGTACCATAGATAACCGTTTAGTAGGAGGTCATATCGATTGGCCAATCCATAGAGCATAATAATGCAGGCTAGCATGTTGGCGTCGAACCGCGAACAGCTCTTGTCTGGATAAACGGGGCCTATTTGAAATTCCAATTAGAAAGTTTTCTCATTTACTTGATTCAGGGCGTGGAGTGGCGGAAGGGCAACAATCCGCGCTGATTAGTCCTAGTCTCTGTTCAGCATCAGATTTAAGGGGTATATGGGCACACCGCATAAACTAATCCCTCACGGAGGATTGTTCAATTTGAATTGTATTTAGGTGCTTAGAATGTCTTCCGACGTAATATGGTATGGCCGTATTGATTGATTGATATTGTCATCATTTCAACTATGTAGAAATAAAATAGGTAAAATTATTTTTAAGCTAAAGATTGTTATTAAAAATAAAGAGAGTAATGATCTAAATAAGGTACTAAAAGCTAAAACTAATTAGGTAGAACCTAAGTACCAGTCATCACTACTCTCCTCATTAATCCAGGGCATAATCAGACTCAAAAATTAAATCGTATGGCGGCGACCATTTTGGATTTACAACGGTACTAAATATATTCAATTGTATTGTCATCAGATCTAAAGGTGTGTGCAAATATCAGATCCATCTGTTAACAGGAAGGGAGGTATAATTTCAATTAAGTACTAAATTTGACCCAAAAAAAATTAAATAAAATGGTGTAGTTATCAGGTATTTTCAGTATTGTTCGTCTAAATTACAAATTCATATTGTGTAAAAACAATTCCAGGATAAATACCAATGGAAAGCATGCGTGTTAAATACTATATAGATTATGTTTTTTAGGTACGCTGATAAAGTCAACACCCGTAAACTCAACAACTGTGAACTCATGCATATATATATATATATATATATCTTTTTTTTTATTGCATAAAAGATATTTGTCTCTTTCTTAGTTAATTCATTTGGCAAAAATACATAACAATTTTAAAAATATGTTTCTTTTTCTAGTTTACTAATTTATATTTCAACATCAATCATAAGTATTCATTATTTATGCTGTACGTCCAATGTTGGCTGACTAGCTTTATTACGAATTTCCATTTGTATTATTTCAAATTCCTTTCATTTTATGTTTATTAGGTTCAGATGAAAAGCCTGAAGCGGACGAATGATTAATATAAGACTTCCGTCTTTTCATCATTTCCATTTTTTGTAACATTTTTAAAGTACATACAATTTACAATAAATCACTAGCCATTTTTTATTATCTAATAGATTTTGTACGAGCGCACACATATATAGCGTCTAATTCTAACGAGTCAGATAACTTATTCATAATTACTTAAACAGGTGATATAAAAGTATCTTATCAGCTACTCTTATATAACGTTGTATTAAAATAATCATAAAGTATGTACACACTCAATTGTATATCATTTATTGTCATACTAAAATCAAAATTCCAAACATCCTCAAACAGCACCAACGACTCTCTGAAAAATAAACTGCTTAATAAAAGGGAAATAATGCGGCTTGAAATTACGCTATACGCCGTGAATACTCATAACAAAGGTAATGAATATAAACAATCAAATGTTCGAGAATTTGTTGGCAAAATATGTCTTGTGTATGTTATATTAAACCAGAGGAAGTCAAATTTCCGGATCATTTTTCGCCTACTTCGTAAAAATAGACATTATTTTTCTTGACAAATGTGCCATCGTGCATCCATCGACCGCAAACAAGCTCGAATTGCGGATATTACTGATTCAATATGGCACAAGAAAGTTTCTTTTGCCATTGATAACTTCTGAGTTTTCTTATACCACTGAAGATTTGGCGCGAGATCAATTTATTCAGAAAGTATCAAGCGTGAACTGCCCAGACACAGAAGTTTCTTACTTGAAAATTGAATTTATCTAAGTTTTCCGGGACAAATAGATACTCTATGGACCGTGAAATACAACTTTTGCGCAATTGTTATCAATCGAAGCTCGTTATAATCATATGAAAACTATTCTACTACTTCTACAAAGAAGTTTTACCATCTAAAAATTGAATATGTTTCAAGTGCCGTTTATGTTATTAATTGTTGTCGATTTACAGACATTTACCTAATTATAATCGCTAGTCAAACATAAAATATGTATATTGCTCATGTAAGTATAATCCTAAGTTAAGCTTGTATTTTATGCAAAGTACTTGTAGAAGGAACAACTTTGGGCGCAATCAAAAAAATCCACAAATGTTAGTTTACGAATTACCCTGACAAGAATCGAACCTTCTACGTTCCAATCAACTAGGCAGGCCTATACTTAGAACACTAGGCAAGAAATATTTATAACATTAAATGCTTAGGGACCAAATCGAGGGCTTCATAACAAATGGGCGTAAAGACAAAAGTGCAGTTTTGTACAAGGGCCAAAATTGTGAATAAAACAAAACTAGTTGATTTTATAAGGCTGATATTTGGAATCCCGTTCTTTTTAGGTGCACTTGCATGCTGGTAAGACTTTTTAAATTGTGACATTCACAGTTTAATAAACAACAACAAAAAACATTTTTGCGCATACCCCTATACGTTATGAAGCCCTCGAAATCATTTAACCTTATAAATATATCTTTACATAAAATTTTACTAAGTTGAAATTACATTTATTGATTGTCAAAATTAATTATAAGCAATCACATTTCGTTTCAATTTTACTTTTAAGAATTTTTGAGTTTGTGTTATAATCGTAGATAAAACTTAATAACGCTTGTCTGCCCTAAATCAAATAAAGTTTAAACTCTTGAAGAATTTGTTATGATGATTACCCATTAAATACTAAATAAGATTTATTATCTTACTATCTATGCAGCACTTTTGACCTATCTACATACCAAGATACCAAGCTCTATACCTGAATTGCAGGGTATAATTACCAGGTTGAAGCTTAATAATATTGCATAGCATGAATATAATTGAGTAATAGACACTTGATGTCACTCTAATTCCGTGGGTAATTACTGCATCGCTTGGTGAATGTCATACATAGGCCCCGGCCTCGGGTCGCATTACGGTAGTTTCAATTAAATTCCGACATGTGCACGAAGCAGACCGCCAGCTAAAGAGCTCTCGTCAACTCACAATGAATGGGATCGATGAATCGAATCAAACCGCGCGTCGCCTACTTGTGTACCTAACCCATTGGGTGCGCACAAGGATTGATTTTATAAGTTTTTGACCCTTTCTTGCATTTGATTTCATTTATCGCAAAGTACCCGCGATTACTCCTAGCCCATTGCTTCGGGAAAATGCTTCTAAAACTATACATATTTCTAAAATAATATTTGTAATATGCATAATAAAACATGTTCTCTGCTTATTCGAAGCCACATAATTAAAATTAGCCGGGGTGAGTTAAGTCCTGTGGCGTAAAGAGTTTAAATATTTGTATATTTGTTCAGAATGTGACTGTGGTAGAACCGTTCTGGAATCATCATCATGATTTCAGCTCTTGGTGCCAGCTTGCTGGGTCTCATACCACGCTCTCACAAATTATCGACGTAAAATGGTTAGCCTTGAGTTAATTGTGTTTGCGATGAGTGAGAGGTCCGAGGAACTATTTGAAGACATATGTGATGTCCTACTTCTTTATTATCTAACTAATGAAATGTAATATAAAGAATATAAAAAACATTAATTTCTGTAAATACAGTGAAAAAGTAAATCGCAAGTAAATTGATGATTGAAGTATTGATGTAAAACAGCGAACGGAAAACATATACATCTGACTGGGTAGTAGCTAAGGTTTTATTATTTATTGATGTGTATACGCAAAGTAGACGTCTGCCGCGATCAATATAAGTTTTTAAGACTATAATAATTAAATTTATATCAATGGCAGATCTGGTCAATTACCTTCAAATTTTTTTAGTATATTCAAAATTGTCTGCCATAAAGTAAAACCGCGCGATAATGGTCTGCCATTCTTATTTTCGGATAATAATAAGCCTATATTTTCAAATTTCAAAACGGCAGACGTGGTCAAATGGATTTAAAATTCGTCAAAAATCGATACCTGTCTTACCTCAGCGCTCGTCGCATCCACCACTTAGAGCTGAGCTTAGTGAGTCCCCGTACCATGCATGGTAGGTATAGGTGCTTCAATGTACAAAACCTCAGGTCTGGTCAAATACATACAGGTAGCCGATCACTGGCTCTTAAACTATAAGTCATGACTGTAACCAAATAATGAATAAATTGTACTATAAATTATATTATATATATAACAATCACACTAATATTTATAAATAAATTTAAATTGTTATAACATTTGTAATAATAATAAAAAATAAAAACTTCGTTTAAAAAAACCGACTTCAAAAACTAAAATGTATAAAATAACTTATTTCTAAAGCTATTATTATTAATATATATTATCTAAAACATCTTAAAGTCGGTGCTTAGTAATTTTCAAAATATAGTCATTTTAATGTTTTACTTTGCACTGACTTCGAGATGTTTTCGATAATTTATATTAATAATAATACAAAGCTTTAGAAATAAGTTATTTTATACTTTTTAGTTTTTTAGTTTTTGAAGTCGGTTTTTTAAACGAAGTTTTTTTTATTTTATTTGTTACTTTTTAGTGCCTAGCTATGTATGGGTAGAATTACGCAAGGTGACGCGCTTTAAAAAAAAATATAGGTCCCAAGAACCGGGAACAAAAAAATGTTCGTAAAATGAAAACTACTAGGCCAAACTATGTCAAATTTTTAGGGGACCAGGGGGCATCTATTCCACGTCGAACAAAAAAAGAATCACGTAAATCGGATCATAAATCACGGAATAATCGGCGAACATACATAAAAAAAGCAACAAAAAAAAGATCCCGACGAATTGAGAACCTCCTCCTTTTTTCAAAGTCGGTTAAAAATAGGAAATTTATAAAAATTTCCCTGTTTATTAAACAGTCCATATTTGCAATATAAACCTAAAATGAAATGTCTTTTTATACAATTATCGCTTTTGAGTGTCGCGGAAGGATCCATTTGTCTTCTCCACTCTCAAACAAGTGTATTCCCAGTGGAGTTTTCAAAGCAAGTTTACTGCGTCCGCGATAAGATAGGGATAAGCCCTCTGTGCTCATATGTCATGAGTTCTTCGCACTAACCAAGGACAAGGTTCTATCGGCTTAAGTTAAAAAAAGGCGCAGCTTCATCTGTAAGACATTAGTTACTTCATAAACTAATCAATTGGGTATTTAACATAAAAATTAAAAGATACACATATATACATATTACCGCCCCACTAAACAATCTTTTTTTGTGTGGATGTACCGAGTCATGACTTGATAATTCTAACGAGCTTATTAATTATTGTTTAAACAGTAATTATAAAAATAAGAATATAACTATATATTGTTTTAGAACTTTATTTTATTAAACAAGAAACTTGAAATGACTTGAGATTTTCGTGAGGTTCCCCCGATACAAAATACCGTATTACTTAAAATAAATTGTAAGCTATCTTTTTAGTGTAAACTGTGTCGGAATAAGCTAATTTTTATGCACTCGAAAAACTAGAAACCGCTACCAGGAAAATTCTAGCGGGATTCCCGTGATAAAAATATCACACATTTTATAACATAAAATTGCCAATAGATCAGTCCTTTTTCTACCATCTTGATTCAAAGTCATGTAAATGGTTATTTTTGGGAGCTTTTAATAACACCGCCGTGTATTTGACTTTAATTTTCTATTCTATCATGAATATTTATTGCAGGAAATGCACTTTTATGAATTAATTTAGGTTAATCCTGGTTTTCCTCACGTAAAACTCAATTCGATTAATAGTTTGTTTGGTGCTTTATGAAAAAATATTATTACATTTTTTACCTTATGAAACCTCAAATAAATATTGATCCATGACATAAAACATCCGCCTTTTGTTTTACCAAGTAACTATTTTCTTGTGCATTTTTTTTTTTCGTAATTTTTGTTATGGTGAACAATAAAGTGTTGTCTATGTCTATGTCTATAAAATCGTTTTTTTTTTTAAAGGCAGATTTATCCCGCTTTTCTTAAGTAATCAGTGTAAGCGTATCAAACATACTTTAGATACCCATTTCACTTTCTGTGATGAAAAGTATCTGATCTATATTTTGACAAGTTATAAAAGACATAAAACAATCCAATCTTAGATTATTAAATCTGTTGGGAAACTAAAATGGCAGCTAATATGTTTATAGGAGATATTATGAAGCTACAGTAGTTATAGTAATTACTCGTATAATAAAGTCATAATTTAATAGATTATATTAGGTATTACGAAGCAATAGCTGTTCTATGGCAGATATTTATTGATATGTTTCAGTGAATAAATAAAAACGATATCGTCATATTTACTAAATGTTTTGGTGGCATTTGTAACAAATATTGACAAGCTACTGGATATTTTAGATTGTGAAAATGTAATTAATTTATAATATTATAAATTACTTTCAAGTAATTTATAATATTAAGCGGTGCGAGAGGCCAGACAGACAGTTGTTCTACCATTCGCCAGACGCTTTGTTCTTCGGGAAACAGAGTAAGTTAAATGTTTATTTATGGAAATTTCCTTGTGTTATTAGATAAATGTGTAGAATTGAGATGATATATAGACTCTTATTGCGGGGCATTGGGTGACTAGAAATGAAGATTGGAGGTCACCGAGCTAGGTTGGGCCCATACTTTATGCCATCTTGGTTATATATCCAAATGTGTTACTATCAATAGTAATTCTTTCTATTATTTCTGTGCTTACGATATTTGCATTTATTGATTTATTATGCGAAGTTACGATGACGCATACAATAATACATATCGAGGGGTGAAAGGCTATTTGGTTTAAGCGACATTTTTGCAACTTTACAGGAGAGCCATCTAAAGTTTAAAATTTTGGAAAAAAAAACATAACAAAAAAACTTCTTCAGCTATTTGAATGGAGTAAACTTTATTTAAATTCAATTAAAAGCATCGTGTTGGTGATGATCATACCAAATAAAACGGATCTTTAATTACAAAGATAAATGTCGCTTTATACAATTTGCCTTAAGCCCTTATTTTTCAGAGTATGGAAAAAAGATTTAAGTGACTTCATAACTACAATTGAATACAGGGAAAAAGAATTAAGCGACACTGCAGTATATTTTCAGAGTAAGCCAAAAAGTATGAAGTGACGTAGCCCAAAAATAATAGTAGCAAGCTATTTATCTCAATTACCGATTTAGATTAAAATGACTGGAAGCCTAATTTACTTATGTGACTTTATAGTACTGAAAATGTAACGTTTGATATTACATTTTTTTACGTCTTATACTATCTCAAAGGCTCTTAAAACAACCTGGATATATCGTTATAGGCTATACAACATGACACTATATAACCATCTTATACTATCAAAGGCTCTTAAAACAACCTGGATATATTGTTATAGGCTATACAACATGACACTATATAACCACGGAAACCGCGCCGGGCCGCTAGTATTGAATAAATAAAGGAATACATACATCAGTAAAAGTATTTATGTAGAATAATAATTAAGTAGAACAGTCTCGATGTGGGAACATCAAATAAAATTAGGTATTATTTATTCAGTATCACTTAAGATTAGCTGTCATAAAACTTACTAAAACTATAATTAATCACAACCAATAATTGTTAAACTTCAAACTAATAAAAACAAAATAAAAATCACATACATACATACATACATAACTTCACGCCAGGTCCCTTGCGGGGTAGGCACGAACAACAGAGCGCCATATAGGCTTATTCTTACACACCTCACTTGCTTCTTTGACATTCATAGCTCTTGTCATGCACGCTCGTCTGTTCTTAAGGCTCCTGACATCACCTTCTGCTAATACACGATCAATTTGATCATGGAAGGTGTGTCGTGGCCTTCCGCGACTTCTGCATCCATCCACTTTTGCATTGTATATCTGTTTAGTCATTCTTTCATCATACATTTATTCCACATGCCCGAACCACCGGAGGATTCCTTTCCTTACCTTCACCCCGACACTCTCTTACAGACCAACTCTCTTTCTTACTTCGGTATTACGAACGCGGTCCGCGAGCGTCACTCCGCAGATTTTGCGCAGTGTTCGCATCTCGACTGCGTTTACTCTACTTTCATGCTCTCTGTTCCATACCCAACTCTCGCTTCCATACGTGAGCGTAGGTACCAGCACCGCGTTGTGTATGGCAAGCTGGGCTTTCTGGCTGAGGTTCTTAGCGCCTAGATGTTTACCTAACGCTCCATTCACACTATTCCCCAAATTTACCCTTCTTTCTATGTCAGCGGTGTACCTTCCATCCCTGCTAAAAGCACATCCAAGATATACAAACTCATTCACTTGTTCCAGCATAACATCATCGACCATTATCCTTGCATTCGTTCTGGTTTCTTCTCTTTCAAACACCATAACCTTTGTTTTCTTCGCATTCAAATGTAAGCCTCTCGCCTGACAGTCATCTTTCATCATTGTGACTAGTGTTTGCAGTTCTGATGGCGATTCGGCTAAAAGCACGGCATCATCCGCATAAAGCAAAGTGCTAACAACTAGATCACCCATCCGCACCCCAACATCCATCAATCTTAATCTCTGGAGACAATTGTCCAGATATAGGATGAACAGCAAAGCCGACAGCACGCAGCCCTGCCGGACGCCAATATTGACGTCAAACCAGGGCGACAGGCTGTCGTCCACCCGCACGCATGCCATACAGTCCTCGTAAGTGGACTGCACAGCACGCAGAAATTGGCCATTAATCCCATATCCGGGCAATATGTCCCAGAGGTCCTTCCGCACAACCCTGTCAAATGCTTTCTCTAGATCCACAAAACCGCAGAAAAACTTCCGGCCCATAGCCAGCTGCTTCTCCACGATATTGCGGAGCGAGAAAACTTGATCCATACATCCCCTTCCATTTCTGAAGCCCCCTTGTGCATCCCACAGTAATCCATCGGATACCACTCTCATTCTCCTTTCAATAATCTTCGCATACACTTTAGATGCTGTGCTGATCAAATTGATGGCCCTGTAGCTGGCGCACTCCATACGTGACCTCCTTTATACAAGGGCACGATGACAGCGCGCCTCCAGTCCTTGGGAACCTTTCCCGTCCTCCAGCACAAGTTGCATAAGGACAGGAAAGCGTCCCGGACGCAGGTTCCACCATATTTGATCATCTCAGCAGACACACTATCGATTCCTGCTGCCTTTCCATTTTTCAGACTTCTTATCGACCATTCGATCTCTTCCAAAGTGATCTCGGATGCTGACTCCTCGAAGTCGGTCACAGACTCAGTCGTGGTGCCAGCATCCGAGATATTATCATACATTTCTCTAAAATATTCACTCCATCGCGCTAAAACCTCTTGTGGGTTAGCAAGAATGTCCCTGCTTAAAATAAAAATCAAGAAAGAAAATTTGTAGTAACTATAAAACACAGTCAATGCTTGATAATAATCATAACGCAGTTGGAAATAACGTATTTATTTATCATTTTCTTCGACTGTATCTTCTACATCAGTATCCAGTAGGACATCTTTAGAATTGCAGTGTTGCAGATTTAAATAAATATGGTATCATGTGACATGAATAAGATGTATCATATTAAAATTTAATGATTGAACGACCGACTCGTATTTTAGTTAAAATTGAAAAAAAATTTCAAATTTCTTCACTTCATTTTATCGCCTGTATTAAGTGACATCCAATTAAAAAAATAATAGCAACAAAATGTTTCAACAACTAAACAAAATATGTGGAAACAAAACGACTATTTGGTTTAAGTAGCACCCTGCGTGGTAAATAGATGCAGCTGAAAGAGCTTAAGCGACGCTCCGTGTCGTATTTGGGTGACGGACAAATGGTTTAAGTAACATCACACCGTGTAATTAGTGGAAGTCAAATTGATTCAAGTTACACCTTAATAAAAATTTAACATAGGAAAAACGCTTTAACTCTCATTGAATTATTTATCTGAGGTAGGGTAATTGGTTCATGTCTCGGTTCTTTATATAATTGTATGGTTCAAGTATATTACAAAAAAAAATATGCAAAATCCACGTCGTATAATACACTGCTACTTTGGAAACAACAGAAAAATAGTATTGTTTCAAACGCCAAAAAAATGCTCTGATTTTAATGAATCCGGCATCATTCGACGGAGAAAAATTCGCTGATTCCGAATATGTATATAACTCAATATCGCCCTAGATGTCGCTTAAACCAAATAGCCTTTCACCCCTCGATATAGTATTTTCCTACGTTTTCGCGGCTATACTATAGACTATATATGATATATTTTATATGTATGCGTTTATATATATATCATAGTAGTATGCAAAAGTCCATGGGCAACGATGACTACTTATCATAAGGTGGACCTTCTCGTGTGTCTACAACTAAACTTAAAAAGTAAATTATGGAGCGAGCTATATTAGGAAGAACACCTAATACAGCTCGCTATGAATAGAATCAGAAACGAAAACATTCGTAAGAGAACCAAGGTAATTGCCATAGCTCACTAAATTGTAGGTAAGTTAAAAGTGGCAGTAAAATGAGTCTTGAGGTAAAAATCGCGTCTCGGTAAACGAACCAGCACGGAGAATTAATAACTTGTTAAACTAACCAATGAGCAAGATAAGGATCGGAATCGGCGCATGAAAAAGAAAATAAGAAACAAATAAAAAATAAAATTAAACTCATCCCCTGTTCGTCGAGATTTATATAAATATAACATTCACATTTATAAAGGTATTATAACGTTAATGTTCTTTATGTTTAACAAGCCTGGTTGCACTTATTATTTGATAATAAAACAGCAGACAAGATTTTACACTTAGTTCGGTTGTAACTGGAAGAAGGAAGTTGTGTCATTCAAAACATATTAAGTATTTAGTATGGTAATACTAATCTTCTGAATCATAGGCAACAGAGACTACCACAAATTCCAAGATAAAAAGTATCCTATTTTCACCACTACGATAGTTCTTTGTTCCCGGCCTTAGATGTAAGCCGATGAATTTTGAATAAATACTGTCTATAGATAATACAATACAATTTGAAACTGAAAATGTTATTATACATATTTTTTTTGTTTGGTTTGCAAACTAACCCACTCTGCTGACGTATAGGATGGTCGTATCGTCATCCATTAAGAAATTTCAAGTTTCTCCTAACACTGGCCAAGATATGGCCTCATTGTTTTGGGATAGTGAAGGAATCCTTTTTATTGATTATATGCCAAAAGGCCATATGATTATTGAACCCTATTATGCAAATTTAATTCCGAAAGTGAAGAAATTTAAGAAAAACGTGGAAAACTGTCGTTGGGCATGTTCTTTCTTCAGGATAACGCTCCCGCTCATCGATCGGGAGTTGCAATCAACTCCGCTGTGCTGGCTTCAATCTCTTTGACCACCCACCTAATTGTCCGGACTATGCCCCAAGTGATTTTCACTTATTCCCAAAATTAAAAGAGGAAATTCTTGGAACTAAATTTCACGATAATGACGCGGTTATGGCTGCCGTAGAAGAAGTTTGAAGACTCAAGAAAAAAAATTTTTTCGCAAGGAATACAGAATTTAGAAACGCGTTATTTTTAATATTAATTTCAAGAACTTTTTACGCTCGGAGAATGAAACTTCTTAATGTGTATAACCGATGCATTGAAAATATCGAGCTAATCGAAATATGTAGGTATATCAAAAAGGTAGTAATAAGGCGTAAACAGTTTTCGGTCTTATTTATATAGAGTTAGAGTAAGTTCAATACGAGTAAGATCGTTTGTCTCGATGTTAAACTCATTAAAACAATTCTTTTCTATAATATCGTAATAACTTTATTACCTTTTGCTTTTAAAGAAACATGACAAAACACTTTGGCAACATCAAAAAGGATTTCTACAAAATGGTTAGTAGCTACTAACTGACGAATGTAGCGAGAATTGGTAACATTCGTTCGTTTGGCCCAATATGATGAGTTTGATAGCAAATACACAAGTAGGTGTTTTTTCGTATTTTTATCAATATTTTTTCTGAATAACAATTATACAGCTATTTTAATTTGATGTGAAACGTTGCCATTCTCATTTTACACTTTTTTTACACTTTTATTAGATCAAATAGACATTAATTATTATCAGATATAATATGCTTTTGTTTAATTTTAATGTTATTCAATACCGCCATTGTGTTCTTGTTGTATGACAAGAAATACATACATATTACCACGTCTGTTTCTCATAGGTGTAGGCAGAGACTAGGTCTCCACTTGCGACGATTTTGACAAACAATTTTCGCTTTCATCTACTTTCATTATGTTCTTCATACATGCATACACGTTTCTTTGACATGCTTTTTACCTGATCTCGTAACACTTCTGCTATTTGACCATGTTGTGTACGTCGCGGTCTCCGGTACCTACTCTACCATTTACAATATTGTCATAATATACTTGTTTTGAGATTTTATTTTCATCTATTCTCTCTACATGTTCAAACAACTTTGACATTCCTTTTTGAACTCTTGTTAATAATAGTTGTTGTCATTTAAGATTAATATTATTCTAAAGTTTATCTGAAGTGGATGAAATATTAAAAAACTTCTTGTGGCACTCGAGTACTGCCGCGGTAAAGCTATAGCATTTTTATCAACTTATGCAATTATAATTATTTATAAATTTTTTATTTATATAGTATTTTTTTTCTTTGATATTAATTCAAGTTACACTTTTTGAGCGTGGTGAACGATAAGAAAACAAATCACCTATGTATACATATATACCTACTTGTATACTTACGGGGCGCACATGCGGTGAGTGTGGCATTATAAAGATATGATAGATATCTATACACCTATATACTTTCTCACAAACAGCTGCTTACGTATTCGTCCGATTTCGGAGCAGCTCGTCGTCCATAATTTGCAATACCTGACATACCTCGAACCGCTACGAGAGCTCGCGGGTCACTGTGGCCACTGCACGCCTCCGCCCTCCGCGCCGCCTCAGGCCCCCGTCATCGCGCATGGTAGGCAGAGTGGGAGGTGTTAGGTTTATTTTTGTTACGGAATTTCTTGATTCGGTCGCCGCGCTCAAAGCCCGCGATAAAAGCTATACAATAGCTTAAAAACCACGTCGACTGAATAGAAGTATTGATTGTTATCTGACATTAACTCCAAGTATACTTATTTTCTTTTTGTAATTTAATGTATGATGACATAATTATAGGTCAAAGAAATGTGACACTATCTATTATAAAATATATTAATAATACAACAACAGCCCGTTGGTCTCCTACTGTCTTTAAGAGAACGGAGAGTATACATGTTACACTTGTCCAAGGCGGATTGGCGGATTTGACACAACGGTTATCGCGCTGTGTAAGCTTCATCACGTTTTTTTCCTTTACTGTCACGTGGAAATTGTAACAATACCTACTAAGTGATGCCATGTTTACCGGTCAAGGTTCGAACACGCATTATTTCAGACACGAAGTTGAGACGCAAGTGCATTAACCACTAAGTTAACGCAGCTTTTTATTTCTTTTATAAAATATATTTGTTTTAAAACAATAAGACAATACTAAGTATTTTATTTTTATTAGATACTAGCTGTCCCGGCAGACGTCGTCCTGCCCGGAAAAGCTTCAATCGATATGCCGATAGTAGCGCCACCTACCGGGTCTAATTGTGAACCAACTCAGAAACCTTCTTTGGCTCATGCACAACAACTTTGCTAAAGATCAAGATAAGAAGTTTATGATTCTATAAAGGACATACAGACAAACATTGATTTTTATTTTTCTTTCTTTCTTTCTTTTATATACAAGATAGAAGAAGCTAAATTATGAGCAACACTATACCCCGAATAGTTTTCAAAAAGTTAAACTTAAATAAATACAGTTCCTATTGTATAATATATCTAAACTTTAATTATGACTATTATCTTCATTACTTACGTTATAACTGGGCCGAGTTGCGAAAATCAACAATAAAAATAAAAGTTATAATGTATGCTCCTCATCAACATCATCCAAGCGTTAAATACTGATTGTATTTGGAACGTTTGCTCCAACGGCCAGGGTCCGCTTTCTTACTTTTTCTTGTTCTGAGATCACTGGTACGCATGTCATGCTTCACAACGTCAAGCCAGCATTTCTTGGGCCTTTCCCTTTAACCGGGGCCGGGTGGGAATGGCATGTCTAGACATTTGTACTCCACATAATTAGCCGGTCTCCGGAAAACGAGGCCATACCAGCGTAAACTATATTTTCTTGCAGTTTGTCTATGTTATGATCATGAAGAATAATACCGCGGATTTTTTGCGCCCACACATCCATCGCAACATATTTATCTCCATGACCGCTGCTCTTGCTTGTGAACAAGATATATTCGTGACAAACTATAGCGTATTATTACGAGTGCGGGACTCGAATCAAAATGCCGTTGCAATTACTATAGAATTGTTTTATAGTAAACTGTACAATACACAATCGATTGCGTAGGCTGGGTTCTTCCAAGAAAATGCAATTTGCACACCTGCGAACGGCCAACAAAATCGAAAACAATAACAATAAGGATTAATTAGACACTAATAACGGCCATAAAACAAATAGAAAAACAAGAGCACGTTTTTATTAATTACAAATTCTAAACACAAAGTAAACAAAAGAATTCCTAAATCCGGGAAGGCAATAAACTGCGCTTTACGACAAGCAACTGTATGTTTATCTTTGACGGCATATAACAGTATAAATACCAACTGTATATTTATTGTTTTGAAGAAATAAATAAAAGCTTGTTTTTTTAAATTGGCAAACTTCTGAATTATATCACCTGCTAAAACTAGCATATTACGTATGGATGTGGGTATAAGGCGATTGACTTGCCACCCCTAGGTTATTGTACCCCCGAGTAAAGAAGGAGCTGCGTTATCTATACTTCTATAATAATAATAAAGAGACGAGAGTCTGTGTAAGCTGTTTTGTATATATAAATTGTTCAATTGACTACAATTACTAAGTCTATAACTTAAGTTACTTATAGATCTAAAAACTAAGTCAATACAGTGTAGTCACAGCAAAACATAAACAAAATTCTAAAAATTACATTTTCGTAATCTTGTAGTCTGAATTATCCCCCGTGATTTTTTCATATTTAACACAATGTAGAAACTCGAACCATTTACAGATTTAGTATATAGATAAAGTTTATGAGTTTGTTTCTAAGAAGTAATTTCTTTAATTACTGAAGCGGTTTTGAAAATTATTGCACCAGTAGAATGCTACAGATTCTGAATGACATATTATGCTAAATTTCATTGTGATTAATAATCATTTTAAGGGCCGCTTGCATAACGATCGCCTTTAAATAAAATAGTAGTAGTTAATCATAATAAACTGCCTTAATACTTTTTACACTAAACGTATTGACAGTTCTGTAAACATATTTAGCGGCCAATTTTGCGTTGTGCAAGACACTAATTGTATTTAAGGGTGTTAAATACGTTTTGTGTTTCTTAAATCAATTTAAGCAATCTTATGCAAGCGGCCCTAAATGTGAAATATCAATTCCGAGAAAAAGGGCATGCGCTGACTAAACAATAAATAAGTCCCAGGGTCAAACATTCCTTCTGGTGGGCATTAATTTGAGAAAGGAGTGTTTTTCCCATGGGCAAATTAATTCAAATTATATGTTGGCTTATCTCGAACAGTGCCCAGCGAAATAGGCACGGGTTAGCAGTATATTATAGAGTTTGTGAGTTTATTTATAGAAAAACTAATCTCTTGAACTACTGAACCAATTTTGACCAGCCAGTAGAAAGCTGATTCCTGAGTTTCATAAGCTATATTTGATTGTGATTAATAATATTTTAATTCACCCAGCAAATGGGCACAGATCCATTGGTTTTAAGCATACACATATTTTAACAACCCGAGGTTTGTTAGAGGTCAAAATGTAGGTCATGCGAAGATCGTCCCAATCATGACATACTGATATGAAATACAAAGCCGCCATTGAAAACTTAAGTGCTCATTTATCTAGTTCGCTTTGACTCTTCTTAATACTTTCTATACTTAATATAAATAACCACAAATCTTTATCCGAGTTATGTATTCTTTTTTGGAGTGAAAACAACAAATAGGATAAATAATACTAGAAAATCTACAATATTGGGGTATTGTGAACATTATATTTCAACTATAATTAGTACATGTCTATATTTAAAATATTATGTTCCTTTATATTCATTTGTATATCTATTACTATATTATATTTATGACATACCTACCCCCTTTCATATCGACTTACTGTCCCTCCAAAGATTGTCTGTTCAGAAATCGCTCCCAGCGATAAGACCTCTCATTATACTTATCATTACTAGTGTATGTATCAATTTATTGTCCTACAATGTTATAGTTCGTTTAGATTATGCCCACATCCACGGGAGTAAGCAGGTATGAGCAGCACGAGTATGTAAACACAACTTATTGTAATGTTTGATACTAGCGCTGCCCACTTCTCTAGCCAGTTGTTTTGCTCGCTGTAATAAGGTGTACTCCTTCCCTTATACAATTCAGACTAACAAGATTTCCATAAAGAAATAAACATATAAACTTTAATAAGAAGAAGAATACAGCGTAATATAAAACCTGCCACATAGAAACCCAATATCGTTCTCGTAGGCCTCTCTTGTAAAGTCGTTCAAGGATATTTTTGGCAATAAATCAAGCCTCTTTTGGGATTTTGCTTAAAGCGCGTTAATATGATCCTTGTCATCGCTTCTTATTGCTTGATAAACATAAATTCCATTCTGTTTATTAATTAATCGTTGCAAGCTTGCAAAATGTTCAGGGAATATAAATAATTTATATATGTGAAATCGAAGTTGATATCTAAATAAATATTCAACGTTGGTATTAAATTAGAAAGTAGAAAATGTTTGAACTTATCCATCAAAAAACAACTAAAATGGTAACTAGTCATAATTTTATGCATATTATTACGAGTCGCGAGACTCGAATTAAAATGCCGATAGAATTACTATAGAGTTTATTAGAGCTATACAAACATGTATAACACAGGTACAAATAAATATAACCGAACACAACATGTCCAAATGTGATGAAGAAGTTCGTAATTCAATAAAACGCGCAAAGTCCGTCATTAATAGATTACCGAATGTACAGACGTCTCGCCTTGATCGTGGTTCTCGCTCGACTGCCATCCAACAGGCCATCGTTGTATACTACACAAATGCAATATGCCTGTATCGTAGTCGACTTAATCCGCCACACCTAGCTGACTGTTTTATAGAAACGTATGCCAATCATTAAGTAAACAAAAGAAAACGATCATATAAGAATTACAATTAGTTTAAATGTCGACAGGTAATAAAATGTGTTTTGTTTCAGATATGCAGGTGGCTTTTGTTTTTGTCTGCACCTGAGTTGTAACAATATTATAAAAATAAAACAGATTATACATTAAGTGGGTACATCAGAGACTGATAAAATCCGATGCCATTTGAGCAATGAAATCTGGCACATTAAAGTGTTTTATCACATAAGGTTTTAATGCTGTCCACTTTGTTATAACTCTTGGTTAGATGCGCAAAAACTTCCACACCATTCAACGGTCCTGAAAATTGATAAATTTATGTAAATTCATAATATAAAATGTTCGTGCAATTCTTTTGCGCATAGTGCCTTCTACGCCTTTCAAACGACCGTCATGAAAACTGGTAGACATGGGTTTTTAATAACGGAATATATTTTCATGATATACGCTTTACTAAAATTACGTACCAAATGGCTATGTAGGTACATACAACTATATCGTATCTTCTCTCTAACTTTAGGTGAATTAGCCGTACTTTCTAAAATATTGGATACAACGAAATAATTTGAATGAATATGGAAAGAAAGCGAATTTTATTTATATATGCGACTCACACAAGACAAACACTAACATGGTGGAATAAATAAATAAATAAATAATCGACAGATAAACACACATATTGTATATCCCCTAATTTAGCAAGTTACGCTTGTGTTATGGGTAATATACAACGGACTACTCTGGGGCCGATCCCAGAGACCCAAACCATAGTAAATAACGGAGAAAATACGTTTCCGATTTTCTAAACCAGGAATCAAACCCGGAGCCTCTGCATTGCAGGTAAAGGCTTAGTCGGCTCAACCACCAAGAAAAATGACATGCCGGAATTTGAGAAATGAGGTTGGCACTCAGTGTTTTCCTAGGCCGCAAACGCAGTAGAAATAATTGAAGACGTGAGTGAATGAAGGTGATATGTCGCATATTCGGCTTTTTCCTTTTTTTGCGTAGATGAAGGCTATAAGTCGATACCAAATGACTACAGACCTTAGACCATAGATATAAGGCATATTTAAACAAATAAAAAGTTGAAAAAGGTGTTATGTTCAGTTCAGTTTAAAGTAAAAGTAAAACTTTTATCTCGATTTACTCAGAATTTGAATTATGCGACTTATCACCTTCATCCACTCATGTCTTCAATTAAAAAGCGGCAAATATTAAATATCATATAAATCCAAAAGGTTTTAGAAATCCCTGAATATGCATGGCCACTCGACATGGGCTCTGTTCTTGGTCGTGTGCGTGCATAAATCCATAAATTGAAGAACCTATTTTATTTATTTTTAGAAAGTTTTATATGTATGTATATAAGTATGTATGTATATATAAGGTTCAATGTGTATTATATTCTAGCGTTGACTAAATATTTATATAGTTTATTTTTCTTGGTTATTCTATACTTTTAGTAAAATAAAAAATGGGCTGTAGTATATCTCAGTTATGATCGCTAAGGAAAAAGTCAAGATTTTGTAGTATTTTTGATAGAACGGCAGAAAAATGAAACGTAAAACATGTATATGGCAAATAATGAAATAAAAAAATGGAGATCGCTAAGTTGCAATCATTAGTCTGATTTGTCGACACCACTCTTAACGATATCAGGTCAGTACAACACCTCTAACCATCGCAGACAAGAAAAAATCGAGCAGCAAACAGTAATGGGGAAAGGTCACAACCACCAGCAATGAGGAATTAAGCTTATGAAAAAGGTTATAAGAGCGAGACCTTTTTCCTTAAATAAATTATTAATTCATCAAGAAATCCCATTAGTTGTCTTGTTACAAATTAACAACAGCGGAAAACTTGAATGTCTGAATTTAGATTATAGACAGTATTTTATTAGGTAAACAATATAAACATGTAATAAAATATGGTTCCTTATCTAATTCCGATCTTATTCGGTCGTTAATACACTTTTGTTATCCTCTCGCGTATTATGTTAGGGTGAGATAATCAACGGATTGTAAATTTCCTAAGGAGGGCAAATTTTCATTCAACAATTTTGTTCAAATAAAATTAGGAGCACATTTTTTGTCAGAAATGGCGTACCCAGAAAAAAGGGAACTAATGGGAATTGTTTCAAAAGTTGTAAATGGATGTATAAAAAAGTCAGTACATTTTTCATTATAGAAGATATTGATGGGGTATGAGCAGCAGTGACTTGTATTGCTAAATAATTATTATAAGTGAAACGTAGTTGTCCATTTTAGATTAATTCATCTTTACTAACGTAAACCTTAGATATGTCTTATATTATGTAAAATAGGTATCTATCCTTTATTAAAATAAATCTAACTTTGCCGAGAAAAATACTTCGCCAGCTTCGAGGGGACAGGCACACCTGAGGTCGCTTCAAACTTTTTACATGTCATATTATATTCCAACTAGAAAGTGTACGATTAAAAAATATAATAAATAGTAACGTATTTATTACAAAAATCTAGTTTTGAACTAACAACGAATACTATGAGGGCTGTTTCCTGAACATGCAGTCAGACTGACACACAATACCTGTGCAATTTGAAAACCTACCAGGTGTCTTAAAAAAATAAAAAATAAAAATGTTGTGCATCGATGCCCTGGCTAGGTTACTGCTGTATTATTACACTTGTCAACAAAAAGAGATTGAAAACATGATATCCACCCTCAATGAGCTATAATTAAAGAAAAAAAAATTTTTTGCTCTTCTAAAAAATATTGAGAACTCTTCTGATTGTGTTCTGATTTTTCATAGGCGACATATTCACGATGACCGTGGAATATCTGTATGAGCTTCGGAGTGGGAAAATAAGTCTTAAAAATTGTAGTAAACATGTTCTCGGTATCGATTTTCGCGTAAAGATAGAATTTGTTTAATTTTAGATCGAATGAATCCGTATTAGATAGAGAAAAGTTTGGTATTGTCTTGAGCCCTTTCGCTCGTGTACACCACACATAAAAGAAGATTTATAGGCCGATTAAGACCCTTTGAAGGGCAACCGCAAACGAGCTTTACCGTCATTTGCAAAGCCGCTAGTTTGGAGATATTAAATAAAAACTTCTTCCAGACATCTGAGATATCATATTTTGATAGAGTCGATATTTGTGTACAGTTTCGTGACTATATAAACCTTGGAAATTTAATGCTTATGCCGAATTAGGTATTATGTAAATAATTATGATTAATATTTCTACATTTCACTCAAAAGCCCCAGTTTAATTACTATCAAAAACCACCAATGCAACGTGGGGTACAATACAATGATACTGTTGTCAAAACATCAAATTTAGGAGAGTAGGGGCAATTGTTCGATTTCACATACTGCTTTCTACAATATAACTTATGTATATAGGTACTAGCGAACACGGCAGATGTTGTCCTGCCTAGAAAAATATTAAAACATGTAACGCGATTCCAGTGCCCAATTGTAAATCTAAACCATTCTCAAATTAATATGAACACACGCTAAAAACTACCGGTCCAACCGTTTAGGAAGAGTTCGGTGACATGCGCACAAACAGAAGAATTATATAAAGATATTATTACAAAAGGGCGTTCGGCTACTACTACGTCAATATAAACATTATGATTTAATCTAAATACTCTTTAAACCAAGTGGACCAAAAAAATATAAACAAGTATTCAGAAGTCTTCGATAAAATATCTCAAGAGATTTTGCGCTCCGTTTTTCGTCGGGAAACGCAACGTGCTTTAACAATTAAATAACGATAGGATTGAAATATCTGGAACAACAAATCTCAGTAAGCGTTCAATACTTAAGTTAAATTGAATGTCGAAGCTCACATTCGAGGATTTCCCAAAAACCGGTATATCTTACGAGCGATCGGAGATTTTAAGAAAATCCCCCTTGTTTCAATCTTGTACCATTGTACTATATCAGTACTTTATCAGGTATTACATAAATGGTACTATGTAGTATTTACTGTATCTGCAGTACATGGATCCTTACTATATTATGTACATATGTTCGGGAATACATTTTACGTGTATTAACAAATGGCATATTTAGTAGATAGATAGATAACACTTTATTGCTCACCAAATATACAATTTCAAAAATACGCAATTACAATATTTTCATGGTAGAAACAATAGGCGGCCTTATGGCTTAAAGCAATCGCTTCCAGGCAACGTAACTTAAGGAATAGTTTAACCTAATCTGGCGATGTAGGTGGCGCAGATCATTAAGTGTATCATAAATAAACATACTTAAACTACATAATTTATAAATTAATACACATACTTAAATTACTTTATAGTAGATATATTCGTAAATTAATATTTACGAGTATATCTACTAAATACGTCATTTATATATCTATCGTATATTAATCAGGTATGTTGCAACCTATATGATGAATATATGAATAATTATTAAATAAAAACACTTTATACACAAGTTTTACGCGTCCAGCTATTCACCAGCAACTGCTATTCACTGTTGTACATAGGTACACCTATGTATACATATGTACCTACTTGTATACTTACGGGGCGCACATGCGGTGAGTGTGGCATTATAAAGATATGATAGATACCTATACACCTATAATACTTTCTCACAAACAGCTGCTTACGTATTCGTCCGATTTCGGAGCAGCTCGTCTCCATCCGTGCGAGCTTCGTACAGTCGTACCATATACATACACGTTAAGCGAACGCTCGGCCGAGCTACATGGTAGGTGGAGTGGGTGGTGGGTGGTGTTAGGTTTTATTTTCGTTACGGAATTTCTTGATTCGGTCGCCGCGCTCAAAGCCCGCGATAAAATCTATGCAATAGCTTAATAATATGATGAAGACCAACAAAAATAATAATTACAACATTTTATAATATAACATGGATACCTAGCTAGGTACCCATACCTAGCTAGGTATCCATGTTATATTATAAAATGTTGTAATTATTATTTTTGTTGGTCTTCAGGGCTTTGGATACAATTCGCTGTTAGGGAACATTGTGACAATTGTATTTTAGAGAGTGGAGATGTACTTGCACACAATTGCCATTTCGACAAAAAAGAAGTGTATATGTAGTATCAATACCGATACTGGACTTAGGATACTTTTTATCCCGGAAAACAAATTCGTTTCCGTGATAAATTCTAATATAACTCGCTCTCAAAAAATTAATTCGAATCTACAAACTCCTGAAATCCTTGTTCTTAATAATTATAATAATAATTGTTAAACATAAGCAAATTGTTGTTGAGGAAATATAGTATAATTTAATGTGTATTTTATAGATATACTTATTGTTGTAGGTCTTACAGTTAACGTGTATATATTGTTTACAATAAACGTTAGTCAATCCAAACAAGTTTAAGTTTGTTCTGTATGTTAGCATAAGCCATAACATAACGCAGGTAGTAAATATCTTCGGGCTATTTTAATTAAATTTTAATTATAATTATATTATAGTTATATTTTCTAACTAGGATATACCAGCGACTTCCTCCACGCTTGACTTGAAATTCCCGCGGGGAACATAAAGTACCGCAGCATTGGAAAGAATGTAAGCTACAGTTTTAGTGAAAACTGTGTCAGAATAAGCTAATTTTTATACACTTGAACAACTTTAAACCGCTCTTGTGAAATTCCCGCGGGATTCCAGGGATAAAAATCACACGTTTTATTACATAAAATTTGAAAAATAGCGCATTAGAATTCGATTTTTTCAAACTTTTTAAAACATTCCTAGAAAAATTCCCGCGGGATGCTCGGAAAAAAAAGTAGCGGAGATTTTATGTGATATGAAAACTACATCGTAATCGACCAAGTAATTTTTATGTGAAACCTGAATAAATAGACAAAAGATCTAAAAAAAATAGCAACGTGTTCTCCATCGTTTATATAGTCTATTCCAGTTGTTTATTTTAATAGCCTCAACGTACAGATATGGCATGTTGGGAATTTTATAATATTATAGATATCGTGTTTTTATTGTATAAATGATACGTTAATGCTGAAATAACATGGATCAGGCAAATGGAATCAATTTGATTTAAGATACAAAACTGAAAGGGACATGACGATATCCAATAACATTGAATGATTCAAATTTATGGTTATATAGAACACTTTGGCTTATTAATTAAAATTGTAAAATAGAAATAAACCTTCTGAATATCTTTTTTTATTGGTTACTACAATTAAAATTTACATACACATTAAACACGAACATAAAATTAAATTGCACAAATAAATATAGATTAAGCTCCAGGGTGTTCTAGAAAAAAAATACAAATAATAAATAGGTCCTAAATCACCCTCACTTGGGAACGGTCCCAAACCGCTGACCGCGTTCCCATGTTGGATGGCAACACTTATACGTTGCCAAAACACAGACCAGCCTTTTGAGTGCCTCTTCTAGTATCGGTTTAATAGTGGGCCTACGTAAGAACCTAACTAATGTATACGCCGTTCACCTTTTGTGAGTGTGGTATACCACACAGTTGATTTTTACTTGTTTTTGTTATTCAAGAATGATCCACTGCGCATTTAAAATTACATAAGCAATTGACAATAATTGTCGAGGTAGATAATATGTGCCGAGGAAAAACAGGTAACAGTTTTCATATTTATAAATTCTAAGAAACTTGATTAACTTGAAGAGTTATTTTGAGTCGCGTTTATTGAAGTAACGATTTTCCGATACTTGTCTAATCAATTATGACAGGCGAAATGAAAACTACGACAAAGAGTGCTTTGAGGTCGACACAAACAGAAAGGTTTCGCTCGGATTCGTTACTTGAACAGGACAAAAGTAAATGAGAATTGCCCTTAATTGGAATTGTAAATGAGTCTTGCGGCGCTTTCTTGTCGGTTGAACGCCCGTTCTGCCATCACAGTAGAATAAACTGTGATGATTTCATTTAAATTAATTCTCAGCGCAGGAGGGCCGCGGACGGGAACTTTGAATTGGAACAACTCCAGTTTGTTTCACCCAGCTTTATTCCTATTTTAAATATTCCAAACCCTAGGTTCCCTCGTGATTCAACAGCAACAATATATTGCGTTTATACTTTTTACTCAACACCAAACTAAGTAAGTGCCCGCGACTACTGTCCATTATTATGTCTTCTGAAACTTGCAAGGCACTGTCGGTACACGAAGTTTATTATTAATCATGCGATAATACATTATTGTTATCATTATATGCTTATTAAATAAAAAAAATCTTATTAATGTTTTGAATAAATTAATATCATGCTAATCATTGAGGGAGGTGAAAACAATAGAAAAGGATGGTATAGGTTTCCCGATTTCATATAAAAAAACGGTGCAACTTAGTGACTGCACTAAACTGCTGCGACTTATTTGATATGCAATCGGGTTAATTTCGTTTACACGCACTTGCGTCACGAACACAAAGGACACGCGTTCAAAACCTGGCCGGAAACGCAAACACCACTTAGGAAGATTTCTAACTAATTGTTTATATTGTTACAATTGCCACATGCTTAAAGGAATGCATTGGGATGATACTTGCACGTCAAGGTGACCGTTGTATCAAACTCTCCAAGTCGCCCTTTCGGTTCTCCTAAGGAATTAATTAGCCCGAGCCCAGCAGTGGGACAATTATGAGTCGTTATTGTCATATTCATAAAAAATTTATTATATGATTATACATAATATAATTAATATTATCTAAGATATTTCGTATCGTAATTTTAATTATTCAAACCCCTTGAGCCATTTTAGAGCTTATTCGAAACAAACTTTCATACAGACTGAAAAATGAAATTGAACTGAATTGAATGAAAATTCCACAAAGGCTTATTTAAATAATATTAACTATAAATATAATTAATAATATAACATTTTGGGATTTATTTCGAAATTCAATTTTATTTATGGGTACAGATTAGTTGTGCCAACAACTTTATTCGCGGAATCATAATTTCAGTATGCTATAAGAACACTATCAGGATATCATATTAAAAATAATATAATGGGTATAGTTGAGTTTATTCGAAACCAGTGAGTGGATGACTTACTCTGGTTTTAAAGAAACTCAACAATGTTTTCTTTTATTTTAAATAGAAACGAAACTTAAAAAGTCATCACTTCAGACAGCTGTGAGCAGTATTACTCGTATCAAGTCATCAACATTGTTATTTCTGACGTAGGTATGCATCCTGATTTTATAAACGTTATAGCTAAAGGTTATCTATGAAGAACGTTATTCTAGAAAATACATCTAGTCTGTGATCAATAAAACGCTTTCAGGAAAACAAATGATTATAACAAATTATTCAGAGCGACCAGCACAAACGATCAATTATTGTAGGTCAGATTAATTTGACCAATAAGCGATGACGGCCTTTGTGTTTGAGTGGACTAAACCTTTACCGGCCTATTTCACTGGAGCGCAGAGATCGCAGGTTCGATTCCAGTTATGGCAAATTTCATAAATGAACTATCCATTATTCAGTATGATTTGGGCGTCTGGGATCGATCCCGGAGTGGTCCTGTACGGGCTAGCAACAGCCGTACAGTACCGTGTTAGCGGTCTACGCCGACACGTGCATTTTAACATATTCACATCAGTACTCATTTAACACCGTACTCGGGCAGTCTGCAAAACAGCCATTGATCTTAGAGCATAACCATAAACACCATCATTTTTATTACCATAATTTAGCAATAAGCAATTAACATCCTAAAACATCTAACATTAAGATCCTATGTAGCAAAACCCCCTACAGGTCCATGGTATAATATCACACACGAGTAACTTCTACAAAAGTGTTCCAATCCACTTTGTCCCTCTCCCCACACGTCGTGGCAAAATAGAAGAAAATAGGTATAACCACTTGCAGAAATGGCGTTAGTACCTACTGTTACATGCCGACAAAAAGTGAATACACATCTGCCTGCTATAAACCTGATTTTTTACCTTTCCCCGCATTTTGGACTTATTTTGTTTACTTTGTGTTTAAAATTTGTAATTAAGAAAAACATTCTATTGTTATTGTACTTGTTTTATGGCCGTCATTAGGCAGGTGTGTCGAACTAATTCTTGTTGTTATTGTTTTGCGCACAGAAATAATATCTAGATAGAACGGCGATTGGGCGTGGCACCCGTGCCAAAACCATGCACTATATTGCATACTTTTCTAAACGCGCTCTCAGTCATTACGCAACGTGAGTCCCGCTCCTGCGGTCGCAACGTAAAAAAATAGACAAATCGATACAAATATGCCTTATTGTGCTGTGGCAAACTGCAAAAACAACAGTAGTGAAGCAAATGTGAAGAAAGGAGATATTTCATATCATCAGTAAATATTGAAATTCAGTAAAAAGTCTTTTTTTTTTTGAGAAACCATATAATGGTTATATTTTTACTATGTTCGTTAAATACGATCATAAGTTGTATATTTCTTCGTTAAGATAAATATCCTTTGCTGTCCATATACAACGCTCGTATATAGAAGCGTAATGTATGCGCGCAATGTACGTCGAACGAACGAAATACACACTACACCTGCTTATGCCAGATAATCGCTGTGATTGGTCATTGAATGCTAGAGAATGACGCTACGTGCATCGTCGAGTCTGACTTATCGATGAATGAATTAAATATTCATTCGAGTCTCAGTTAATGTCTTGTTTTGTTCCTACTTTTTACTCTGACAATTTTATTAAGCTTGTAGCGTAACTTAAAGTTATTTTTTGACTAAAACAAAATATGTAAGTCAATTTGTTTGAGACCATTTGTACCAAAATTAATTACAGAATAAATTCTTTCGTGATATATGAACATATGATATATAATAATTGTAATATATGATATAATTATACTATGCTTTTATTTATATATCAAGAAGGAATTTCGTAAGCACTGAAGTTATTAAAAGGTCTAACCGTTAAGTATATGAAAACTGCACTGGCACCTAGTTCTTACTTATTCTTGTTATTGTTCTTCATCTAATATAGCCATAAAAGACTTAAACCCTATAAAGTAAGGGAATTGAACTCCGTTACGTAAAGGTTATTTTTTCAGTGACTATTAATGGTATCCTTATGAAATGATAACTGATTAAACTGTATGTTACTATCGATAAACTCATTATAAAATATTTGCTTTAGAATGTTTGCTTTAATGGAAACTTAACGGAAAATAAAACCGGATATATTTTATCATTTTTAGTGATTTTATTTTTTTCGTTAGATAGCTATTACTAGTTACTAATTCTAAAAAGATCGCATAAGTCAAACATACCTAAAAACCCAAAACACCATTAAAGTGATGACCTTGATGATTTAATAATTATGACAAATTCAATCTTATAAAATATAGAAAAAAATGTGTGCGTGTACTAGTTTACACACGTAAGAAGTGAAACTTCTTTATGACCTTATTTTTCTAAAAATGATCTACTATATGCAACTTTACAGAAATTGGTTAAATAAATAAAGCCCCTACCACGGTCGATTCGACCGTGGTAGGGGCAAGACAAAGATGACGCGTAACGGAAAAAATGTGACGCGTAACCGAAAAATGTGACAGTATTTTTTTTGCAACGCCGATAAAGAGGTTTTACTTTAAAAAAATCAACTTCACTATTTTCCTCAATAATAGATAGCCACTACATTAGTTGCTTAACTGGCTAGATCATTTAGTACAATGTAAATATGTTATACAATGTTTTTAAAGACTTTCGTTGTTGCATCATTTATTAACCCACACTCATTTTACATCATTTATTAATATATAATTATACATAATAATTTATCACAAACTGCAGATATGACTATCGATAATCTAATGAGTGTGTCTCCTCACTAGTTGCCGCGCGCAAAAAGATATTGACGTCACGCTGTGGGCGGGGCTTGTTAAAAAATGACACGCACGAAATGTAAGCGAATAAGACGTCGTAACCATTCTATCTAGATATTAGTTCTGTGGTTTTGCGTCGAGGCATATTGTATTTGTACAGAATAAAAGGAATGCCCGAACGGAAGGGGAGAGGCAGTCTAGCGAGAACCACGATCAAATCAAGACGTGTACATTCGATAAGCGATATAGTGAAGGACTTTGCGCGTGTTATTGAATCGTGCAGTTTATACTGGTTGTATCCAGTTATATTTGTACCTGTTTTATACGTATTTGTACAGTTCTAATAAAGTCAATAGTAATTCTAATGGCATTTTAATTCGAGTCCTGTAGCTCGTAACAGCACAAATGCATATTGAAAAGCTACCAAAAAATATATAATTTTTTCGCGAGTTATCCCTTATAAATATTTATAACGATAGAGTGGTGTGTCCGTGGCATTGGAATCAACAGAGTTCCGAAGTCAGGCAAACCTACGATTGAGACGATAGTATCTGACGATTTTGACAAGATAGTAATGGCAGAATTTGGCCCCAGGTAGGTAAAAAAATGCACACACTGATATTGGATTTTCTTAAAAATATCACGACTAGTACACATATTAAAACTATATTTTGACATCTTTGTCTTCAGCCATCACAGTTTCTGAAAAGTGTAAAAGTACTTTTATTATAATTACTCGTTTTAGGGCGCGTGTACACTTCATCGCCACAGCCGCCGTGAAACTGTGTAGACGATGCGCGTGACCGGATCGCTATCACCCCGCTGTCGCACTTTTGCTGCCTTGTGAGTCAGCTGTGTGGGAGGGCCGACAAAGTTCGCATATACAGATATTATAATTCATAGAATAGCAGCGTGGTGGCGGCTCCATAGCGACATATCGGCGGTGCCGTCTGTTGAATCCTCACAATTTTTCTAATGTGGGTAGTTTTATAAGTGCCGCTAGCTTTCGGTTTCGCCGCCATTGCGTGGTGGCGAAACAGTCTCCAATGCACGCGAGGTCTGTCCGGACGTTCCGTTTTCTCCGTGCACGTGAACGTTTCACATCCCATTCTTGGAGCTTTTTTATTGAACTACATATACAAGCCGTGCTATTTTGTGCGAGTGTGCCATTCGAGGACCTGTTCGTGCCGTGCACCTTCAGGAGCTGTCTAGCTGCCCCATTGGAGGTGAATTCCGAGGTTAGTGGTGCTTATTACCCCATTGGTTTTTGTGCAGGATTTGGCATACCTCTCACTCTCTCATATATAACCCTATACAGTCCATATACCATTAGAACCAGCGAAGCTGTGTATGGATCCGTGATTCAGCATTGCACACCGTCTACACAAACGCTTAACGTTGTACGTAATATTTTAAATCCTATAAGATGTCTCTAGTATATGTGCGTTTTTACGTTGCCACCGTGTCGCATGCCGGGTTAAGTGGCTTGTCAAAACTTTCTCTATGTTACTCCCTTTTGATTTATGACTTCGATATGTCAATTTAACGTCACTCAATATGATTTATATGGTCATTTGCACAGCCGAGTTTTCAATTTAATATGTGAGTAGAATTGCATACATATTTTCCGAAACAAATGCAACGTTTAACTAGCCATACTTTTTTATTGCGAAGATGGCAAGTAGGCAAAGGTCCAAGCTAATTGCCAGCCAGCGTTGCCAGCCTTTAAGAAGGAACAAGGCATGGGATGACATGTGGAATAAAAGGGGTAGGACAGAAGGATCAAACAGTAGGAATGGAAAAGTTAGGATGGGATAGGAGTATGAAATAGAGGGGTGTGATAGGTTACAGGGAGGCGACAGTAGGCCATTGAAATTCTCATTCATATTACATTAGCATTTGACATAACTGATAGTTGTCGCTTTTTGAACTGACTGAAGTATTATTGACCCTAGCCTAAATAGACTGGCTACATCGTTCACATACGAGCACACGCCCGATTCTAAAAATACTTGAAACAAAAATTTGTTTGAACCGGATCCATTGATTAATTTTTGAGATATATCTGGAGTATTATCGATTAAATGTTATTTTTGAGTTACATAGCCAAATGGTAAAAGCAATAATTATCCAGTACCTGTGTGAAGGAAGCCCTACACCATGTGAGGACTGACACGCACAATGCCGAGTATAATATATTGTTACGAGATGCGAGACTCGAATTAAAATGCCGTTGGAATTATTATAGAGTTTATTAAAACTATATAAACACGTATAACACAGGTACAAATATAACCGAACATAACAAATTCAAACATAATACAGAAGGTCGTAATTCAATAAAACGCGCAAAGTCCGTCAATATTAGATTCCCGAATGTACACACGTCTCGCCTTGATCGTGGTTCTCGCTCAACTGCCCGCTCTCTCCATCAGGTCCTGGTTTTATACTTCACAAATACAAATGTGCCCGTATCGTAGTCGACGTAATCCGCAACACCGGGCTAATGATGTTAATGAGCGAGTATAATAGGACAATGGGCTATTCTACACAATAAGTAGTAAACGCATGCCAATAAATAAGTGAACAAAAGAAGACTATCATAAAAGGATTTCAATTAGTTCAAACGCTGGCAGGTAATAAAATGTGCTTCTACAGATCTGTACGTGAATTTGTCTTTGTCGGCACCTAGGTTGTAACAATATTTTTAAATTAAGTAAAAAATAAAAAATTTAACGATACGTTCCACCAGTACGATTACGAAAGTATACTAATGTAGATAATGAAGACAAATTAAACGGTAAACAAATAAAAACAAAAAACGGTCCCTTAAATCAAGTTGTTTTGGTGGAGTGCATCAAATGAATATATGAGCTGGAAGCCAAACAGTATTTTCCATTAGTGTTATAAAAAGGTAACATTCCAAAATAACCGCGAGGCCGGGCCCATATCCACGTGTGATAATGCGCAGTAACATTTTATAAGGGATCTAAATGTGAGCAGATGGCACAATGCGAATCGCTGGCAGTACTTCCCGGCACGGCCGCAATCTGCCATTACATTTTATGCAAACTGTGTACGAAAGATTCCGATTGTACGATTTCCAAAACAGCATAGATTTATAGATGGTTTTACATTGGACTGACGAGGAAAACGTTTTGAAAACTTATTGAGTTTTACAATGTTGTAACATTATATTTACACAACTACGATGTAAAATTTTACATTAAATACATGTCTTCGTATTCACATCCTACAGAGACTAATCCATAGTTCGTGTTCATTCCCGTTGTCAAAAGTACATATAAGCCAAATTTCATAGTGGTTTATTCCCAAGTTATTTATTTATTAACCAACAAACATCGCTATCATCACAGTTTTCACCAATACGATAGCGTGGCACACATAATACATTATAGATGTATAATAACAAAACATAAAATAATAGATAGATAGATAGATAACTCTTTATTGTACACCAATACAAACATGAACTTAAGACTAAAATTATATCTAGTTATGTACAAAGGGCGGTCTTATCGCTAAAAAGCGATCTCTTCCAGACAACCCCAGAAATAAATTTAGATGATAATGGCGATGGTGGTATACGTAACATATAGTACAAACTACTTACATTTTAATAATAAATACATAAATTATATATATATATAAATATATGGATAAATTTTATATATTACATAGATATATACTTAATATACATACCATACAAATACATATCTACAAAATATATAAATGTCAGTCTCAACATAATAATATAATACCCAGATACATTTATGCTTGCCGAGTTTAAATTAAAATCTCCTATCACAACATCTTTGTATTTTACACTAAGTTCTAGTTCTAAAATATATTTTTTTAAAGTTATAAAGAAAGAACAAACAAACTCCCAAAAAATCACTTTCAAAAATAAAAGTATCATCAAGTCAAGTTATCCTGACCGGGGATATTCCTAGGATCTTTGCACACAGAAGTTAACGATGTGCGAAACCAGCGAATCTGTCTTAGACAAGCGTGAAATAATTGTCCTTTTCCCTATCACGGGAATCCCGTATTCAAGAGTACGTTTATAAGTCATGGCCTCGGATTAGTTTATTTTTATTTTTATTAAACATCCCAGGATACTACTTAGCTACTAACGCAATGTACGATATTAGTTACAAGTAAGACAAAAGCTCCAAAAATACTTCAAGTGAACACTACTATTGTTGATATTATTGTTACGTGCGAGCGGGGGTACGCACTTATGGATTGGAAGAAAACACCAGTTTTTAATTTAAAAGCTTTTATTGACTTACAAAGCCGCGCACAGTACCTCCCTGTAGAGTTGCTGTCCTTAAACACACGACCAACGATGCACAATTCCGACGATAAGTTGTCACACCCTCAATACCGTCGCCGATATTGCGTAGACCACCTCCGATATTATCGCGTGTAGCTCGCCTCTGGTTCCTCTCTCGAACTACGCTACACACTTCCTTCACGTATCTATCCACCAAACTTGCCACTAAATTCACCACCTGATTCGTCTCTGTACTCTATTAATCTTCTCTTACAACTCTTTAATATCGCACTTGTTGCTTCACCGTCTTGGACTGACTCAACTTTTAACTCTTAAACTTTCAACTCTAAAACTGCCCGGTAGGCGCGCCTTACGCTGTTTATATACCCGGAAGAATTTTCTAGAACCCCTCTATCTATCTCTGTCTCTTCCTTCCCGAACCTTCTGTTCGGGAACTTTCGTTTATACATCTATCCCTTTCTAACATCTATCTATCTCTTTCTTTCGGACATCGTTTATCCCTTTCTAACATCTATCTATCTCTTTCTTTCGTTTATCGTCTATCTCTTTCTAAATATATCCGTCCTTGTCTTTTTCTTCCAGAAGTTCTTTCTAAAAGTTCTAAAACTGATTTACGCTGCTGGGCAGTTCCACCCTCGGTCGCCACACTATGTATATAATATCCTACCAAACAGATTGATTTTCCTTATGAAAATATTGCTTGAAAAATAATTAATGCCATATTACATGTGGTTTTTCTTTGACAATAGATTTATACTTGTTCTCAGAGTGTTTTATGACCCTTTCAAAGTTTGACCACACTTTCAGTTAATGACAAGCAAAATTTCGTAGTCATATTTTCACGCTAAGTTACCGCTATAATTACGTCATACATTCAAAGTTAGAAAAACCAAATGTGTAAAATTTAATACAAGTAGTTTATACCTTCTACATTTTATTTTGATTTTTTTAATGTTTTCTAAATCAGTAGAACAATTTGATGATTAAGAGTATTTACACCGTCTAAAACAATATATGTATAAATAATCCTAAAAATAGAAAGCTTTTAGATTAAATCTACCACATAGACAATAGTCAGCTTGTAAAGTTTAGTACATTTTACGTTTCAATAATAAAATAAAGCAACCAAGTACGTGATATTCCACGCACAATGAAGGGTTCCATTAACCATTAAGATAATCAAAAATCATTTTTTCTCACTTGGCTACGAAATTCCATAAAAGCATTCACTGGATACCCCAAATCTCAAAAATTATCCACTTCTAATAGATATAGTTATTATGAATTTGCTAAGTAATATTTCACCATCCAGGAATTTAAGCGAATTATCTAGAAACATGTGACGTTTAAAATCTCACTAACTAGATACTCCACACGACTATAAAAATTGCATTCAAATAGACCCAATAATTTCTGAAAAAAAACCGTTGGCCATGTTTATACGTCTGTGTATTCCAGAAGTATAAACATGGCGATTCCGTTTATATCAAGCTACATAACCTTAAAAATCATAATGTTGTGGATATGTAAATATTCAAAACCGAAAAAACATTTGCTCTAACCCTAACAGAAAGAAGACTATTACAATATTGGAAAAATATCATGTCGTATTTACAGAGGCCTTTAAGTATGAAAGCACCTAATCGAATGTCATACGCGGTGGGTGCTCGACAGAACTATTCGCGAGGTGCCAGCTGCCGCACTCCAAGCTCTGATTTATGTCTTTTCGCTGTCCAAGTTTCTGCACCTTGTTCCTGCAACATTTGTACATGACATCCAAATATATAGAGTAAAATTGTAAGAGAAACTCTCAGAAAGGACTGTGTTACGACAAGGTTCTTAGGCGGCCTCTATATGTAACTTTGCCTACTTTGCGAAACTCGTAAAATCATAGGCTTGGTCGTTTGATAAATGAAGTTAATTAGATAGCACATATTGTATTTATCTATACATGATGATGATGATATCTATACATATAATAAAATTGTAGAGGTCAAATTTCTGTACAATTAAAAAAATTGCTAAAAACCGAGTCAGGGGGATGCAAGAAGTGAAATAGAACTAATTTCAATTTTTTTCAAATTTTTTGTTTATCTATTTGGCTGCCTGTTTGTACCGGCTAATCTCCGAAACGACGGGACCGATTTACATGAAATGTTGTATGGTAGTAGCTTATATCCCTGGTCAACATATAGGATACTTTTGATCCCGAAAAATTAAAGAGTTCCCGTGGGATAATTAAAAAACCGCACCACGCGGACGAAGTTGCGGGCAGAAGCAATCGTTTATATGGCAAAAACACGTTTGCCGGGTCAGCTAGTAATATTATATAATTCTAAGCATACCGTATCTGTACATTAAAGCTTAAAAAAAACAACTGGAGATGTAATTTTTTTTATAAACTATTGGGCCGATTTCGATGCGGTTTTCGTTGGTCGACAGATAATTTTTTATTCAGAAAATTCCGCGGGAATTATCCCGGGTACGGTACAAATTAGTTCGATTGCATAAATATTAACTGATTTCGATACGATTTCACTATGACAATCCTTTTTCAAGCGATGCTATACTTTATATTCCGAAAATCCCACGACAATTTTCCCGGGAGTATTTTAAAGTAGGAATCTTAGGAATGCAACCTTTTGATTTTAAATACTCGCAAAATACTTCTAATCTACGTTATCCGTCACACGTGGACGGGGTCGCGGGCAAGTCTTAGCAGTTAAATAAAGTATATAAGGCATCGCATCTCATTTCCATGCTTTAAGTTTGATTCGAAGAGCATGCACCGTTTTTCTATTTTTAGCCTACTTCAGAAAAGGACTATGATCTCGATTCTTTTTTATGTCTTATATATAGTTATATATATATGCATATCCAGTAATGTAGGTGTGTGTTGACTGCGAAGGAAAACATTGTTAAGAAACCACATCGAGATTACCGTGTGCTTACCAACATTAGACAAGTGAGACGGGTATGCGATTCCTTTCCATAGCCCATGCCCAGCAGCGGGACGTGTATTGTCTGATATTAATAATATCTAAGAGCTGAAATAAATTTGCACTTATTTGAAACAAAATTCAATGAAAACTGTTATATTAGAATTAAACTTTCTATACTGTTACTTATTGTTTTTACATCATACGTGACAATAATAAAATAACGGTCTTATTCATATTGAGTTAAAGTAAGTTTGAAGGCTTCATTATGTTTCTTAAACGAGCTTTCAAACTTATTCCAACTCAATATGAATAACACCGTTACAATTCAATGTTTGTTTGTATATTCTCCTCCATGTTCACGGCCTTGGGAATAAATTGACTATTTGAAATTAAATATACGTGTACTTTTCTAATCATAATCCCGTAAAATGAGAGAGTCTACAAGCCGAATGAAAAGCCCTAGTCAATGATAGGTCTTATTGAGAGGAAAAAACAGTGAACTGATTTTATAGTGATGTATACACGACTTCTTAATGCAATTAGTTATGTTAAGAGTGGCTTCCAAATAATTTTGGGGCGAAGTATAGGTAGGCCACCGTAGCGGCGGAAGCACTCGTAAACTCATTAAAAGTTGCCACCATGTAGCACAACGAGTGACCTTATCCATATAGACGTCGGTTTTAATCGAGACCGCTTTACGAACCATTAAATTCCACGGTCGGTTATTGTCGAACTGGGATCGTTAAATGAAATTCTAGACACAGTGGCCCGCCATTTTAACATACGGATTTGCAAATTCGAGCAGTTATCCAAAATATATTCCAGATAATATCAATTGAACATGCGCGAAACAGCGTACTGAAAAAAAGAAATATAACTCTTTCGCTTAGTAGAACTGTATCACTCATTAAGTTCATTTAGCAAAGTTGAGTGCTACAAACAGACAAAAATGGAAATGAGCCACGCACAGATCTAATTAAATCCGAACGACTCGGCTCGCTATAGTTCTTTCGCTCAACTAATGGATTGCTATTTGTGTATGCTCCAAATATTGTTAATCTTATTTAAAACATACATAATTATGCAATACAGATATATTTATTCCTCCGCTCGGTTTATTTTAACAGGAAATGTATGACATATAAACTCACTAGCTTTTGCCCGTGACATCGTCCGCGCGAAATAGTTAAAAAAAGGAAGTTAAAAAATCGCCCGATTTTGAAACATTCTTCATTGGTGCTCTGTTCCTATTGGTCTAAGCGTGATGATATATAACCTAAAGCCTTCTTCTATAAATGGGCCATTTAACACTGAGAAAGATTTTTTCAAATCCGACCAGTAGTTCCTGAGAGTAGCGCGTTCAAGCAAACAAACTCTTCAGCTTTATACTCGTATATTAGTATAAGACAAGTATAAGATGTAATGAAGTTTTTTAGACTTTATTTAGATACATGCGCATTGATCTATTCACCATGCATGTATTAAGCTGAAAGAGCTATCAGTGAGCAAGAGTATACCAAAATCCGGCGAACGTATGCGTTTAATAAACTTCCAATAGTGTATCTGCAAAAGATCCGAAGTGAGCCGATTCAACTGGAAAGCCATTGATTTACTAAATGAGCGAATGACAAATACATTTCACAATGTGAACTACCTCACTTGTTTCTCTCATTCGTAAGTTATACAAGTCTAGTATCAATTAAGTTACGACAAACAAAGCTACTCGGAAATCCATTGTGCCATGCAAAACAGCCGACTCCTAAAACACACTCAACAGTCAAATAAGACAGAACACATCCATAAAGCCCCTAATTGACTCGTACTCAGAAATATGTGTTACTTTTCTTTGTATAAGGGCTCCACAGCAGATATTTGCGTTTATTTTGTACAATAAATGAAACATGTTACATTAATAAAGTTAAACATTTTATATAACAAATTCGCTTCCCGCGTCCGTCTTTCTGTCTGTATATATATCCGCTAACTCCTCCTAAACTACACAGCGGTTTTTTAAGCGGTTTGGTTGATTTATATACAATTAAAAAAAACTATTTAAATTTCATGTAAGTAAATTAGAGCCACTTCAGGTCAAACCCTAGTAGGGTTTGACCTACGGTAGCCCCGGGGACAACTGTAGCGAATAATAAATTAAAACCTAGGGAATATCGACTGCTGTAATATCACGTAACTGTTAAAAATGTAATATACATACATTCCGGACCTTGAGTGAATGTAAGTTCAAATGAATACATTACAGTGATTTTCCGCATGATAAAATAACAATCGGGCAAGTACGTCCCAGTCCACAAACGGCTCCGTAGAGTTAACAAACGACTACTGTTTTAGTCATTTGACTAGAAACTATAGAAAAACGCTTTAAAAAAAGGGCGGATATTTTAAGAATTACTAAACTGACTTTGTTAGAAACCATTTTCATTAAAAATACTTTTAAAATTCTATCACATTGAATTTTTCAAAATTTGTCACTCAGAGGGGTGCTTAATTAACCCAAATCTTTAAGCGAATATCTCCGCCACCTATTTATTAGGGTAAATTTAAAGTTATTAAGTAAAATTGCTGCGGTTTTTTTAAATATCTACCTAAACTAATTAACCCTTATGCCTATGTACATACATACATTATAAATATGATTTTGGTCCTTTCGTTAGATGTATAAGATCGCCTCAAATTTTTCGCGGATTTACTATAACATTGTATAGCGGCATGTAGAATAGAATATACTTTTCTACCATTCCAAATAAAACCATGCAAGTAGTTTCTCAGAACAAGACAGATCGACAGAGGATTTTTATCCGTGCAGGAACGAAGAAATAATACAATTTCCTGCGGCCGGGCGGCCTGTCGTAAATGGCGACAAAACAATCCACAGCTAGGTGGTAGAGCATTTGCCCGACTGGATGGCTACCACCCCTGGTCTAAAGTATGTCGCCATAATAACCCTGAGTTGTGTTCTGGCATTAGTGACCAAATTCCAGTCTCCCTTAAGAGAGCTGTAGCGCATTTGTAGCGCCTTTGGTGTTGCAAATGTCCATAGGCGATGTTAACTGCTTTCCATCAAGTGCGCCGTCTGCCTGTCTGCTGAACTCCTACAATAAAAAAATTAAAAATATGTTTCGGGTTTTTTTCAAAATGACTACCGAACCCTAAAAATATGAATATAAAGGCAAACGAGTCGAAAGTATTGCTGAAAAGCAAACGAGCGGTGAGCTTATTCCTGAAGCGAATTTATAGATTGAAAGGTGCGCTGTCGACTAAATGGTACTGTATAAACTCATCACCTCCCCAGCACCGCCTCTTTCGTGTAGAAGGATTTCGCTCGTTCATTCACCTTAAATCGGCGTCATTCCCAGACGCAAAATAGAACACTTCTGAAAAAAGAGTTTCCGATAGAAAGGGCCTATCAATTTTTTCTCAATATCCGTTCACGAAGGAATAAGAACGGATTATTCGCCAACCAAAAACCCTTTAATCCCATATATAGGTTATTGAAACATTGCGCTGGCTTACAACATATTACCAAAGCAAAGCCAAAGCTTAGCTGTAATTTGCCATCTAAATGCGAAATTGCATTTGTATTTATAATTCAAAAATATTTCGCATATTGTATTTTATACAAATTGCGTTTCAAACATTGAAAGGCTTTGACTAAAATTTTAAAAAAGAAATATGTAATCCGAATCCAATTTCCAGTTCGATCCAAATACTAAGGGGCTGAATGTGTAGGTAAAGCTGTAGTATTAATATCATATAGTAATATATAAAGCTGAAGAATTTGTTTGTTTGCTTAAACGCGCTAATCTCAAGAACTATTGGTTTGATTTGAAAAATTCTTTCAGTGTTAGATAGCCCATTTATATATAACATCACTATAAGACCAATAAGAGCGGAGCACTAATGAAGGATGTTTCAAAATCGGGGATTTTTTAACTATTTCATGCACACGAAGTCGCGGGCAGAAGCTAGTTAACATATATATATATATAAGTACGTTATTTATTTATATATTATATTATTTCTTCCTTAGGACCTACGAACCACTTTCGATGAACATTATTAACATGGAAGAAAATGTTAGGAATGACAATCCCAGTACTGTAATGCCTTGATAGTTAGGTCCACTATGTTTGATAGATGTCACTGGTATCGATCCGTTTTTTATAATACTTTTACAATATTAAGTATGTTAACATTCGTGGAGAGTAATTTATTTTGTTCTGATACGTTGTTTATTGATTAATGTAATTGGGTAGGTGACACAATGTTAAAAAATCTAATCGTTATTAAAAGAGCGGGAGTTCAAATAAGGTATATAATGTTCCATTCAACCAAATTGAATGAATTTATTAGTGGAAAGACACAGAAATGGAAGAAAACAATGACATAAAATGATGAGTCAATGACATTGAAATAAATATATTGAACGATTAAATTTTACGTGTAAATAAATCGTTTACGTACTTTATCTAAAGTGAAAAAGAGAATTGAGCCGTGTAATAAATATTACATGGTTTTATATATCAGGGAACATAAAATAAACTTTATCGCGGAAAATGTAAAACTTCAAATAGCACGTGTGTTTGAAGTTTACACGAATGAAATGGAATGGAAAATTCAAGCTTTCTTACATTATTATAATTAGTTATGCGAAACTCGTTCGGCGACAGTCATGCGTAAAACAAGAGCCAATCTAATTTGCTGTCAAAGGGCACAGTTAGCAAAGAAAGGGAAAAATTAAATTGTTTTCACGAGGATATCAAATCGTCGATGTTTAAGGAAGAATTTAGGTCACGTCTCGTGGATTACGGTTTATTTCCCGCGTCTCTTTTTCTTCGTTTGACGCTAATCCCGGCGGGCTTCACCGAGATTCGCCCCCCCCCTGCACCCTCCCTCCCCCCTCTGCTCCCCCCGTTGCTCCTAGGCCGCCACCGCTGATCCTCAATTTAAAGGTCAACAAAACCCTTTCAATATTTCAATACAGCGTTTAATTTGGCTTTATTAAATATTGCCCTTGAATGCCAGGAAGGTATTTCTATTATCAGATGGTAGGTACTCCTAATATTTATGAATAAAATTAGAGTTTAAACAACTAAAAACACGCTGTAATGTAAACTAAAAGGTAAAAAATAACTATATATTATAAGAAACAACTTCCCGTCGAGGTTTTCCCTCTGCGCTACGACATGGGGTCGTTTAAAAAGGGCGTTATAAAATTTCTTAGAGGCTGGCAACGCGTTGGCAACGGTGTTGCTAACGTCCATAGGCGACGGTAACCACCTTCCATCAAGTGAGCCGTCCGCCTGTATGCCTGCTTCAGGCAATAAAAAAATGTTAAAAACAAAATAATTTCAATTGAAAAAAAAATGTGATGTTCCATGATAATATTTATGTTATGTTATGTTATGACATTCAATCTAGAGTTATTGTAAATCTTATGAATAGTGGAAAGCACAGCACGTTATTTGGATTGAAATTATTATTATTTTAAATTACGACATTCTTTAGTTTTTAGTTTATATTGCCGTTTGTTAAAATATGATATATTTAGTTTTCCTTTATTAATAATTAGGTATATTTCTCTATCTCTTTATTAACTATCGGTTCTTGATACATATGCAAATTTTCAAATTGATCAGATGTGTGGAAGTTGGTGTACATTACGTTGAAATATATTTACATTAATACTGTTACGAGGTTGCGGGACTGGAATTAAAATGCCGTTAGAATTATTATAGAGTTTATTAGAACTATACAAACACGTATAACACAGATACAAATATAACCGAACACAACAAATCCAAACGTAATGCAGAAGGTCGTAATTCAATAAAACATACAGTCCGTCACTGTTGGTTTCCCGAATGTGCACACGTCACGCCCGAATCGTAGTTGTCGCTTAACTGACCCCCCTCTCAATCAGGCCGTTGTTTTATACTTCACAAATGCAAATGTGCCCGCCCGGCAACGTCGATACTACAATTTTCTAGAATTAGCTATGCCTATGCCAATAAATAAGTGAACAAAAGAAGACGATCATAAAAGGATGACAATTAGTTCAAATGCCGACAGGTAATAAAATGTGGTTTTACAGATCTGTACGTGGAATTTGTCTTTGTCGGGGTCTAAGTTGTAACAATACGTCTAACACATACATTATTTTTCCTTAGATCTTTTAGAACAACACACACACGATTTTGCAATCATTTAGGTACACTATTTAATCATGTTAAAATATCTTAGTCAATTTAAGTAATACCTAATTAGACAATAAAGTAGAAGATGATGTCGAATTTATCTTAAGAGGAAAAAAAGATCGTAATACAGATACAGAACTATTAAAAGCGTGTTAAAAAGTAATTTACATAATTACGTCAGTTTAGTATGAAACATTTCCGTAATAAGTTGAGGTTAGTCTATGAATGTATCGTAAGTAGGTAGCGAGTCTTCGTGAGTCTCAGTCTTAGACCATTAAACCAAAGGACGAGGCTCGCGTCTAATTTTCCAAACAAACAATTCAACCATTTGCTGCGGGGGGAAGAGTAAAGCACACATTGAAACAATCGCATACACCCAAATATTATTTGTGTTGTCATAAACGCAAACATGTACAAATCTTCAAAACTAGTTTAGAGACAGCGTATATTTACACTCATTACGCACACAAAGACGACTCACACATTTCAAAATACAAGAAATGGCCATATCATTATTCAATTTGCCTCGAAATTTAATCATAATTGACTAAATATTCATTATAATTTTCTATTATAATATTAGATTATGAAATAAACTTTAATATTGTAATAATTAAACAGTACCACATTGATGATTTATTAAACTGGCACTAGTTGAAATAAGATCTTAGTTATTGTGTCATGAAAATTGTGAAGTGTGATATTAACACTTTCACAATTTTATGTAAATCCTAATCGCCAAAAACATCCATGAACATAATATATTATTATGTACATATAATTCAAATATTTACTTGCAACGTAATTTAAATGCCCTATATTTTAAGGAAAAAAATGCTGGTATTACTATTGTACAAAACTGTGAATTTCATAGGGATAGTAAATATCGATACTTTAATGTCGATATTTTTACTAGGAATAATAATTTTGAATACTATGGATATGATGACAGTGGAATAAAACTAAAGCATAAGTTTAATTCATTTATTTTATAGTATTTTTCTTAGATATTCGCGACTGTTACACATAAATAAAACTATGTTATTTACGGTCTTAAGCGCGATATTTCTTTATTTTGCCAACGTTTCGGCTACTTTACAGCAGCTATGATCACGGTTTGACTCGAGGTTACATGTAAATTAGTAATGTTTAAAATAATATGAATCCGAGCGTGGGGCGGTTTGTAACGCGCCTCGCGGGAGGAGAGGTGAGCGCGCGCGGAACACGCCGCGCCCCCATCTGGACGGCATAACGGCGGGCGAGAACGCTTTTCCCGGGTAACCATGGCTGGAAGCTGTGATGTCTAGAAATGACATACTTAAGCCGAAGTATTGATATGAAATAAAATAATTGATATAGTGAAAAATTATAAAATTTATTAAATGAATGAAACATAATACTGGCCATAAATCGTAATCATCTAGTAGTAGGAACCCTTCGCTGCAATACCGTTAACCCTATGTTCGCAAGGTAGGTTATATAGGAGCGCTGATCAATAAACAGGTAGACTCTCAAGATCGGTAACGATACCCGATTCGATGGGGTAAAAGCACTCTTTACCATCGTAACTTTTCATATTGTGGGAGCAATACTTAAAAAAACTCTCACAACATTTAAATATTTTTCCTAGTATAGGTTACAGTTAAATGTACCAAATTTCAGCAGTGTAGACCTAATCTCGGAAAATAGACGGACAGACGGACACGACGAAATCATAAGGGTTCCTTATTTTACAATAGAACCCTAAAAGTGGGTCATAATTAGTATAAAGTAATCATATTTTCGACTAACAGTATCAAAGGTAGTTTTATCGATATCGACACAGAGTTATATGTACAGATTATACATCACTATAGGTAGTCTCGTGTAGCCAAAAAACAAACTTCGATATTCAAATTTCAAATTAGTTTCAAACGCAATAAGGGCTATAATTTCTTGAAGGATTTCGCATTAGTCTCGTGTGTGTGTGTGAAGTGCGCTAGACTTTCAATATTTTGTTATTTGGGCATTGTTATACAAATATAGACTCAATTTCTTCGCCATAACAGTTCAAAGTAAAACAGAGATTCGTCGGAAGTCGATGCGAGATGTTTCATTAATTCGATTATAGAATCGATGTTTTAAACATCAAGTTTAATAAACAACTATAAGTTAAATTATTAAAAATAAGCAATAATTAGACAAAAAAAATACTTACATGTGAAATGTTACACCATCTTTTTCTAGATTTGAGGTATTTGACTTTTTATCGCACACGTTAACAGCACAGGTTGGCATTTTTGAGGAGCTCCTCACACAGCGATAACGATACTAAGACTGTTGGAAATCGATTATTGAACTAGTTTTTATAAACGCGTTAGATTTTATAATCTTGTACCTTGGCGGAGGGGTATGCTCATACGAGGCTCGTCCTTTGGTTGAATGGTCTAAGGTCTCAGTATATTAGCAATACAATTGATGAGATCCAAATCGGCCGCATAGCTGGCTAATCTGATTATTCAGTAATAGACAGCGCCCCGCAAGCCGATAACTAATAGTTCCCTTCTCATCCTCGGTCATAATTACTTACTATCAAGTACAAATAAATCTTGCAAATATTAGCTGTCCGAAATCGTGTTTATTTGTATTTTCTTCGCCAAAAATCATCTTAGTTAGTCTAAGCCAATAAATACAACGAAATTAATCGAACAGTAAACAATCAAAATTCTTTCGTAGCTTAACTAGATTAAGACATATATTTGATAATCAAGAAAATCCCAAATAAATGTATATAATAAGTCAAGTTTGCTTTGAGGGTTCTGTAGCCATTAGCAACAACGAAATCCTTATGAGTTTGTCGTTTCTGTACATCTGTCTTTCTTTCTTTGTATTATCATAGTTAATATTCTCAGCTACTGGGTACATACATATGTATGTAAGACAGGAAAGTGCATTTTAAATTCCGTTACACGGTGGTTTATAGATACCTCGAAAAAACTATATATGAGTGGGAACCCTCAGACATTATATACGTGCACGAATGGAGAAAGAATAAAGTTTCCTTCGGCCAGGCGGCATGTCGAAAGGTCCGACAAAAACAACCCACAACCAGGTGGTAGGGTATTTGCCAGGTTGGATGGCTACCACCCCTGGTCTAATGAAACCATACAAGCCTTGGGTCCGGCATTAGTGGCCAGGCTCCTTTTAGAAAGGGACTTTGGTGTTACAAATGTATGTAGCCGATGGTAACGGCTTTCCGTCAGGTGGGCCGGGTGTCTGGTGAACTTATGCAATAAAAAAACTTGATGTGACTGACATCGTTAGTTAGCCTAATAATCGTAGTGTACATCCTAATTCAAGGGCCGCGTGGGGGCGCGATATAAAAGTGACTCATTACTTTTCGACTATGGTGTGAATTCCGCAAAGTTCAAAATTTCAAATCAAGGTGTGGTAGAAATAAAATAGTGAAAAAAAATGAGTGATAGCTTAAAAATACTGCATAAATAAAAAAATTCTTATAATTGCATAAGTTGATAAAAAAATGCTATGCTATATAGCTTTACCGCGGCAGTCCCCGAGTACCACAAGGAGTTTTAATTTTTTTATTGAACAAGTTATTGAGATATACATAGTATTATCGATTAAACGCGTTTTACAGTTCTCTTACCAAATTCCAAAAACAGTGGACATTCTTTAGCAAGTGAACGCACACGCACTTAACGATTTTCCTGACTGATTACACCAACGATAACCAAATTTGTAACAGTATTCGGAATTACTTAATAAACATAACAAAATCATTCTATTGTGTAAATAAATACTTTCGTAATTTATTAATATTCGCTGACGAGTAAACATCGTGAAGCTTAACATGTCCCATTAAGTGTATTAAATATTCTGTTGGTATTACCATCTCATCAAAAATGTCTATATTTATTAACTTACTGTTCGCAATTTCGTTGACGGGAGTCTTTGATTTTATATTTACATCTTTTAATTCTGCAAGATGTCAAAATTAAATGTACACTAAATTTTAAGGTAAAACTCCAGTTCAACCCCTAAAACTTTCATTAAAATCTGCTGAGCAGCTTCAGATCTTCTTCATGATAAACTTACAGACAGGCAAAAACTGCCAAAAATGGTTATTTCTGACTAGGGACTCATACTGTTTCTACTTAATCTAAAGTCAGACAGACACATTTCAATTTTATTTATTAATAATGAAAGAAATCCTGCTGTACTTTAGAATAGAAAACACTTTATTGATCACCAAAATAAATAATCACAGAATAAATAATTACAATAATTAAAGGCAAAACAAAAGGCGGCCTTATCGCTTAAAGCGATCTCTTCCTGGCAACCTGATTGAGAGGACACTTTTAACAACTTATGTCTAGGTATAATTAAATTAAAAACAAGTAAAATAAAAAAGGAAGAACATAACAATGTGGACAGTAAACAGCTAAGTTAAGAAAGAAGAATAGAAAAATATATATTTTATTAGAAACTAAGGTAATAGTTTTTGACAGATTTTTTAAATATTGCAAGTGATTTAGCTTTTCTGACATCTACGGGTAAAGAGTTCCAAAGGCAGACAGCCTGCACAGCAAAGGATTTGGAGTAAAATGTTGAAGAATGTGCAGGTGCTTTTAATAGGAGGTTATTAGAGGAGCGCAAATCGAAGGTGTGTGATGTATGAAGGCAGTTGAAACATTCCTTTAGGTAAGGAGGAGTGTAGGGTATAAATAGTGTACGATATAATAAATGGAGAAGATGAGCATTCCGGCGAAGTGATATTGGCAACCACTTGAGTTTTTTTACACTTTATTACAGCCTTATGCCTCACCTACATTATGTCGATATCCACAGTAGCAAGCATTAATAGTCACTAGGGAAGTGGGCAGCGCGAGTATCAAATGTTCAAGTATCTAAGTCTTGTTTGTTAAATACTCACATTGACCGTTCCTCGCCACTGTCCTGGTTGCTGTTGTGTAAGTGGACATAGCGTTAACGAGGCATCATGTTTCATGTATGACTTCGCCATTGAATAAATAAACCATTTGAATTTAGAGTGTATTTGAACATTGCGTACACACAACACACATTATAATGTCAAAAATCCCAACACCCGTTAACTGTTGCAAAAATTAGCGCATAATTGTATATTATATTATGCAATAATCTGCGATTTCAACTACGTAATAGGACTAATAGGTGAGATCGAGCAATTACAAACATAGCAGCGGTTATATTTCAGAGTGAAAATGCGGCCACGCACATGCACCGCAACATTCCAAAACTACCAAATGCAATTTAAACTCAGCACAGCCTTCCTGTTCGTACACTGTTATGTGACAAGTTAAAGCATTATGCAAATTTCAGATAGCTCTGGGTTACAAATGCATAATATTAAGTAGCTTATAACCCCTGCTTAAATTTCCTGACGTTTATTGGAATACTTCTGATAACATTTTTTTCCAAGAGCACTTGATTTCGGCGTTGTTTTGTTGTGTCTATATACAACAGAGAATGAAAAATGTTTAAACAATAAACGATTCAGTTCCATTGTATTTAAAATTAATAGAAAATAAGATAGATAAATAATTAATAGAAATTTAAATTTAATAAACTTATTACAAGTACAATATTCAAACCAAATATTCTTAGAAAATTCGTTGTACCTATATCGAACAGATGTATAAGGTTACCCACGTGGAAGGACCGCGTCAGAAACCCTTGCATCCGAGGTACCCTTTATGTCGTAAAATAGCAGATAAACTACAAAAGAATCTTCTATGTTGATATCACAACTGTCTATGGAATATTGTCTATCCATGTCACGTCCGCCAGGTCCCGGTATGAGAGGTAGGCACAAGTAACCCTTTTTTTTTGCCAGGGGAAATCCGTTTGAGGACTAAGCCGCGACAGGCGCAGAAGCCTGGGGGGATGTTCGCGACCCGGTGAGAGTGTGGGATTCGCCAGATCGGGGGTGGCACTAGCGTGCCCGGTCAGAACCGGTGCCACGCTATTGCCACTCCCCAGTTAGGGATACCCACTAAAACCCCTGGGTGTTCCGTCCTGCGCCTTATGCCAGGGCTACGGGTGTAGGCTATCCCGTCTCCGCGTGCCCTGGCAGGCGTGGGCCCCGCTCACTGGGCCTCTTCCAATGCCGGGGGAGCTACTCCCCCGGCTCTACTCGGTCTATTCCAGGCGTGGGGCGGTCTGTAACGCGCCCCACGGGAAGAGAGATGAGCGCGCGCGGAACACTCGCGCTCTCATCTCGACGGCATGTGCGGGTGAGTGAGAACCCCTATACCCCTAGGGGCCCCACCCGCGCCGCCCGCTTACGGTGGCCGAAGGTCTAGGTCTGACCTCCGGCGTCGGCGCGTCCTCCTTTGTCGGGAGCGGAGCAAAGACGTGCGCTCACGCTCCCGTTCCGCCTCCTCCTTCGCAAACATGACGTGCTCGCAGAAGGAGGAGACGGCGTCCCATCCGGTGCGGCTCCCGACCATGGTGCGTACCACGGCCGGGAGCGAAAGGTCTAGTCCGGAGAAGGCGACGAGGTCTCGGCGCTGCTCCGTCCACGCAGGACATTCCTGGAGTGTATGCAGCGCCGTATCCTCGTCGCCTGTGTCGCAATGATGGCACCCTGACGTAGCCTCGCGGCCAAGGCGACACAGGTACCTCCCGAAGCAGCCGTGCCCCGAGAGGACCTGCGTCAGCCGGAACGTCAGGGTGCCGTAGTCTCTGTCAATCCAATTTCGCAGGACGGGCCTCACCGCCTCAATGGTGGCGGGGCCCGTGCTGGGGCGTCTAAGGCGATCTTCCCAAACTCCCACGGCGACCTGGCGGAGCTCCGACTTGCACGCCTCGATTTCGCGAGGCGCGGGTATGGTGCCCCTGGCCAGGGCTTCTTTGCGCCATACATAAAGTGACGCCAGTACCCTGGCCTCCAGGTCCCATGGGAGGGATCCGGCGAGTAGCGAGGCCGCTTCGAAGGACACCGTACGGTATCCTCTTATCGCCCTGACGGCCATTATGCGCTGGGCTTGACGCAAAAGCGGTGCGGTTTTGGCCGTCAGGCGGTCTGCCCATACAGGGGCCCCGTAGAGGGCCATCGACCGTACGATGCCTTCGAAGAGTTTTCGGCACGTGGCGTTCGGCCCCCCGATGTTGGGGAGCAAGCGCGACAGAGGCACAAGTAACCCTGCCTGAACTCCATGAGAGCAAATATGCATGCCAATGGTCTCACAGTAAAAGACAATAAAAAAAATGGCAACTTTTGAAGAAGTAAGTAATCAAGTGATGCAATCAACCGGTATTTAAGGTTAAGATGATGATATTACTATTGATATGAAACTTAAATTTCATAACAGACCTGCGACAATTATTCACTGCCCCGAAAGAGAAGACTAATTTTCTTTAAACATACACAAAATCACAAATTGTACAGCAAAATTTGCAATGTAGATTTTAAAGAATTCAGTGAGTTGTTATAAATCCAGAAGCACATTCCCAACTAACCGAACCAATTGATAATAAATTTTCAATAAGTTTTATATCTAGGTATTATTCAGCTTCCTATCAATCAAGTGAATGTATTTAAGTTTTTATAAGTAACTGAAGCCAAAAGTCAGAAAAACTTCTTACTCCATTCGGTACACTTACTTTTTATTACAGCTATTTTTACGTAGAAGTGAAGTACGGGACAAAATACTACTTTGCAGGAGCAAGTTTGAAAATTTTTCTTGATTAATCGTCCATAACTTTTTCTGTCTAACCATTTTAACTCGGATTTCACAGAAAGTTATAAGATTTTGCAACTTTCTTTCTCAAACCTTTTATATTACATAACGTATCGCGATCTTAGAACATTATTTAACGACTAAAAGCAAATTTAAATTAAGGCAAAAATATAGAAATACAGCGTTAATGTATCTAAAGTTTAAATTACTCAGTAGCTAAGGCACTCACGCCACATTTATAATTAAAGGTTCAAAAGCTTGCCGGGAAGCACAATAAATGGACAATTTTCTGACCTATGCAAACGATGAAGCAAAACATCGTGGAGATACATACAAGTTCCTATATTCATTACTCAAGTTTTTTACTGATGTATAAAATCCCCCAATCCGCATCGGACAAGCATGACGTGTATAATTATTCTATGTTCCTCCGAAATGGGGAGACCCGTGGCCCAGCTTTGGAACTTTTGCTAGCCGCTATTAAAACCAGAATTATTTGAAGAATGTTTTTTTAATGTTAACTATACTCAAATACCCGGATTGTACTTTTCAAGAAATACGAACTCTGGTTGTGCATTCCACAACTCTGCCGTACGCAAAAAAACGTGGAGGCAAAACGAGGAAATGATTTAAAGCTCAAATCTAACTTGAATTGAATTTGATAATGATTTTAAAGGCCCAAATTGAGAAAAATCGAATTCCAATGCGATTTTTTCACTGATCGATAGCAAATTTTACGTAACAAAATATGTGATATTTTTATCACGAGAATCCCGCGGGAATTTGTTTGACTTTGTTCGGGTGCATAAAAATTAGCTTATTCGGACACAGTTTTCACTAACAAAATAGCTTACATTCTTTTTCAAATGCTGCGGTACTTTGTGCCGCGGGAATCCCGAGGGATTACTACTTATTACTAGTACTTTCTAAAATTACCATTCGGAACCGTAGGTCAGATCGATTGATCTATTTTTCCAAGTAAAAAATAAACTCATCGAATGTATTTTAACTCTTAAACGTATCGATTGAGCTGACAATATGTTGGCAAACATGCTTTCCGCATCAACGGCACATCGGTTCTTTGTGTGAAATGAATTACGCTTGGTGTCGGTGCCATGTTGCGGCATGGCGGCGTTCCATGCAAAATTCACTAGCAGATAAGCAAGTCACTTATTTTCCCATTTAGTTTTTTCGGTTTCATTCTATTCTGTTCCACACAAAAAATACCTATGCCAATTTAACTTTTTGTTATAATATCAGTTTTGTGATAACCGATCCGTTTTCTTATTACATTACGGAAAAAACATTAGATCATTTTTATCTCGATAATATTGAAATTAAACATAACTGAGCTTGCCGCGGCTTTGCTTTAACAATAACATAGGTAAATTACACATTTAAATTTTTGTTCTTCAATAAGAGAATTAACTTAATTT